>CM034151.1:689670227-689891614 GCA_019776745.2 Taxus chinensis | reverse complement strand
AAGGGAAATTTTACCGATAACCATACCGAAACTTTTGTTTCGATCCCTCGTTAGGGATCCCTTGCGTTCGAAACATTGTAAAATCCCTTCCCGGGAAATCTAGTTTTCGAACTTAGTCTTTTTGAGCCTTTTTTGGCTGGGCGCATGGATTTGCCTTGTAACACCAAGTTTTGGTGCGCCCCCTTAAAAGCCTTTGGCGCATGGTTTTCCATGTTAACACGTCTTTCGGTGCGCCAAAGGATGCCAAAGGGCGCACATAATCTCTCTGCAACACCAAGTTTTGGTGCGCCAAAGGGCGCACATAACTTCATGTCGACAATACATATGGTGCGCCAAAGGCGCGCTCAATCTTCTGTTGTCAAATACTTCGTGCGCCAAAGGGCGCACACTTTCCCCTGTCGACAGCAGTTTTCATGCGCCATTTCAAAAGTGGTTGGCGCATTGATGACAAGTTTTTCTATAAATATCAGTGCGCGCCCATGTCATTTTCATTCCTTTTTTCAAGCACGTGATTGCTCTGGATTTGTCAGCTCTGCTCTGTCGTTGTCATCGCCCTGTGGACCCGCTCTTCAGATTTTTGCTATATATTCGAGGTAAGAGGTTCTCCCTCTTCGCTGTTTTGTATTTTCGGTTCTGTTGGTGTGCTTGGTCTTTGTTTTGGGCTGCTAGTCGGTTTTTAATGGAGTATATTTGAGCTAGTCTCCCCCCTGTGCTGTCCTGTTTCCTTTTCTTTTTTCTCCTTCCTCCCTCTTTCCAGATCTGCTGGAAGGGAGTTGTTTTTCATGGCTTGGTCTGCTGGAACCTCTTTGTGAAACCTTACTTGTCCAAGCAGCCTTTTGAAGTAGGAGAAAGAATAAGAAAATATTTGAGCAGTTAAGTGTAGTTCCGTGGCGCACTGGCGCGCCTTGTAGCAATAAAAATAGTTGCGCCCCTTTGGCGCATCTACCCGCCATGTTACATCCTCAAAACCCGCGCCAAAGGGCGCACCCTTCCATCCTGCTGCAGTTTGAATTCATGCGCCCTCAAAGCGCGCCCTTTTTGCATGCTACAAGTATAAATCCCGCGCTTCCTTAAAACCCTTTGGCGCACCTTCTTTCCATGTTACATCCCGCTTTCATGCGCCAAAGGGCGCACCCAGCTTTCATGCAACACAAGCCTTATTCGCGCGAGTATAAAGTTAGAAAGGCGCGGGCGCACCCTCCATTGCAGTAACATGATGTTGTGTAAAACCTTCATGCGCCGCGCCAAAGCCTTTGGCGCACCATTTGTTAATGTTACACAATCTTCCCATGCGCCAAAAGGCGCACCGAACCCCAATGTAACACGCATTTCCTGTGCGCCCTGCTATAAAATGCAACCTGCTTCATCCATGCGCCATGCGCCTTTGGCGCCAGTATAACCTCTGCAACATTCCTTTTCTGTGCGCCTTATCTATTTGGCCTGCCAGTTGCATTTTTCCTGCGCCCTGAGCCTTAAAATCTCTAACTCTTTCTTCTGCTAGCTTTCCAATGGAAGATCAAATGACTAATTCAACCTTTTTGGATTGGGTCTCACTTCTTCTTCGTGCAGATCAGCAACTGAGTTCGAAAGAACACATGTCTACGTCAAGCAAAAAGCCCACCAAACCAAGAGGAAAAGCTAAGCTGACAGAAGAAGAGATGAAATACAAATATCAGAGGGTCAGGATGCCCGAATCACAGGCTGAGTGCAGTATGGATGTCAGAGACTCTGAATTGGGTCACATTGACATGGATGAGTTCTGGGTTAGGACTCAAAAAGTTACAAGAAGTCCATGGATGGACAAGTTAATAGGCAGTGCCCTGCACTTCGCCGGAGGAATCCCCGTCAGCGCTGTAAACAACGAATTCATGATGGTGATTGCGCAATGTTACAACAAAGACACAAGATGTGTCGAGAACAGTAAGGGCGAGGCAGTCATAAACCTCACTGCCCGTCACTTTGAGTTAATGCTTGGCATCCCTCACCACCGGAACTACGTGGCTGTTAGCCAACGAGAATGCATCAAGGCCTGGGAAGACAACGAAGACCAGTGCATGCAGTTGATGAATGAGGTCTACCTAAAGAATAAGAAGGTGGTGACCCGGTGGCCTCAGACTATCCACCGAAGTGATTTCTCAGAGGAACTCAGTGATACTATCACCTTCCTGAGCAGAGTCTTCGGGCTTTCAGATGCCCACTATTTCCATAAGTGGATGCTGCGGTACCTGGAGACAATGAATAAGAATTTGCCCGATCAGCGCTTTTGCTGGGGGGAAATAATAAGCAGCACCATATCTGAGCAGCTACAACAGTTCGCCACAACAGGAGTGTTCCATATGAACTCCTATGTAGTCTACGCTGCAGCATCGGCGAGGGATTATCCGGGGCTGAACCGAAGTGGAGTATGGCCTCAGGCCAAGATATTTGATTACTACCCAGAGCTGAGGCTGGAGAATAGCATCCAACATTTCGCAAAAGTTAACGATGCATTCTTCTATCATGTCATCTGCCTACTGAGGCCAAACATGACTCATAGCCGGACGACCAAACACATAGTGGCAGTCACAGAGAAATGGGGGGCCCTGTTCACCCAATTTCCCACGTTCACCTATCTGAGGGCTGCCAACTTTTTGGGAGAGCCAACCAGGCTACCAAGGTATGCTGGGCCTAAGCTGATTCTACTAGAACTGTCAAGACAGCTGGTCACATACCATGAGAAGTGCCTCAAAAGAAAGAAGGGTGGAACTCCTTTCCCCCTCAAAGTGGGCCGATACACATGCTCCACCCACCATAAGGCGAAGGAAATGTTCACAGAGCTGGAGCTACTCAACTTGAAGCATGACTTCCCAGCCAGGCCTACCTTCGACCCAAGAAGCTGCCTGCCAAAAGCGAAGCTCGATCCGATCCATGTCCCTCAAATTGAGGATATTTACATTGACGTTCTCCATGAGGCGGAACTCAGAAGAAAGGATCACTCTCGCTTAGCATTGGCGGAAATCATCCAATACGGAGTGGCCATTGTCCCCGAAGGCTTCCAGACTACGGAAGATGAAGTAGATAAGGTGTATAATGACACAGATGGGGACAATTGGCCCTTCCCGGCCATTGACAGGAATAAGTCTCCTCAAACAATTGAGGAGAGGGTCAAGGAGACTATGCGGAGAACAGAGCATTGGTGCCGCATGAACGGACTAATCTACCTCGGGGTAGATTTCACAACTTCCCCTTTGGGCAACGCACCTCCAAGGTCAAAGAAGCAGTTGAAAGGCAAAGGTGCAGAAGGTGAACCTAGCACCATTCAGGAGGAAGCCCCTGAAAGTCCTCTTCCCTCAGAGCCAGAACAAGTCATAACTCTTGATGAGGAATTGACAGAGGATAGTCCTATACGCCCATCCACCCAGGATGTCGGCGTCGCTACAACTTCAGAGGTCCCTTCTATCCCTTCTTCTTCTCTTCCTTCCCCTCCTCGAGTGACTCAAACGACCATCCCTTTGGTCGTGTCCTCTGCCCCTTCTTCTACCCTTTCCCCTGCTTCTTCATCTATCTTCTCCTCCCTCGCTGATTTGTCTTCCTCTATTTCTTCCCTCATCTCCGAGCTCCCTTCCCTTCCTATGTCTTCTGCAGTTGTGGTTCCCCTTCCTCCCGTGGACATTTCTTCGGCTATTCTTTCCATGCCACCGCCGCGTGTCTCCACGTTTTTCCCCTCTTCTACCGTTGCTGCCTCCCCCTCTGTCTCTGGTCCTTCTTCTATAGGACCAGCTTGGATCTCTCAGCAGCTGAGCCAACAAAAGAGGAAAGTCCCCATCGCTCCGATGGACTTTTCGGTCATTCCGGCTAAAGGAGCAAAGAAGCACAAGCCGGTTACACGCTTCTCGAAGAGCGCTGCAGGTGAGAGAGTCATGGAAATAGCGTACCCCAACCCCCTCAAAGAGAAAGAAGATCTGTCTCCGACAGATTTCACCGTGACCCAAGTCACAATGGGGACATCCTCAGAAAGTCTCCAGGGGGAAGCTCTTTCCGCAGTTGATGCACTCTGCAAAAAGCTTCAGGAAACGAAAGAGGAGAAAAGGCTACTGAAGGAGCAGAACAAGTACCTGCTTCAAGCCTTACAGAAGATGGGAAGTGCACCTCCCACAACTGCCGCCGAGACTCCTGAGCTGCTCAGTCAGGAGAAGATCAATGAGTATTCAAAGATCGGCGAGCAGGGTATGGCTGTTTCTGCTTGGAGGAGCCAGATCCTCAAGGATAGTGAAAGAGTAATCGCCGAGTATATCAGTTTATATCTAAACATCGAGAAGGCGAATAAGGAACTCCAAGCATTAGCAGGTCCGATATCAGAAGAGTTAGAACATGCTAGACTCCAGCACGAGACCTTCCAACAAATGTTCGACTGTTCAGTCGAAGATCTGGTCAAGTTCGGAGTCTTCGGTCATCCAAGGGCCCTCAACAAAACTATGTCCACTCTGGACTATCAGATAGATCAGCTGGAATTTGTTTTAGAAAAGATAGACAAGGTAAAGGAAGAGGCCCTGGATGCAATGCACCAAATGGAGAAAATTGTCCTCGCCATGACTCCAGGGTTGCTCACTCCTTCCCTTACCTTGAGATCAGCTGATGACACTATCCGGATCTTCAAGGAGATAGCTTCTCAAGGGACAGGGCCAGAGGTCACGTTCGACACTGAATCTATCAACAACCTACTGGCCTGTAGGGACTTCATCGGGTTCCTTATCGAGGCGGAGAAAGATTATTCCAAACTCCCGGAAAAGCTCATAGACGAGCGGGAGACTTGCGAAGCAATCAGTGAACGGCACAAGGATCCATCACAGGATCAATTTGGGCCAATGATCAGCAAGTTTTTGGAATACCGCGCTCAGTTCCACATATCATCACCTGAGCAGCATCAGAAACAGGCAACCCCTTTTCGGCCGCAGGATGATGATGATGAGTAGCTTCTTCTTCTTCTTCTTCTTCTTCTTCTTCTCTCTATTCTCCGACTTTCTTTTCGAAATGTCTAAAATGTGTTGGCACAAATGATGACATCATCCATGTTGCATCATGGGATGATGTCATCCACCAAGTTGTCAAAGTCAACATGACTTTTAGATATTTTGTAAATATCTTTGTAAATAAGTGGTTGGCTCCATTTTGCCTTCTCTCTCCCTCATCTTCTATAAATATGAGAATACTTGTTGTATTCAGGGTGAACATTTTTTAGATAGAAATAGAAGTGAGGAGAGAAAGACTTTGAGCTTTCTTGTAACAGAAAAGAACAGTAATACAATTATTCAGACTTTGTGCTCAATAGCTGTGTTATACATTAGATCTTTCTTACGTTAGATCTGTATGTGTTTAATCTGTTGGATTCATATCTACTTTTCCGTCATTTGTTTATCAGTATTGCTTTGTTTATTTATGCAAGTAGGTTTGGCTCTGTTTACTACCAAACTAAAAACATAAATCTTCTGACCTTTCTGCTTTGGAATTCATTTCTTTTCTCCCTTCGGATCTGTTCTTTCTCTTCTCCCTCTTTCATTCCTTTCTTTTCGCAGCCTGGAACACTCTACTGGGATGAGATCCCAACCCCCGAAGGCAGAATCTGTGAGACTTGCATAGGTTCCTGCTAGTAGAAATAGCAATAAACCAGTTTCGCTTTGCTGTCTCAAAGAGGGGCTAAGCCCTGCACACTGTTGGCTCGTCTATCCATAGATCTGTCCACGCGACAGATTTTCGGTTTGTCACACTGTGAAATTGAAACAATGATGAAATAAAAGTGGTTGTGAATTAATCTGATGTGGAATCAAACCCAAAATAGCTGAGAATGATAATAATATGGTCCAGGTACACTCAAATGAAGCTGGAATACACCAACTATGATGAGGAGCCTGTAAGGAGAAACCAGAAAAAATGAAGAACGTGACCTCTCACCTCAAAATGCAAGCCAAACAGAAACACTAAGAAAAATGTGATCCTAAGAGTGCCTTTTCTATTATGTTTGTTTAGCACTTATGCTATTTAAGGACTGACTCATGAACTGTAAAATAGATTTTTTTGGTGAGGATGGCTTCCTATGAAGAAGGAGATCTAAAAGTTGAGGTTTTAGGTATTTTATGGTGAGGGCAGGATTCACTCTAAAAGTATGAATCAACAGAGTAGCAAGCTGGGGAGTAAATGCCAATCCTCAGATCAAAGGTGATCGTTGACATGCATTCCCAGGAAAGATGTTGTTTAAGAATATGTATTTGTTTTGAATTTGTGAAACTTGGTAAGACTTAGAGAGAGAGAGAGATATCTTTTTTCTATGATTCGTTTGTCAACCATCAGTTGGGAATGACTTCACCTAGTGTAGAGTATTGCCCTCAATTAATTTGAGCTAATGCAGAAAATCAGAATGAAATGTATATATTTTTTAAGCCCAAATCAAAATATGAAATTTGATGACACAATAAGAGGAAGAGGGAGAGGGATGCTCTTTCACTAAAATGCAGAAAACAAGAAGAAATGGTTCTTTTTAAGCACACCAAAAGAAAGGTTCCTTTTAGAGTAAATAGAAAGAAAAAGAAGGTTACCAAGGAAGAAAATTAATGCTGCTTTTCAGAAGGGAAACAAACACTCAAATTTTCGCTAGGAATGAATAAAATGCAAGGAACCCTAGACGGGTCCCGCTGGGCATGCCAAAATGTTTCACCTGATTCTAGATGCATTTCTTTGAAAATGAAGAAACGGATAGGGTAATGGGTGTAGAAGGAATACCTGTTGAAATGTTGGTTAATAGGTTGTTGTGCGCGTGTTGACTCCTTGATCCAAAGCTGATCGTGAGAGCTTCCTTTTGACTAGGAGGAACTACCTGAAATAGAAAGAAAGACCACCAGAAAGAGTTAAACAATATATGTAGTGGACTGCCTAGCGTATGCTAGATTTGGGAAGTGTGATACTTCCTAGACGACTTTCAATCCATTGTTTAAAACAATTTAATGTTGGTAATAAAGTAAATCCTATTGTAGTTAAAATGATTTAGGTATCTCATTAAAAACACAATAAGAAAGATCTAATCTAACAACCTAGGTTAAAATAAGATCCGAAGATCAAGTAACTGGTTCAAGGTCTCTGCAGTTATGACAGAGGTATTAGGCATGTCACAGATGATTAAGGGTGATGCAGGAATAGGTAGGTAGGTTACTATTCTAGGTTGTATTGGTAAATATAGATATCGATGCTGGTTGAGGGTGACCAATTCCGGTTTAGGAGAACCATTTCCGGTTACTGTGGGATACTGGGAATGTTACAAAACAAGCTTTAGATCTCTGTTATGATTGCAAGGGCAAGACTAGGCAGGTCAGAATGAGGTATTAAATTGTTTGGATGGGATTTGGAAAGGTTTTAATAGGGATACAGAGGTTGTGAGTATTAATGGAGGTCAGTGGGTGGTTAGGAGAACAAAGGATGAAAATAAAATGATGAAAATGAGTGAACCAGAGGAGTAAAATTTTCTACTTACTTGGAATTTGGTTCTGGACGTTTGTGAGTAAGGAATGAAGGTGTTGATAAGAGGTTGAATGCTGAAGAGGATCACCAAATGTTGGGGAGCTCTTGCATGGGTTGCATGTGCTCTCCTTCTTTCCTAATTGAATCAAATCTATGCTGGGGTGAGTGCTGGATGGTTGTTGGGTGAATGCCGGATGTATGTGTAAGACAAAATACTTGATCTCCTTCTTTGCATGCGTATTCTCCTTGAAACTTGTTCTCAAAAGATGTGATATCTCTCAAGAATATGCTAACCTCCAAAATAAGGTTGTTTTGGGGGTTAAAAGGTAACCGATGGCGGTTAAGGGTAACCACGTTTCTAGGTTTACTAAACTAGGACAGATCCCCTTGATTTTTTGGGATCTTGTGTGTTGGGCCCGCAGATTAGGATTGGAAGCTTATTTTAAGCATGTGGGAATGTGGTAAGAGGGAATGTAGGCATTGATTTTTAGGGTTTGGGTAAGTCTTAGTTAGTTATGGCAACTTACTAAGAATAGGTCTTAGGGTGAGGTGGCTTGATGAGGTTTCTAGGTGAGGTGGGGTATTTGGGCATTATCTCAATTAGGATATTTAAATAATAAATATAGTGAGGATAATGAATTAATTTAATTTAAATAATTAAATTAATATTATAGTGAGGTAAAGGGGGCATGGCTAGGTGGATGTGTTCAAGGTATTTATTTATCGAGGGACCAAGGGGAGTGTGATCCAATTTTTGGTGTTTACATGATCCGTCGGTATATCACCTGCTCCTCTTGCCCTGTAGGCACTGTCGGTTATGGAAGTGGCAGTGGTCTCACCACATCATCCCTCTGGTACTGTGGGAGGGGTGGTGGTATATCCTACATTAATCCAAACTGCCGTCGAACCCTGTCAACGGGGATCATCTCGTGCTCTCCTGTACGACGTCCCTCTATCCATTTGAGTAGCTGAAGGCCAGCTAACTCCTCAGCCATCTGTCTGTATGATAGATAACCCACATACGGTCTCCATATAATGTCCATTGCCAGAAAATCCCTCCAGTAACTGCCTTTAATAGGTTACATTAAGTGTAGCCTTGTCTGATCATCACTCTCCAATAACAGGAACCCATCACCTATACCCCACCTGCATAAAACCTGGCTCAAATGCATCTGCTTAGGGCATACTCATTAGATGCACACAGATAATGTTCTCATAGGCCTAACAATATAGTATAAACATGCAACACAAACTAAATCTGTGGAGCTTCCCATACGCCCATAGCTCTCTATATAACTGTACCAGGAATTCTGGCACCCAGGAAAAAGCATTTCCTGTCCATCACCAAGTCATGTAGTAAACCCATCAGGGATCGTGGGAATTTCCCACCCTCTACATCTGACTATGCAAAACAACAGATTGCCTCCATCAGTAATACTACTAGCCTCGTCTCCTCTGGACAAGCTAGGTACATCTCTCCATAGCTAAGGCTGATGCTTTGGAATGTCAGCTCCGCCAGTCCCTCCCTGAACATTGTCAGCATCAACACCTCAGATTCCTCTGAGGAGATCAAATATACCTATGTACCCAATATAGGTAACCGCAGGATCCTGTACATGTCCTCCAGGGTGACTGTCACTTAACCTGTCGGTACGTGGAACATGTTGGTTTGTGAAATCCCATCTATCGATGAGAGTGACCATTAGACTCAGCTGTCAGACTACATGCTCGGTAGCATCGGACCCCAATCAGGCCCACCTCCTCAACATGCCACAACTCCTTAGCTGTCACTGCGCCTCAAACTATCACGAGTAGGGGTAGCACCCTATCTGGCATCCTCAACTGATCTCTCGCCTACATCTAACAAAACAATCACATTATTCACACACGACCATATTTATATTCACCCATACCCATTCCCATTACCCTACCTCTTTTACCTCACTACTTAACCATTTATCCCATGGCCTACCCTCCACCCCCAACCAAACCACATCTTCATAATTACCCAACCCAACTGTAACCTACCGACCTACCTACCCTAACCCTACCTAACCTAATATCACCTCCCCTATTAAACCACACCCCCCGACCCCTCACCTACTTCCATTTCGACCCACTCCTCGACCTTACCTTTTTCCTACACATCTATCCATTTTTCCCAAACCACTCCACCCTTACCTATTTTTACCCCTTACCTCTTTTATGATTTTTTTACCAAAACCACTTTTCTCACCCACCCAACCTCGGACACCTTTTGGCCCATTTTCCCCCAATTATGACCAGTACTGGTTACCCCTAACCGATCTCAGTACCCCTTCAACAGGTATTGGTCACTTGCTTCATGACCGATACTGACGCACTAATACAGATGTCGGCTAACCTTCAACCGATGCTAGTCACTGTAGTGTCAAAAACTGCAACACCCAAACCCCCATTTTTCCTCCAATTCCCCTTTTTCTCCCTTCTACCCACCCATTCCTACTCAAATCCCTCCTACACCCTTCCCCACCCTGTCTTCACCTAATCCCCCCTCCCCATTCCTATTTTACTTGATTTCCCTCCCATAATTCAAAATTTCATTTCCCCCCAAAACAAAAAAAACCATTTTCACCCACCCAACCTTTAATTCAATCTAACAATAAAACAACGAGCTAGATTAAATCCTACCTCATCACACTACCGTCTGTGTGGTGGCACCTCCGGCCACTGCACTGGTGGTCCCCCCAACCCCTCTCCTGCCTCTACCATCACCAAATACCCTCTTGCCCTCCAGCTAATCAATCAACTCAAATTAATCCCACCCAACTTGTGGATCCTCCTATCAACCAACTATCACCTACCACGTGGCTCGCCAACTCAATCCTTAGTCTCACTTTGTCACTTCCCACCTTCTCTCTCTCTCTCTCTCTCTCTCTCTCTCCTGTTGTTTTCCCAATTCGCTAAAAGACAAAAGATTTGAAAAATATAGCAATTTTTTTCTCTTTTTATAACCTGCCCAACCTGACCAATGACGGTTTCACCTTGAATGATATCGGTCTTGTGCCCTAGCTTACCGTGGTCGGTCCATTTTGACTGGCATCGGTTCCTTTCCACCATCATCGATTTACTTGCTTAGTATTTTTTCTAACCTCTACCCCCAATTTTTGACCTGAATCCATTTTTACCTCACCCATACCTCACTTGGACACTTCATTGTATCCTCTTGACCTTATCATTTACCCTCTCACCTCGTCCTTATTCGGGGACTCATTATTTTACCCATACCTCGGCCCTACCAGTGCCATGACCTAAATACTTGGACCTGGAACATCAATAGTGACCTTTGAATTCATGTGTCCGTTATACCTTGCGGCACTATTACCTGTGTTGATTGACATACTGACCTTACCTTGCCTCTCACCGTGATTGTTTATCCTGACCCAACCCTTAGTGTACCAAAACATACCTAAACATTCCTGCACCTGACCTACATCATGTTTCCTGACCATATCCTATACCTTGGATATCATAATCACTTCAACCTTGTTTGGATAAACCTATCAACCTTAGACAATGTAGAGTTTTCCTTCTCTTCAACTTGGTACCGTGCTGCAGTTTATACGTGTGCGTGCATTTGATTGTTACTACCTTTGGCCCTGACCCATTACCTAGATTACCCCAGTAGACCTTTCTCCTTTTTCCCCTCGTTACCCACCTTCCTCTTCATCACATTCACCTTTTATCAAACCTCTCACTGATTCTGCCTTCTGCCTCATCAGTTCCTAGTTTGAGGGGGATCACCTTCACCCACACATGGGGCAACCACATCTTATTTTTGTCAGCGTCACTTACCAATACAAGCTACGCAACAAAAAGGGGAAAAATGTAGACACCAAAATTGGGTCACACTCCCCTTGGTCCCTCATCAAATAAACACCTCAAACACATTCACCTAACCATGGCCCCTTTCATCTTACTCTAATATTAATTTAATCAAATTAATTCATTATCCTCACAATATTTATTATTTAAATATCCTAATTGAAATAATGTCCACATATCCACCTCACCTAGACACCTCATCTAGCCACCTCACCCTAAGACCTATTCTTAGTATGTTGCCATAACTAACTAAGACTTACCTAAACCATAAAAATCAAATTCTACATTCCCTCTAACCACATTCCCAGATGTTGAAAAGAAAAGTTTCCATTCTAATCCGCGAAGCAAAGGAACAAGATCCCATAAAATCAAGGGGATCTACCTAGTTTAGTAAACCTAGGAAATCCCACCTTAACCGATGCCGGTTACCCTAAACCGTTGCCAGTTAACCCGGAACCACCATCAGTTAGCATTTAACCCCCAAAACAACCTTATTTCATGGTTGGAACATTTCTGAGAGGTCAATACATTTTCTAAGAGATTAACACATCTTTTGAGAACTAGAGACGAAACCAAAGTTGCATGCAAGCAGAACCACCACTCATACATGCATTAGAGCATCCTTAGCCAGCACCTGAAGTAACCACAAAGCCATTTTCCTTCACGAGAGCATCCGGGGAAGTACCAACACCACACCAAGTTCCTCCCACTTGATCACCCACCATTGCCAACCAGACATCAAGCTTGTACAAACAATAAGTTTTGTTAACTAGCACTAGTTCATTATCATTTGAGAAGATCCTTTTATTTCTGTTGTTAGTTTCTGCTCCCATTTCCATTCCCCACCATTTTTCCTGCATGAAAACTTGACCATCCCTTCACCCACACCCTTGAACTGCCCATACCTAGATTTTAATCATTCATGTGCATACCTGGGACCCACACGAACCTGACCATTGCCCTTCAATTTCCATCTAGCCTCATATTTATCACCCCACCAATTTTTTATTGAGTTTCCTATACCACGACCATACCGACGTCGGTTAGCCACAACCGCCACCGGTTAACCAAAACTGACATCAGTCATACCAGACTGACGTCAGTCTCTGTGTTTTTTACCACGAACCAGGAACAAAGCTTTCATTCTCTATCCAAATACCCAAAACATCCCAGAACCTTACCTTGACCAGTACCAATACCCTGACAATGACCTTGACATTCAGATTCAATCATAGCTTAGCCTGTTGTGAATGAATTTGCTTATTGTAGATGAATGAGATACCTAAATCATTTTAACTACAGTAGGATTTCCTTTCTAAACTGACATCAGTCATACCAAACTGACTTCGGTCTCTGTGTTTTTGACTAGGATCTAAGAACAGAGCTTCCTTTATCTACCCAAATACCCAAAATAACCTAGAACCGTACCTTGACTAGTACCAATACCCTAACAGTTACCTTGACCTTCAGATTCAATCATAGCTTAGCTTGTTGTGAACGAATTTGCTTATTATAGATGAATGAGATACCTAAATCATTTTAACTACAATAGAATTTCCTTTATTGTTAGCATTAAGTTGTTTTAATAGTGGATTGACAGTCATCTAGGAACTTGGTGTGGTGCTAGCGCTTCCCTGGATGCTCCCGTGAAGGCAAATGGCTTTTTGGTTGCTTCAGGTGTTGTCTATGGATGCTCTGATGCGTGTATGAATGTTGGTTCTACTTGCATACAACTCTGGTGTTGTCTCTGATTCTTAAAATATGTGTTAATCTCTTAGAAAATGTGTCGACCTCTCAAAAACGTGCCTACCTCGAAATAAGGTTGTTTTGGGGGTTAAATGCTAACCGATGGCATTTCCAAGTTAACCACTGATGGTTTAGGGTAACCGGCATCAGTTAAGGTGGGATTTCCTAGGTTTATTAAACTAGGTAGATCCCCTTGATTATCTGGGATCTCGTTCCTTTGCTTCGTGGATTAGAATGGAAAATTCCCTTTTCAACATGCATGAATGTGGTTAGAGGTAATGTAGGCTTTTATTTTTAAGGTTTAGGTAGGTCTTAGTTAGTTATGGCAACATACTAAGAATAGGTCTTAGGGTGAGGTGGATAGATGAGGTGTCTAGGTGAGGTGGATATGTGGACATTATCTCAATTAGGATAATTAAATAATAAATATTGTGAGGATAATGAATTAATTTAATTTAATCAATATTAGAGTGATATGAAAGGGGCCATGGTTAGGTGAATGTGTTCGAGGTGTTTATTTGACGAGGGACTAAAGGGAGTGTGACCTAATTTTGGTGTCAACACCTTCCTTGTAGATTATATGTCCTAACAGTATCCCAAATGGCATAAAAACATGCACTTCTTAATATTCAAAGAGATACTCAATTGTCTACATCGTTCAAACATTAAGCACAGATTGTCATAATGATCTTTCACAAGCCCATATACTGTCCAATCATCTAGGTAGACCTGTAAGAATTTATGAATAAAATCCTTGAATGCTTTAACAACCATGTGTGAGAATACAACAGGTGTGTTTTTAAATCCAAAGGGCATCACAGTATAGGAAAAACTGCCCCATTTAGTAGTAAATGTTGTATTTTCTTGATCCTCCCGAGTGATCTTAACCTGATTATACCCAAAAAATCTGTCTGTGAAAGAATATATTTTGCGCCCTAAAAATCCTTCTATTATTTCCTCAGTGAATGATGTAGGGAATGGATCTGTGATGCATGCAACATTCAGCTCCCTGTAGTCCACACATATCCTAACCCGTATGTCCTTCTTGATACTGATCACCATTGGGCTAACCCATTCTACCTCATCAAGGGGCTTGATAATTCCAAATTTAAACATTTTATCAATTTCTTCTTTCACCTTTTCACACAAATTAGGATTCTTTCTATAAGGTCTCTTTCTAACTGGCCATGCACCATCCTTAAGTTTGATCTTCATTTCCCCAAGTGATTCATGAATGCCTTTAAGTTCATGATATCCTTGAGGGAATAAGTCCTGATAATCCCTAAGTAACTCGATGATCGTTGCTACCTCCGAGTCTAACCATTAATCACCAATTATGGCCTCCTTAGGCTCAGCCTCCGAACCTATATTCACCTTCTTTTTCTTCATGGGTTCATGGTAGGCACACGTATCCTTGTCTGCATTTTCAAAGACCTCACGCACCCCATGTGAATGTTCAATATCTAGGTTCTCAACTTCCTCATCATCCACAATGTACACCATATTTCCTTTCTCTTTCTTAAGGCAAGCAAGTTTAAGTAGTATGGAGTCCATTTCTTCTTCCTTTTCAAAACATGCTCCAAACTCTACCTCACCGAACTGTTCCTAAATATTCTCTTCTACTTTTTCACTATCTCCCATAGTTAATCATTTGACAAATTTTAGTGCCTATGCTACAAGAGGTTTATTCGAGAAGTAGTCAAAAGTCTGGATCATACCTGCAGTCAAATCTTCCCAGTTTCCACTTTCTCAATGTAGTTCTGCATATACATACCAAACGCATGCGCATCCTTTTGGCATAGAATACAATCTATGCACCTAGAGTGAAGGTGTAATACTTCCTGTCCTGTTGTCCAGAGTCTCTCACACTGTTGAATGTGATGCTGAAAAGGTTGATCACCATGATAAGTGCAGATTTGCATAGGTGCATTGTTCCTTTAGACAAGGCTATTCCAATTTCTTCCCAGTTTATAATATTATCTCTGTGGACTAACCACCAGCGTGCTTCTATTGCGTGTAGTGTATATACTAACATATCTCTCCTTGTAAATTGATCTACCCAATGTGTTTCCATGGCCTTCAGAAAGGTAGGAAGATTATCTGTCCCTGTATACCAAGGTATTGTTCTACCCATCCGTCGAATTGAATGAAATCCATTCATGTGCACAACCACACTTTTCACCTTGCGCCCTACTAATTCATATGTACCATGATTCCAATTGTCGCAAGCAATACTCATAGTATCATGAATAGAATGATAATCCTCCCACTGTAGGATGCCTTCTTTTAATAGCTCATTGACCTCTGGGTCCTAAATAGTGCATACATAGACTTCACTTAAATCCTCCTCACTTAGAGGCTCAACATAGGGTGTAGAATTCTCATATGTCAAAGGTATCACAACCGTTTCCTCATTGTTTTCAAAGCTGATATACCCCTTATTGAATCTCAAGTCAGCATTATTCGCATAACACAAAGGGCGTCTAAGCAAGGATGGAAAATTATCTACTTCTGTAAGTGCTAATACCTCAAAATCCCCAATGAACTTGGCCCCTTGTATAGTTATAGATGCATCTTTCAATACTCCTATGGGAGTGGCCTTAGTCCGGTTTGCCATGAATAACACATTAGATGATGGCTACAATAGAGGCCTCCCCATTTGTACCCATGTATCTAATATCAGCACATTTACTTCCACACCTATATTGACAAATGTGTTGCTCAAAATACACCCATCCACAACAACATTCAGAGTAATTTCTTTGTCATAGTCAATACTATCAGGGGGAAGATTTGCATGCAGAATCTACCGTCTAGTCTCAAGACTTGCGTGCGAAGTGTTCCCTCTCAACCAACTTCCCAATAGTGGAATAATGTTCTCTTGGTGCAACATCTTGCACACCTCTCATAGATCATTGATATCAGTTTGAACTATCTCTGATGCTTTCTTTTGCTCCTTTAGGTACTTTATCTCACCCTGAAGATTCCTTAGCACTTCCATGGTATCCTAGTAATTTTCTTTATGATAAGTAGGATCTAGGTACCTCACATGCAAAACCTCCTCCTTGGTGATCATAGGCTTCTGGTGCAATGCCTCTCTCACACTTGCTTCTTCAACACGTGTAGTAATATTCATTGTCAATACCTCAAGTCCTTCTTCTATCTTGGGCATCGACTGATCCTCTACCGCGTGCTAGATTCTAACCATCCCGGTGCCTTTATTTTCTTGCTTATGCTGCTTACTAAGGTGCTCATATAAGTCCGAGAACTTTTCATAGCTATGGTTCTTCCCACAGAAATAACATGAAATATTCTGAGGACATTCGCACCTATAGTGGTCAGGAGATCCACACGTTTAACATGTTCCACAAGGGAACTCTCCTCTTCCTCCACCACGGCCTCATCCTCCATATCCACCACGATATCCACATCCCCTTCCACAACCTCCTTCAAAACACCCTTCATTCTTGTCATAGCGCATTTGATTATGATCCCAATCCTGGTGCTCATTCTTTCCCTTAGAGCTATCTGTTATACGTGTCTGTCGTATTCCAATGTCTATAACATCCTGGATCTAGCCAATCAACTGAAAATCCTTATTATCATGGGTCGTGGGCCTGTAAATCTTGCAAAAGCAAGATACATTCTTCCTTATTGCGCGCTGTGATAAAGGATAGTGACTAGCATCATGATTCAAGTGACAAATTTCACAGTTCAATAATAGTGAGTGTACAGATCTACAAGGGAAACTATCCTTGGTGTGACCTTCTACCTCACAATCTGTACACCAAATTCGTGAGCGTGTTTCATGGGCTGAATTTGCTGATAGCTTCTCTAACTTATTTTCCATAGCTACAATCTATGCCTCTAGAAATGGACTCACTCCAGTGTCAATGCTCCCAAATGCCTCAGCACATAAATCTACTTCTAGTGCTTTGCACAGATCAATGTACGTCTTATGTGACAGCGCCCTTCTAAAGTTGTAATCAACCCTCTAACAAACCATTGTGCATGTTGGCTAGCATGAATATCCTAAGATAGCTTAGATAGAAGTGTCTTAAAATGAGCATCATACTCATGTACACTCTTAGTAGGGACTTTCTTGATATCTTTGAGCGCACTTATACTCTTCAGCTCAAACTCAGGGATATGGAACTCTTTCAAGAAGGCATCTCTCAATGCTACATAATCAACGTAAGTTTGATCAGGGTCAAACTTCCTATACCAGCTGTGCACATGCCCCTATAATGTAGTAGTGAATTGACTTTCCTTTCTCTCAGCAGCTATAATCCCTTTAGCACACCACAAGATTTCACACATATGCACATGTTCGACAATATCATCTATACCTCTATACTCCAGGGGATGAAGAGACATCTCCATATAGATATTTTGTGGTTGTTGCAGACCTTGACCACCTGATCCAGAACCTCCTGTGTTCCCTCTACCTCGAGAACACTAGATCCACTGGAACTAGAACCACCTATACCTCTTGATCCGCCACCTATAGTTGGAATAGGACTTGTAGATGTACTTCCCTATGCTCCAATAGTAGTACTATATTGTACCCCTATAGTCTGTGAGGTTGTTCCACTTCCAGAGGTGAATCCAACATTCTGTAATCTCACATTCTGTGTGGATGATGCACCTAAGAATGCTCCTCTAAATGACATTGAATCCGTCTGTCCTGCCATTGATGTACTTGATCCCTGACTTACTCTTGCTTTCCTACTTCCCAAGTTAGTTTACCGATTACTTGTCGTACTAGATACTGAAAAACCAAGTGCAAAGGCTAGGGCACCAGGTGGATTAAGATGCACATTCCTGCGGCCCAAGTAGTCTCTTCTGGTGCACTTCTGTGTGAGGCCGAGAAGGGATCTCTATCATACTTTCCAAGATGGGGGAGTTCTTGATGCTCTGGCTCCACGTCTTCTACGTGAGCTATAAATCCTTCATGAGCCATCTCTCTCCTCCATGCCATAATCTCTGCAATAGAACTTTGCTTCTCTATCTCCCTCTCACGTGCCTCATTATACTTAATTTTCCTTTCCTCTCTCTATTTCTCTCCCATTAGGTCTGCCATCCTAAGCCAAACCTGTACATGCCCTCACACGTGGTGAAGTTTAGTTAGCCATCAGTTTACTCTCCAGGTTCAAAGTTATCATTAAGATCTTGATTTATAGTGGAATACCGTGTAAATATGTTCCTCTTAGATACCACAAAAAATAAAATTCAGCTACCTCTGGGTAAGAGTACGTTGAAATTGAATATTCTAGAATATAACTGTTTAGAACACCACAAAACCACATATCCACCACACGAGTCCAGATCAGATCAACATCATAGAGGGCCTGAAATTCTTCCTGTGTCCAGACAAGTGCGAGATACCTCCAATTCCACTGAGAGGCATAAGAAGTAAGCCACTCGTATAGTTCTACTAGAAAGATAGCGAAAAAGCTCTCATATAAGCTATCATACAGGTTCTATTCTACCCAAGTGTGTGCGTTAAACTCAGATCCACTGTTGAACCATCGTGTATATTCTTCCTCCAAATCATGTATCCATTCCTCAATACTTGTTAGAGTTAACCAGTACGTCTTCATCGCGAACCATCATGAAAACAACTGAAAAAGAGGTCTCGAAAGTGGAACCAATGATGTAGCCTAGAATTTACCAGATAAAACCCTAGTTGCTCTGGCACATCACTCAACCTAGACTTAACTCTATCCTGAAGCACACAAAGGTACCAGGTCCCTCTTTAGGGTTACTATAACAAGATGTTAAAATGATGAAGGAAGAAACAAATAGATTCATAACTAATCCATCATTCTACAATGCATGCTATCCTTAGATGTATGAAAGAAAAAGCTTAAACAGTAATCATGATTGAATTAATAACATGTACTACTCAATTACACATAATGACACTTAGATTCAGCTAATATCTTCCATCTATTAATAAATATAGAAGCTCCTTACAATATTATCAATATATATTAATGTGCGTATGGAACTGATAATGTGGTTCAGTCATATCCGTCTAATCTCTGTTACACATACATACATCCAGCTCTCTATCATATATCCCCCTTCTGCTATACAACTAACATCATATATATAGGGTGGGGACTTTCCCTTCACCGCTTATCTATTTCAGAATTAAGTTGCATGCTATCGATAACCACCCACCATTTTATAATCATAACCACACATGCAAGTGTGATATCTATAGTCCTCTTGCAGTTAACTGAAGTGTCAATTCTATTCTTAGCTTGTCTCCATGCATAAACACTTCGAACCACTTCTCCAAATATAGACAATGCATGGCACGTGTGTCTTTGCATCATTGATGTGGTCCACATGCCATCTTCCAAAAATAGATCTCTATGCTCAAAATCAGCTAAGTCTTGAAATCTGGACTTGCCTTCCACACGCGGGTCCTCCCTATCCTTCTGCGCCCTTGGTTCCAAGCCTTCTATCCCACACGGACTCCTTATGTGATCTTAGACAAGTATTCTTTGATCAACAATGGGAGACATCATTGTCTCATCTAGCTCAAAGAAGGGAATGAAGGTTTGGTCCATTGTTACTACTCCCATTCCTATCCTTCGGAGAGCCATCATGGGTATCCTATCCTTGAGACTAGTCGGGGACAAGGGAGGAGATACACTCTTATACTATTGGGCCCCCATCATTATATAGATTGAGGCTCGTGGCCATAAGTATGCCTAGGGGCAGATATTCTGGGGACTACATACCACAATTTTTACAGAGTGGTCAGATTGCAGGGACAGTCTCTAAGCCACCCCACTCTTGTTATGAGTGGGTTTATGAGCACTTCATCCCCTACGGCAAGGGGGTACTAGTATAAGACCCAAGGGCTATTCGAGTAGCTATATGGATAGGTATATCAGTGCTCCAGACACCACATCAGTCAGTGGCTTCCTTGACTATGATAGACATGATTTCCACACCCTATCAGGACATGGCAAGGATATGGGGTGAGGAGGTTATGATGATGGTGGATTACTCTTCCATGAGCCAGTTAGTTGACAAAGATGGGAGATTAGAGATTCACCCATTTGACCAGGTACCTCAGCAGTTCCGCCTTCCATACCCTGTCATGCTTCCCCTAGTGGAGCCTGTTTATAAGACTATTCGGGAGGCTTAAAGGGGTCCTAGAGGGGATCCCGGTTGGACAGTGGTTACTCATGGTGTGCCTATTGTAGTTAGATAGGTGGTCTGTGCTCACCGGGAAGCTGGTGCCCCTCAGGCACCCTTACTTCAGATTGTGGTAGTTCCTGATCATAGTGGGGAGGATGATGAGCTGATTGAGTTGGACTCTGATTCTGCGGAGGATACGGGAGATGATACAGAGGGGAGTCTTTCAGAGAGGAGGTCGGGGAGGAGGATGAGGGGGCAGCCCCTTTAGAGGGAGAGGAGAGAGACCCTGAGTGGCATGACACTTAGGAGATCCTCAGAGTAGTGCACGAGGAGGCAAGCGTAGAGAGAGACACTAGTCTTAGAGGAGACATTAGGAGAGGATGATGAGTCTGTGATTGGACAACGTCACGCCTCCAGATTTGGTGAGGCCCTGTAGCCACCAGTAACACCTGTTGCCACAGCTACAGCCACTAATCCCACATGGATGCCCGGAGACCTGAGTATGTTTGGTACTCCTTTCTCAATTTTTTCTATTGATTTTTGTATGTTTAGATTAGCATTCTCCTTTTGATTTACATTATGTGATTTTCTAGCTCATTATATCTCTCTTTTTTTCTTTTATAGCTTCTACACACGAGTGGTGAGAACTCATTCATCAGGTATGTGTGGACACCCTATTGATCCCCTTGGGGAAGACCCGGGCTGAGTTGTCTGTGGATTCAGGATAGCCCTTAGCCGCTGAGCCGACATATTGATGTGTTCACTCCTGTCTAGAAGGTGGTGGAGATAGTGACCTCCCTTTATACCCAGGTAGCTGGATACAAGAATTTTGAGTGCCTGATGAGGCAAAGCCACTCTCACAGTGAGGCTATGGGTAGCAGGTGCCACCATGAGCATTCACACCATTTAGTCCATTCTCAGTGCCATCACAGCCATAGCAGGAGCCCTAGATTGATAGGTCACATACCATTGAGGGATCCCATTTTTGAGGATTGATAGGTCATTGATGTTTTTATTGACTTTGATACAAACTTTTGATATTATATGATTTTTTTGTATATTTCATCGGCTCATTGCGAGCATTTTGACCATGCCTAGTGCATGATGACATTGTATACAAACTTGATCTACTACGATATATACAGACTCTATTTTTGGTTTAGTATTCCATCGTATCTGAGTTGACTCTCTTTTGGCTTATCTCTCATGTGTACTCTAGATGTTTAGAATTTCCTCTTTTCAATGCTTTTCAGAATGTATGCAATGGATGTGAATGATAAACAAAATGATTTCTTTTTGTATTTTATGTTGCTGATATATGATGATGCAAACACAATGTGATCTTAAACTTAGTTTCTTTTGCAATCTTTGGTACTTCATATTGTCTTGATAAAACGTGATGATACAATGATATGATAAATAGATGTACTTCCCCCACTCCTAACCCCACACAACTAGTAAGATGCAAGGGCTCAACACCAAGAGTTAGAAAGGGCACAAGTTATGAAAATTTGTTGAATGGCAGTGATGAGAGAAAGACAGAGGTTTGACAGAACCAAATTGGGATGCTACAACCTTACTCTACTCAAGCTACTTCATAGTTTAGAATGTGAATTACTTTGCAGTTTATCTAGACTTGGATCCATAGATGGCCACTTGGTTGACAAAATATGGTTTTGGGGTTTTAAACTCTCTTGGAATTTTGGACATCTAACTCACTTTGTTTTTTATTTATGATTTCACAATGTTTGACTAATTTGTTTCTAACTTTCAAGTTTATCAAAGAGACCCCCTATGCCTTGCCCCATGCTACCAGTAGGAAGCGTGGGCTCATCACCATGGACAAGGCATAAATGAGTAAGGGCATTTCCCTCCTTTCCCAACCCTACGTCACTAGTAAGAGACGCAGGCTCAACACCGAAAGGTTGGTAGGGCAAGGAAATGTGTAAAAATAAAATTTTCTGTGGATTTGCATTTGACTTACTTATTTGGGAAAAATGTTTAGAATGCTCTTATTTCCAAGGAGATGTATATGGGATAGATGTGACACCATGAAACTTCTAGAACAGACCATGGGAAAAGACACCCAACCTAGGAAGAGACCAAAAGTAGAACCAAGTATGCAGGCCTTGGTATGGTTACCATCAAAACTTTGTCTTATCTTGTTTAGATTGATAAATGATTCAGAAACAGTTGATGATACTATGAAGGTTTGAAGAGACATGATTTGAATGTTTTGTCAATGTTTTCAGAAGTTTTTAGGAATTTCTATAAGAATAAGCTCCTTGATCACAACTTTTTACAAAATGAACGGATAGATGAAAATGCAATGCAGATGCAATAATGTACATATGAAAATGTTGATGGATCATGCATAGTATCTCTTTAGGTGAAGAGAGTTTACGGATTCACTAAAATCCTCACCTTCTAGTGTACACAAGTGAAATGCTCCATTTTTGTAGTCTTCTACTACTCGATATGGACCTAACCACCTAGGTCTGAATTTCCTTCCCTCACCAGTCTTTTTGTCTATCCGGCTATCGAGTCTTAATACCAAATATCCCTCATATATCTCACATTCGTAAACCTTCTTGTTATATTTCTGAGCCATCCGGTCAGTGTAAACACTGTGTCGTTGTGTGGCATTTGAATCTAGCCTTGTCGAGACTTTCTAACTGGGAGAGTTGTGCTTCTCGATAACCCTCCTCTCCCAGGATCCCATGTAGTGAAATACAAAGACTAGGTATTTCGACTTCGAGTGGGTAGAACTCACCTCAGCACCAAACACTAAAGAAAAGGGGGTTTCCCCCATTGGTGTTCTAACTAACATTCGGTAGGCCCACAAGGCCAGAAAAAAGCTTTAGGTGCCAATCTCACTTTATTCTCCTTAACAATTTTTAAGAGAATGGACTTTAATGTCTTATTTGTAGCCTCAGCTTGTCCATTAGCCTGAGGATAGTAGAGAGAAGCCATGTGATGACTTATCTTGAACTTTGTACATAACTCACACACCTCATTATTTTTGAAAGATGTGCCATTATCAGAAATAATGACTTGTGGCACCCCGTACCTACAAATGATCTAGTTCAAGATGAACTTAGCGATTACAGAGCCAGGTACGGTGGTAAGGGGCATGGCTTCTACCCACTTGGTAAAGTATTCATGGCCATGATTATGAAGTTATGGCCATCAGTCGAGGAGGGAGAGAATTTCCCTATCAAATCCAAGCCCCACATGGAAAAGGGCCATGGATTGCAATTGGTTGTAGAGCTTGTGCCGGTATGTGGATCTCATGAGAGAACTCCTGAAATTTATGGCATCTACACACAAATTCTACTACATCATGCTCTAGTGTGGGCCAGAAGTAGCCCATCCGATGTATTTTCTGAGTGGTGGCGTGGCCACCAAAGTGACCTCCACATACCCCACTATGTGATTCATAAAGAATTTTTTGATTCTTCTACATCAACACATCTCAACAACATTCCATCAAAGGCTCTGTGGTAGAGCACTTGTTCCAAAATAACGTACTTAGCGGTAATGACACATAACCACCTTCTTTGTTGTGATGTTTCCCCTTCTGGGTATGTGTGGTCCATGATGAAGTTGATAATGTCGGTATACCAAGGACATACAGAGATAGGGGGCCTGGTTTTGATGAAGTACACACACTCATCGGGAAAGTCCAGATCTACCAAATCACCCCCATCTAATGGATTTTCAGCCAACCAATCTGTAATGATTTGTCCCTTAATGGATTTCTGATTTACAAATGTTAGTTCAAACTCACCCATTAATGTTATGAAATGCCTGACCTTTTTAGACAAGGATCCTTGCATGAGGAATGTCCGCAAGTGGTCTGTCTTAACAATAACCCTCATTTCTTGATTAAGCATATAATGCCTTAAACACTTTGTTGCAAAAATATGGCAAGACATTCCTTTTCTGCTTGCATGTAACATGTCTCATAATCAAGCAACGTCTGACTAATGAAATAAACTGCATGTTCTTGTTTATCGTCATCCTCTTGAGCCAACATGTAGGCTAGCGAAACATCCATAGCTCATGAATACAAGATCAAAGGGTGATCTGATCTAGGTGGCATTAGCATGGGAGGGGACAATATGAATCATTTAACTACCTCGAAGGCCTCATTACATTCTTCTATCTAATCAATGCTATAATCCTTTTTCAACAAATTGTTGATTGGATGGATAGAAAAGGTCAAGTCAGGGATGAACCTTCAGATTGCACCAAGTTTCCCAAGAAAATATCTAATACCAGACTCATCTGATGGTGGAACCATTTCTAATACAGCCCATAATTTTGGCTGGGTCGACATCAATCCCTCGTGAAGATATAATGTAACCTAGAAGCTTGCCTCCTGTTATGCCAAAAACACATTTCTCCAGATTTAATGTGACACCGTACTCAATTAAGCATGAAAGGATGATGCGAAGCACCTCTGGGTGATCGTAGTGCTTCCTGGCCTTAGCCAACAGGTCATCTACATAGGAATCCACAATCTTATGAATAAGATCATGGAATATGTAGGTCATTTCTCATTGGTATGTAGCACCGACATTCTTAAGACCGAATGGCATGACAACATAACAGTAGGTTCCCCAAGGAGTTATAAATGTAGTCTTAGCTTGATCCTCTTTGGAGATTTTGATTTGATTATATCCTGAAAACCCATCCATGAGAGACAACAACTCAAACCCAGTTGTTGCATCAATGATAACATCAATGGATGGTAATGGGAAATCATCCTTGGGGAAAGATTTGTTAATGTCCCAGAAGTCTATGCAAATATGGATCTTTCCATTCTTTTTTAGAACGGGGACAATATTAGATACCCATTGTGAATAATCAACTGGCTTAATGAATCCCACCTAGAGAAGTTTCATTACTTCTTCTTTCACCATAAGGGCCACCTTTGGCTTCATGGGCCTTGAATTTTTCTTAATTGGTTTAGCATCCAGCTTGGTGATGAGATTGTGAACTGTGATGTGAGGTGCAATCCCCGTCATTTCCTTATAGCTAAACATGAAGGCCTTTTGATGTTCCTTGAGGATTTGGGTATGTATTTCCACTTCCTCTGGAGTTAAAGAGGACCCCAATTTAAGATCTTTGGTTCCTCCTCTGTTCCAATGTTTATATCAATTGTTCCTTCAATTAAGGAGGCATTTCCCTCCTTGAATTCTAGTGGGGCTGGAGGCAACTCCAAGTCCCCTTCTTCTTCTACCTCATAAATCTCAAGATCCTTTCCTAGGAGAGGACTCAATCATGGGATTCCCAAAATAAGAAGAGGAACATGGGATTAAGGAAAGGTCTATCTCATGATAGGTAAGATGCAGTTCTACCAAAGCATTTAAATAACTTAAAATTGATTCATCACTATTAACATGCTCTGAACTATCAGGGTTGACTCTCAGTTTCTACGTATGTCAACATTGGGGTCATTGGTGCTTTACGAATCAAGGGTTTGGTGTGAACTGAAACCATGAAGTTGGTATCTTCCAAGTCACTACTTGGGGTGAAGCGTGAAGCAAAAGTTGCTATAGAATCTGTGAGAAGGTTATGTTCACATGGAACTGCTTCAATTGAGATGAAATCAAACTCTTTTGTCAAACCTAGCACTATTGTTTTGTAAAGTTGTAGATGCTCAGCTCTAGTCTCATACACTTCAGATATTTGATTTGCGACTAGTTGTGAATCACCCAACACCCTAATATTGAGGATACCCATCCTCTTAGCTACGATGAGACCTAATAGGAGAGCCTCATATTCAGCCCCATTGTTTGTACATTCAAAATTTAACTTGAAAGAAAAAGGTAGAATCCTTCCTTTGGGTGAAGTAAGGATCACACCTGCCCCAATGCCAAAGCGACACTTGGCTCCATCAAAATGGAGAGTCCAACAACTACTCAGAAAGATGGACCGTTGAGTCATCCTTTATATCTTCACCTTTTACCTCAGTCACTTCAACCATGCAAATCTCATCTTTTGGGAGAGAACCGAGTCCCAGAGTATGTCCCATACCCATAGAGTCAAAGGGGAGGAGAATAGGTAAATCCCTCTCTAATAGTTTGACAATCCTTGTTGTGGTTCCTAGTGACATTGTCTCTACAACCACGTTTCATCTTTGACTATTGGGATGCCCTCAATCAACCCATGACCTCTATCTCTGTCATGGGAACTAATTTTTCCTCTAGTGCCATGCCCTTGCAGGTTTATTTAAATGATTCGTGGGAAGCTCAAACTTCAGAGTGAACCCTGGCCTTTTCTTTAAATTAGCCAAGTGTATGTCAAAAGGTTTTGGATCACCTTGTGCCAAAAGACCTTCCCTAAATGCAGGAACCTTACCTCCTGAAATAGAGTGGAAGGGATTTCCTTCATGCGGTGGATCCAAGGATGGCCAAGGATCATATTATAGTTGGTTTCCTGGTCTATAATATAAAACTCAGTGAGTACCATCTTGGGCCCGAGAGTAACCAGTAATACTATGGTTCCGATTGAGGTTGCCTTGAGGCTATCATAGCCCCTCAGTGTGTTTCTTGTCGAGGAGAAATTGGTCTCCCCATATCCTAACTTCTGAAGAAAAGAGAAGGGGACTATGTTAACCACTGCCCCATCATCAATCATTACATGTTTCACATAGTTGTTGTAGATCCAAACTTGTAAAAACAAGGCCAGATCACCTCTACGAGCTATTTCAGCATCCGTAGGCATCTTACTTATGTCAAACACAAACCCAATGTCCCTTTCAGGTTTCCCTGGAGGGAAAATGTCAAAGTCTATATGATTTATCTGTGCCTCTAGTGAGGGGGTAACATTAATCAAATGGCCTGAGACCTAGCACTTCTAACAGAGTGGCTCAATGAGTAGGGGAATTCTTCAGTAGATCCAAGAAGGAAATATGTGAAAAGGTCTTGGTCAGATCACTGATTAGATCATAAGCCCCTACCAGGCTTGCTTAGTGTATCATGAATATTTCCTGACACATCTGGATAAATCAAGATTGATTGTGAAGAATAATCCCTAGCTCTTGTTGCAACATTGATTTGGGGTTCAACGTCTAACTCTACCAGGCCCACAATTTTGTTTGTTGGTGACCATCCAAAGGAGGTGCCACCTGTGGGTTTGATGAAGTTGAAGCTTCATGATCATTAGTCCCTATCATAATACCCTTTATTGGAACCATTGGGATCTAATCTACCATCCTTTGGATGCATGGGGAGAGGATCATTGAAGATCCCTAATGGTGTGTTCTGTGGGGACACTGGTCCCATATAGGTGTTTTGACATTGGTGTGGTGGGGTTTTCCAAAACATATCGACAAACAACTGTCGTTGATCCTCTGGAAAGCACTGTAGAAACTTATTGCAATCATGGCATGTTCTTGCATCATGCCCACAAACCCTATGGAAACCACAGTATAGATCTGGGTCATAATCTCGTGGCCTTTGATTTGTTCCTTGTTGTGGCCCAAAATTACGGTTATTGTTTGGTTGCTGACTGTTGTGGTTAAAATTTTGAAACCCTTGCCCTTGGTTCTGGAATTGGTTGGGGTATTGACTAGGGCTTGGGGTCAAGTGTTTTCCTTTGTTGCTGAGGTTGTTGTTGTTGTTGAGGATGATTAAAATCCACAACATTTACCGAGGGTGAGAAATTTTTGTTTCTCTGATTATTGCCATTATTGTTGTTGTTATTTGTAACACCTGTGTTAGTAGGATTAACCACATTAGGATTTTTGGGCTGGTCAGTCACACCATCAGTCATGACTCCATGATTCTTATTAAGGATATTTGGTCCTTGATTGTTGTTCATGTTGTTGGAGTAGCCAGGAGCATTTTGAGCAGGAGTGACTAACTTCCCATTTTCCCCATAGGTCTTACGGCCACTGTCAATGGCTGCTTGGTCAATTCAAAGAGTTCCTTCTAGTACTTCCTCATAGCTCCTGAGTGGGAACTTTTGAACCTCTTCCTTTGTCTCTCTATTGAGAGAGTGGAGGAATAAATCAAAAAGTTCCATTTGATCCATGTTTGGAGCACTTGCAGAAGAATAGAGAACCTATCGCCACCTCTGAATGAAGTGGGCTGGATTCATTATGTTCTTGTTTGATGTGCAAGAATTCTCTGATCCCTGTTCTTAGCAGCTTATTCATATCAAAAGCCTTAATGAACTCTGACATGAGTTGTTTAAAAGAGTGTATCGAGGCCTCTGGTATTCTATAATACCAGTTGAGAGTGATGCCTTCTAACGTCTTAGGGAATATTTTTGCAACAACTGCATCCCATGGGAGCAACTCTCGAATGGCTTGTTGCATAGGCTTTGATATGAGCATTTGGGTCACCTTCCCCTTTAAAATTTGGAAGATCGGGAATGGCCTTGGGAGCATGACTGTCCAGATGGAAAATTCCAGAGGCTCCTTTAGGTACTCAGAGTAGGTTCCCATTGCATACGTTTCAACCATTAAAGGTCCTTGTTGGGGAAGAAAAGGTTGCATTGGTTGCTGAAATGGCATGGCATAGGAATTTTTCGAGGCATATGGCATTCCCTTGCGGATAACCATAAGGACCTGGATAGGTGTATGCATCTCCTTGTGGTATTTTAGAGTACATGTGCATATAGGGGGGTTGGCCACTTTGATACGGAGCTGAAGGTGTGAAGCCAGGGAACGTCACATTTCTGGCTGGTATAGCATTTGAGAACACACTTCCAGCTTGGCTGCACCTATTATAGGTATCCATATGTGGCTTGAGGAGGCATACCCAAGGTACCCATCCCAGTTAATAAATCCCCAGGGTTTGGAGTATTCATGTAGACTGGAGGATTCTGTGTAGTAGGTATTTTCCCATAGTTCTGTGGGTAGGACGGAGTTTGCTTTGCCCTGTGTATGAATTCTACATTTTTTGGGTAAGCTCTAACTCTTTGACCTTATCTACCAAAGCTGAAATGACATCACCCATTGATGGGGTGGTGTCTTGCTTAGGTACCTTTTGTTGAACCCTTGGAGGTTGTTGAGGAGTATGGTATCCTGCTATGAATTGTTCATGATGTTGCCACCCCTCATTGGTTGTATTGTCAGTTGGTGGTGGGGTAGCATTATTGTTTTGAAGTAGGACATCACCTTGTCCTTGCAACCTATCAAAATATTGGTTCATGTTCTGGAAGTGTTGTTCACTCCTAGCATATCGTGCTAAGTACTCCTCATCTAGATGGGGGAGTTGATCAGATTGCATGGTAATGGGCTGTCGAAACAATACCTGAGGAGATGAGCTTGCTTCACCAGTGAATGTCATGTTATTTGAACTTGATTGTTTGAGGGGATAAGTTTGAGTGACCTGATCAAGTTCTTCAATGTGTACAGAAGAACCAACATTGGTTCCCTGAAGCAGAGGGTTTTGAGTGGATGAGCGGTTGTCTGCCCATGTTGAAAGTGAAGGTGATTATTGTGGTATATTTGATTGGTAATGGTACATGTCAAAACCTGGGATGGACCGACCATACTCATCATATCCCGACATATTCGGGGGGTATAAGAATACCCACAGAATAAAGGATGGACAAAGAAAGTGGAAACATTTAGAGACTAGCTCTTCACATCGGGTTCACCAATTTTGTATGATAGAAAATCAACACGTGACCTTCTTCGCACCCAACCTCCCGAGGTCATGCTGAGACAACCAGTGTGGAATGGAAATGGAAGTGAAAGTGATGGTGGTGATCAAGCTAATTAGGAAACCTTATGTCTTCAACACGCAATACTAGAATCTGTGAATCTAAGGAAAAGAATGCTCTCCTAACCTGAAGGGGTGTGATGGTACGGTCTGATATGATAGCTACTCAGAGACTCCAATCGATGTCTAGTTCTACCGAGATTCTATTGATTGGTTGTAAATATGTGGAAAGTAACCTGCAGGTTCCTCGTATGGGTTTCCAGACAAGGTCATGGAAGTGGAGACAAGAGGTGTAGCGGAGCTGTAGGAACTATGGGTGATTTTCTGGTCTTGTCCAGAAATTCTTAGCCTGATCGGCTGCTATGTTCAACAATGAAAGTTGTGTAATAATATCGGGTGGGAGTGGTGAAGATATGAATACCAATGTGTGTAAACTAGTGTCAATATCTAGCTGACTAGCAGGCCCATTGGGTTGCGGGACCTGTGGATCACAACCAAAGACTCGTTGAGGTTGAGGCCCTCATATGGTCATGCATGCAATCAAACCCTATTTCTAGGAGTATTCCAAAAGTCGTAGGCTTGATTAGCAGTGATATTCAGTGTATCTAACTATCCTATTTTCTCAGTGTATGTTACAGGTGTGCATAAGACTATTAAACACAAACTTGTGTCAATGTCAGTTATTAGCTCTGGCCCATTGGGTTGTGGGACCAGGGGATCACAACTGTAAGTCTTTTCCTATTGTGGACCATTGATGGTCATGCAAGATGAATTGATTTTCTTTCAGTAAATAAACTATCTATCAAAGGAAATCTAACCTATGTTTTTGGTGTTTTCTCAATATATCAGAACAAAGTAGTAAAACAAGCTAATCTATGGAAAGTAAATGTTTTTGTTCTTTTCTAACTTTTCAGACAATGCATCTAATCTAATAAACAAATTAAATAATAACAATTAGCCAGATGTAGCTAACTATTTGTGCAGATGTGTGAATCTAAATCTAAAAATCTATTCTAATTGAATCAAAATCCTTCCAACCCTACCTCAGAAGTGAAGAACAAATCATAACCCTAATAGAGCTATTGTTCCCCACAACTTCCCTGTAATGTTGAAGAGAAAACTTCCTATTGATTTGATCTACTTGAGATTATCTAGCTAATTGAAATGAATTGTTTCTCTACTCTATTTGATATGTAATTGAAATTAACAATTCGTAATTGACAATTTGATAAACAAAGAAAACAAATACACAACTCCAACCTGGAAGAGCAAGAACCTTGGAAATCCAGTAGTATCAGTATCTGTCCCCTCAGTTCTTTCCTTTCTTTCTCTGAGTGTTCATGTGAGTCCAAGGGATTGGGAATGCAAAGAACAACAACAAGAGGATGGCGCTTGAGCAATGGTAGCTTGGAAGCAATCTGGACGCAATGCAAGTAGAAGAGAGATAACACAAGAGATCTGAGCTTGGCTATGCAATTCCTAGCAAGATTATGGCAGAAAAACAATACAAGATACACAAAATTCTCAGGCCCCCTTTTCTTGAATACAAGCATGGAATATATAGGAATGGAGGCTAGGAGGTTACTTCATGCACAAGGCAAGAAGAGGCAGTTCCAACTAATTAAATCTTATTTAAAATAGAAGGAGCAAGGAGAACCAAGAAAACAAAGCTAATTTTAGACAATTCGGCTGCACAGATGCATGCAAAAAGCAAACTTAAGTGAACCATCACATGTTTTAAAACATGCATGAAGAATCTGGAAAAAGTGGAAGGACCACCACCCTATGCAGGGTGGCAGTTTCAGGACCGCCACCTAGGAAGGGTGGTGGTTTGTGAACCGCCACCTAGGCAGGGTGGCGGTCCTAGCACTGAAGGCCAAAACAAGCACAGAAAGAGGTGGGGAGATGGAAAAATGCATGGAAAAGTTAAGTAAGGCCATCTAGGCTACAAATATACACTGTGAATGGGTTTTGGAGCTCGAACACCTTCTTGAAAGGATTTTGAATCATCATTGGGGATTCTTGTAACCATTTTCCCCATGTTTTTTCCTAAGAAAAAAATGATTAAGTCCATTTTGATAAGTTGTTCAAAACTACATTAGGTGTAATTTTAGACAAAAAATATAGAAAACACATATGATTTGTAATTCATCCCGTAAGTTATTAAGTATTATCCCACATACATGGGTAGTAGTAATTTCTAGGATAGAACTAGTATATTAAGGATTTCTTACACCATGAAATGTATCTACAAGTATTTTTTTATTAAGCTATCTCAAAGGAGGTTGCTCCCTCGAAGTGGCCTGGGATCTAAAATTTATTTGAGTTAATTTACAAATCATGTTTCTTTATTCATTTATTTTCAAAGTTTGTAAATCTATGCTGACGAATGCTCACATCTAGTATTAGATCAATTTCTTGGCCTTGCAAGTAGATTTTGGATTTTTTTTCAGTAGGGATTCAAAGAAGCTCCGACATTTCCATAAATATTTTCTTTTAATTTTTATTGTAGGTTCGAATAATGGTAAATGAACATCCACATAACTTTAGGAAATACTTGGCATAATCCCTAAAACTAATTGTGATGAGTACCACAATAACCTTGAAGTAGCTAGCCCATTGAGTGGACCTGCTAGTGAAAATGATACCCACCTAGCTCAATTGAGTAGTTCCACCCATGAGGTAAACCTAGAGATGTCTTTGGTGAAAACCCCATCTTGATTGATTAAGGGGTAAAGTTTGTGACCATAAATTTTCTGGTGAGTGATACTCATTCAGATAAAATTGGTAGAGAGAACCCTTCAAACCCTTATCCAATTTAATTGACCAAGCCTTATTTAATATAACCATTCAAAAAATAAACAAAAAAGGGTCACAATTGAGAATAATTAGTAACAGTGCACTTCCAAGTAGTCTTTTGGTAGAAACAACAAAGTGGCTGTAAAAATTCCAAAAAAATCACATAAAGGGAATTTTTCATTTTTTTCCATATATTTTATTCTATAGCTCCATTAAATCTCAAAATTTCTCAGAATAATTGAAATTCTATTCTTAATGTTCTTTCCCTAAGGGTCCATATTCAAATTCCACCTTTATTAGCCTAAAATCTTTATTTTTTTATTTTTTCAGTTTTTTCCATAACTTCTTTATTTTTCCTCCAATCACTCTGAAAATTTTCCAGTGTTCCTCTCTCTCTTTTTTCCTTTGTCCCTATTAGATAAATTTCATAATTTTCATTCAAGATCTATCTATGGTGATGGCCCCATCTTGATTGATTAAGGGGTAAAGCCAGTGACTGGAAATTTTCTAGCGAGGGGTACTCGTTTCGAAAACATTGGTAGACAAAACCCTTCAAACCCTTAGGAATCCTAACTGACCAGACCTTATGCAATATAATAGTTCAATGAATAAACAAAAAAGTGGTCACAGTTGAGAATCATTGGTAACAATGCACTTCCAAGCAGGATGTTGGCAGAAACAACAAAGTGACTCACTGAATTTAAAAAAATTAAAAAAAGGATTTTTTTTCATTTTTTAATATATCTTTCATTCTATATCTCCATTAAATCTCAAAATTTCTTGGAACAAAATAATTCTATTCTTAACATTCTTTCCTTTAGTGTCCATATCCCAATTCCACCTTTATTAACCTGAAATCTCAATTTTTTAGTTTTTTAGTTTTTGTCATAACTTCTTTAGTTTTCCTCCAATCACTCAAAACAATTTCAAGTGTTCCTCTATATATTTTTCTCCTTTGTCCCTATTAGATAAATTTCCCAATTTTTCATTCCGGTTGTGAAATTTTCCCTATAATTTGTTAATCTTTAATTAGGAGGTGCCAAAAACCTAGTAAAAGTCCATTTTCCCCTTCATCTTGAGATCATATTAAAATTTTCCATTATTGACCATGTCTTAAAACACAGTTTTTAATCCATTACATAAAACAAAAATTGTTTACAGTTATCACCCGTGTAGGTGCAAAAAATATGAAGGAAGAAATCACTACCTTGAAGGCATAAAAGTCTAAAATCAAACAAATAATGCAAGGAATGACTTAAGAAAATGCCATCCCTGCTAAGAAAATCTATATTGAGTCCACTTCGGGACACAATTTATCTACACCAAATATGTCATGTGGCCCCAATCTAGATTTTCCTCACTTTAATGGGATGAACCCAACATGATGGATATATAAGGCATAACAATTCTTCAATCTCCATAATACCTACAGTCTGAACAGGTCCTCATTTCTTTTTTTCAATTGGAATAAAAGGCCCTAAAATGGTATTGTTTCCATTTAAAATCTCATGATGAACTAGAATGTCCATGATTCACATATTTCATTCTAGAGTGGTTTGGGCTGAGTTTTATGAGGAATTCATAAGCATGCTCACTACACTATGAAAAACAAGCTCAGTCTATGATTACCATATGGAATTTGAGATATTGGCCAATCACACAGAAGGCTTGTATGATGAATTTTTTCAGGAGTTGTTTCATCAGTGGCCTCAAGGAGATAATACACTTAAAATTCAAAATGTTTAAATCCAATTCCATGATGGAAGCATTGGTATTAGCCAAATTGGCATATGATAAGATCACAACACAATCCCAACCTTCTGGTTTCCCTTCATTCAAAAATTCAATCCCTCAGTGTGCTCCCACAGTGTCTCCCCCAAATTCATCCCCCATCAAGTGGCTTACTAAAGCAAAAATGTAGGAGTGCGGAGAGAAAGGTTTATGCTAAATTTTTTATGATAAGTACACTAGAGGGCATCAATGCATGGAACAAAAATGGTACCTCCTTGATGTTGAATGACCCCCGAATCAAACAACTATGAATGTTCCAAATAAGTCTAAGAAGAAGATTCACCATCAAATGAAACCCCTCCTTAAGATTCTTAATTAGAGATCTCACTTCACCCCCTATGACTATGACAAGAGTCACCACCCCTCAAAATGTCAGGGTAAAAGGGTATTTCAAAAATAATCCTCTAACCATATTAATTGATTCAAGTACCATACATAAATTTATTGATCCAAGGTTGGAAAAATAAACAGACTATTTTGATTACCCTTGTTATAGTTTTGAAGTAATGATTTCTAATGGTGGTACATTGCCTTGTAAGGGAAAATGTCGTAATGTGCATTTTGTGGTTGTAGATTATAATCTTTTCTCCAACATGTTTTTCCATGCCTTTAGTTGATGTGTTTACATTTTGGGATCTCAATGGTTACACACATGTAGACCCATCCTATGGGATTTCCATGAACTATGGATGTAGTTCTATGAAAGTGGGAAAAAACACACCTTAAAAGGTCTTCTTCCAAGCTCCACTAGTATTATTAGTTCGGACCATTGTATGGAAAAGCTTCTAAATAAAGGATCATATGGGGTCATTTCTTAGTTTTTTTCTATCTAGTTGAATCTATGGACTTCTTCTAACATTTTTGCATATCTACAAGATATTTTAGAAAAACATGCTCATGTATTTTCCAAGCCTAATGGATTTCCACATTCATGCCTAGAAGATCATCATATTCAACTCTACCCAGGAAGTTATCCTCCTAACATTTGGCCCTACAAGGACCTTCTTTACAAAATACAGAAATGGAAAATATCATTTAGGAACTTCTCAAGAAAAATTAATTCACCTTAGCACCATCCTGTATTCCTCCTTGGTTTTACTTGTCCGCAAAAAGGAGGGCTTGTGGTGTCTTTGCATTGATTTCAAAGAACTTAAAAATATCACTATCAAGGACAATTTCCCTATTCTAATTATCAATGAGATTTAAAATGAACTTCATGACACTTAGTTTTTCTCCAAATTAGATCTCCACTCGGGGTACCACCAAATTCACCTTCATGAGGAATATTTTCTAAAAATATCCTTTTGCACTCATGATGGTCATTATGATTTTTTAGTCATGCACTTTGGGATTTCCAATGCCCCAAAATCATTCCAAGGCTTGATGAATAATATTTTTCATCCCTTCCTTCATCGTTTCATCATGGTATTATCTGATGACATCCTGATCTATAGTAAAACTAGGGCTGAGCATCTAAAACACATTGATATAACATTACAACTTCTCATAGATGATAAATTATGCACCAAACAATCCAAATGATCCTTTGGCCAAACTAAAGTTGAATATCTGGGACATATTGTCTATGTGGAGGGTGTCTGAGTGAACCCAGATAAAATTGATGCCATGTAAAATTGGCCACTCCCAAAAAATATTTGTAACCTCTGTGGATTCTTGGGTCTCACATGCTACTATAGAAAATTTATCTGACATAATAGTAAAATTTCAACCTCATTAAAAATGATATTGGAAAAGGATGCTTTTGCATGGAATGAGGTGACTAAAGAGGCATTTGAGTCCTTAAATAAGGTATGTATAATACACTTGTCTTAGCCATACCAAATTTCATCAAGAATTTCATCATTAAAATTGATTCTTGTGGAAATGGCCTTGGTGTTTTTCTCCTCCATGAACGCCATCCACTTTCCTTCACTAACAAATCTCTCTCAGGAATGAATTTAGTTATTGATTAACTAAAATAAAAACACTAAGGGGAAGTATATCTAATAGTTAATATAAATAGGAGGACATAAAATTCTATACAAATAATTATGTAATAAATAATCTAAATACATCGAATAATTATGTAAATGAATTAATCTAAATGTAATAAAACCCTAAATGACAAGAGGAAGGTAAAGAATGACTTAGCTGGTTACAAAATTCTGTCATAGGTTGTTGCAGGTCTAAAACTGGAAACCGACTGTGTAAACAACCACTCATGAACCCTACGAAGGGTAGATATGGACTGCCTAAGATGACACAGGTTTCTAGGAGTGTACTGGGGCACCAGCATGGTGTCCTGGTTTGGATTCTAGGTGTTGTGAACTGTGTAGAGGCTCAGAAATTGTGTTCTACAGTGTCACAACTAGGTCTGAAACTCTGTCTATCTGTCATACTAGATTTGTTGGATGATCTGAATGATGCCCTGCACAAGAAGAAGAAGAATGGGTTAGACTGACCTCAACCACCAAACTAGTTGGACTTATCCATGAGCACTGCACTACATTATGGACCCTGATATAGTTCTGGTGAGTGTGTGTGAATGGTACCCTAGGTGCTCTCGTGCCAGTCACACTTTGTGTAGTAGCAAGACTATGATAGATATAGAAGATGTAGAATAGTATGTAGAATAGAATAGGTAGAATCCCTCCCTCCTATGTGAATGGATGTGATAGCAAATTTTGCTAGCTAGAATGTATGGAACTATGTGGATGAAGATGGTGTAATAGATGCAGCCCTAGATGGAGTGATAGTAGTGATAGAATGCAAAGACCTAGAACCCTCTATATGGTCTTATAAGCTTTGTATTTATAGGGCTCTCAAGTATACTTTTGTAATTAATCTCGAAAAGGTCGATTGAGAAGAAGATAAGGATGACCAACAACTAGAAGTGACCCAAAAAGAAGCGAAAGAGGTTAAACCTAGATCAGGGCACCCATGGTGGGACCAGGGCACCCCAGGGTGCCCCAGTATAGGTTGGGGCACCCGAATTAGGGATGGAATTTTGGGAAGGTTGATGGGCAGATAGGTAATGGAAAATACGTAGGAAAGACAAAATAAAATACAAGAGGAAGATAGGAAGAAGGTGGAACAAAGGGGGATTAATTAGTACTTTGTACACTTGAGAACCTTCTAAATAGTAGTATAAGACTTGGGATAAATATGTCTAAAATGCATGATTTTATGTCTACATTTTTCCCCCACTTTATGTTGGTGAGTGAACAACTCGGTAACATAAAGTAGTCAGAGAAGCATACCTGAAATCTGTGCAGAGTGTAGAAGAAAGCGTGCCAATGGACTAAGACTCAAACGTGGAGGAGTGTGGATTCTAAAGATGAAAAATGTAAAAAGAAGTGATGAGAGTGCACCTAGGGTGGAATGTGTGTGTGGATGTTGCAATGTAAAGGAAGTGCCTATAGTAGTGTGTTGTCATTGTCGTTCGTTGTCATTGTTGTTGTTGTTGCTGTTTCCCCAATTTGACTTCTTGTTTCTCATACGGTGGACCTGCAAGGAGAAAATGCTCAAGTAGTCAAATATGTATGTATGTAAAAACGTTGTGTAAAATACACATGTATATAGAAAAGTGTAAAATATGCTGAAATAGAATGTAAATGGAAAAATGGAACATGTGCACCTGATCCATGTCGAGAGAAAGGGTGTAGAAGGATATCCTGTACTATCACGAGTTTTTTGGGTGATCTCATGCCACTCTGGCTGAAGAAGTATAGGGAGGAATTCGGTTGTTGTCCTCCAACCTTTAACTACTTCTGCTGCAATGCTGGAAGAGATCTCTGTACTGGTTTTTTGGGTGATCCTACGCCACTGGATGGAGAAGTGTAGAGAGGCCACCCACTATAACCCTCTGAGCCTGTAACTGCTCCACAGAATTGTGAAGGACACCATGTCTTATTAAGGCCAATGTGTATGGAGTTCGGTCTGATTTGAACTCACTCATTGTGTCTGAACTGGTGTAGATACACTATGTTAGTAGAAAACCCATAATGATGCCCCCCTCTTTGGGGGTGCATGCGATGACCCTAGAAGGAGAATGTGGCCCCAAAAGAGGACCCACCACACTTTGACCTTGTAACCAACTCAGCCCTACAGGGGGGAAGGGAAATCACTTGGTAGATACCAAGGCATGCAAAAAAGGGGATGGCTATCCAAAACAAGTGTTAGTCCACAAGCACATGCATGTAATCAGTGTAAAAATGTAAACAATGTAGAAAAACTACCAAGCACAGTAGTGTAAACACACAAGAAGACAAAATAGACCACACAAAGTGGGTTTCAAACATGGGACATCACTCACGATGTCACAAGACATGTCAAGGCCATCATGGCCATAAACAATAGACAAGTGTGCACACAAGACAAAGGGAAAAATCCCACAAACAATAGGAAAACAAATCGGACAAGTAGAAATACAGAAGTAGTCATGGAAACATGTAGTCCTAAAAAAAAGTGTTGCACATGGAACACCTGTTAGCATGTTAGAGTGATAACCAATATGTCAAAAACGTGTATAAGCAAGTAGTATAAGATGCTAAGTACAAAATGAAACAATAACACCTAGATATGACAAGTGTGGATGCCCCTAGTGACCATGGTATAGTAAGGGTAGAAGGTGAGCATCTATGTCATGTGGAAATGTCCTGTATCTACGATCACACTAAACAAAGGCATGAATGCACATGTGTGTATGATAATGACATATAGGAAAGTAAGCTAACATGTGTAATAGAATGAGCATGCAAAACACTAGTAAGAAAAAGTAAATACTACCAAGACAATGCAATATGTTGTGGATGGATGGAATGGAATGCAATATGGAATGATAGGAGCAACATGCCCCCTGAGTGTATGGAAGTGTATGTAGTGAGGTTCATTTTTTTTCCCTCAATAGTCAAGAATGAACCGTAAATGAGAGTGCATCATCGGGAAATGGTCTGAGTAGGGTAGGTTATGTCTAGCGCATTATGATGAGTGTGTATGGGTAGTGGTGATGAAATGCAACATGGGGAGATGATGTGTGTGGATCCTATAGTGAAAGTGTGTACCATGAATTTGTTGAATGAGTGATGATTTATCCCTAAGCGTATATCACTATGGAAGAAGTATATGGTGATAAGACATATGGAAAGGGAAGCATGGACCCTATAGCCTAAGCGTATACCATGACATGTTGAATGGAGGAGTGATGATTTATCCCTAAGTGTATATCACTACATGATGAAAGAAGAAGGTGATGATGTATCCTATAGTGTATGTCACTATGAGATGGGTGATGAGGGTGTGTGATAATAGAAGGTAGTGAGGGTGGATAATAAGAAGGTGGTGATTTAGCCTAAAGTGTATACCACTAAGTGATGAGTAGGATAAGGATGAGGTGATATCCTAATGATGTAGAATAATTGATGAGCGAGAATATGTGATGATTTAATGTAAGAGGATACCACTAATGGATGGAAGGGATGGTGATTTAACCTAAGGGTTTGTACCCACTACGTGATGATCGAAAGGCATGATAATGTAATGGAATAAGTTTGGAATGTAGAAAATGTAAGAGGATGAGAGAATAGTAGATGATAGAATGTAATAGAATGATGTAGAAGTGAGTGAAAAGAGTGGTGATTTAACCTAAGGTGTATACCACTATAGTATGTGGTGATGAGAGGGGTGACTATTTAACCTAAGGTGTATGTCACTAACGTAGAAGGAGGTGGAATGAGTATGAGATAATAGGGACATGTCGCATAATGAATGTAAGGTTCATTTGATGAGTAAACCCTCGGCAGTCGAGTATGAACTGAGGAACTAGAGTGCATCATAGGGTGGTGAGTGCATGTGCAAGAAAATGTAGTGTAGGTGACCAAATGGTGAATACGATGTGGAAATGTGCAATGTAGAATTATAGAAATTGTGTATGGAATGTAAGGTGAATGAAATGTGTAGATATAAATATAATGTGTAATGATAAGATAAAAACTAGACCCAAGTAGAAGGAAATATAGTGTAGCATGGTAGAATATGTGAAGATGTATGAAATGAAAAATAGTAGATAATGGAATGATGATGGATAAACTAGTCCTAGTTATAGAATGTAGTGTATAGATAGAATAGGTAAGGTGCTAGATAATACCATGTAATGTTAGATGTAGGAGGTGAAGATATAGGGACCTGGAAGATATGATGTATGTATTAGGTATAAAATGGTGACTCATATAAAATGACAACTAGGTAGCATGTAGAAGATAGACTGGAAATAGTAAATGTATGTATAGAAAATGTAAAATAGAGTGATGTAAAATGAAACTAGTGTATGTATGAATAGGATGTAAATGAGTAGAACCTATAGTGCATTGTGTGGGGTTTAGTGTAATGGTAATCCCTCAATAGTCCAATGTGAATGGAAGCACTAGGGTGCATCATCAGGTAATGAGGGTGATAGAGGATGCAACAAAGATGCAGGAGAGATAAAATGAGTGTAGTAGGAAAAGAGAGTAAAGGTAAACCTTATGCTAAGGTGTGATGGGGGGTGTGTATGTGTAATGCCCCCCAAGTGGCTAGGGAAAAGGGATCAAATGATAAGATTGAAGGATGTATGTCCATCGACCGTGCTCGAGAGGAAGAAGGTGGAGAAGGGTGTTCTAGTAATGGTGGTATGGGAGATAATCGTTGTGCCAGAGAATGAAGCCGATATGCATGCAAATGGTGGATATAATATGATCACGTGGCATAGTAAAGCATGTGGGTGAGGGAGAGCGAGGAAAGTCACATGTGTGAAGTGGAAGAGGATTGGTGTGGAATAAAGTGAGGCAGTGAATGTGGGTGAGATGTGCTAGTGGTTGAAGTAGGAGGCCTATGATGATGTATAGGACTAACTGGATGGAGTGGTTGGAATGAAGATGGAATAGGCATAGGACACAATGGAGATAACCTCATGGAATTGGTATGGGAAGGAGGAGAGGAGGTAGAAACAAGTGGAGGGGACAATGAATAATGTGAGACAGGTTGTTGTGGGGGTGATGGGCATGTAGTGCGAGTCGGCTCCTTGCGATGTGGGTGGATCGGGTGAGTGGTTCATAGTAGAGGAGAAGCTTGTGTATCAAATGAGAGGAGACCTAACTGTTGGAGATCCTGAAATAATATGGGTCAATGCATGGCAAGAGTCACATATGATGTCCTCGAATGCGATGGTAGTGGTAGAAGGATGGGTCACAATAATGGAGTGGTTGGGGTGGTGGATAACGATGGTTAGAAGGTAGAGAAATAAGGTGATGATGAAGAAGATGACCAAGGATGGCTTGGCAAAGTAGTGGAAGGTAGTATAAGGTTTGAAGGTAAGGGTGTAGGTTTGGTAGCATTAGTAATATTGTGTAAATCAAGGCACATTTTAATTTGGTCAAGCTCAGCATGAAGAGATACAATGGTTTCCTCCATGGACTGACACTGGGTTTGTAATAATTGTATAGTATCAAAGAAGTGGGTGGGTTACAAAGGATGAGTAGGGGGAGAGAACGTCAACTATGGTGGTGGAAGTAGAAAAATGGCAGTAGAGGGTGAATCACATGAAGGAAATGGTGGCACATGATCATTAGAAAAATCATCAAGAGAGGTGTCAAAGTTGCATATTAGACTGCTCTAGATACTTGATAGGCAAGTGTATAGGGTTGGTCATCTAATAACCATGGATGCAGTAAGATGTACATGACCATGAAATATTGTTCATCTATAAAAATAGGTAATGGGAATCCCTGAGCATACCAAACTAGTAAGGTTGGGTGTATAACAAGTAAAGGAGATACTAAAAATACTAGTGTGCCAAATGGCATGGGGAATGTGATATCAACATGATCAAGATCAAGGGTACCCCCAATATAATCTAACTAAGACTGTCCTGAGAGTAAGTGGATAGGGAGTAGGATGACGCATGAGATGAACCACAAGGTGGAAAACATGTAACCCATAAGCGGTAGTGAGAATGACAGAGCCATGATACAAGTGTGGATCACATAGCAGGAGTATGAAGGTCATTAAAGAGAAACCCTAGATGAAGGAGACCATCATATGAGAATACAGTGGAAAAACATGAGGTGATGAGAGGGATGTGCTCTTAGTAATAATTATTGATAAAAAGAGTGCAAGTGAATGATGGACATTCTAGGGAAGACGGTGATGAAAATGGGATGATATTGAAGAGGGGTTTGAAAATGGTCGGTATGGCACAATGGCAGTAGTAGTATCAGGTGGTGGGGAAGAGAAGGTACTAAGCATCGAAGAGTAGCTGAAAATGGAATTTCATATAGAAAAGGGGACTAGTGGGGGAATAGGAAAAGCAACCGAGTAGCGCACAGGTTAGTAAAGGATGAAAGTGAAGTATAAGGGTAACTATGGAAGAGGTAGAGACTATATCGATCATGCCAACGATAGGAGTTGAAGGAGGAGATATGACTGAGATTGAGAGTCCACCATGGGTGACGAAGAAGGAAACATAGAGATGGAGGTTTTTGCGTCCAATATGGGGGAGGTAATGGTAGGAACTGGAGGAAGAGCTTCCACTTCGGCTATGAGTTGAGCTAGGGATGTAGGATCAATAGTGTATAAGTAAGAGGTAAGAAACATCCACAATGGCATGTTGATCCATCCCAGAGGATGGAAGATCAATGAATGAAGGGAAAGGATTATAGCCTATATAAGTGGGAGGGGTGCGGAAAAAATCATGGCCATGGCTATCAAATTGTAGTGTAACAGAGGGACTTAGAAACAGAGGACTTGTGATGATGCCTACCCATGGTGAGAAAAGACAAAGGGTAGATCCTAGAAAGTGCTGAGAAAGAAACAACAGTTCACCAAAATGATTAACTAAAATAGGGAAAACTAAGGGGAAGTATATCCAATAGTTAATCTAAATAGGAGGACATAAAATGCTATGTAAATGTAATAAATAATATAAAGACAGTAAATAATGATGTAATTAAATTAATCTAAATGTAATAAAACCCTAAATGACAAGAGGAAGGTAAAGAATGACTTAGCTGGTTACAAAAGTCTGTCACAGGTTGTCTAGGTCTGAAACTGGAAACCAACTGTGTAGATGACCACTCAGGAACCCTATGAAGGGTAGATCTGGAATTTATAAGATGACACAGGTGCACTGGGAGGGTACTGGGGTCCCTGGGTGCCCTGGTCTAGATTCTGGGTGCTGTGAACTATGTAGAAGCTCAGAAACTATGTTCATGGTAGTGTCACAACTAGGTCTGAAACTCTGTCTATCTGTCACACTGGATTTGTTGGATGAGCTGAATGATGCCCTACACAAGAAGAAGAAGAATGGGTCAGACTGACCTCAGCCACCAAACCGGTGGACTTATCACTGAGCATTGCACTACATTACGAACCCTGATGTAGTTCTGGTGAGTGTGTGTGAATGTCATGCCCTAGGTGCTCTTGTGTCAGTCACACTTTGTGTAGTAGCGAGCTATGATAGCTATAGAAGATGTAGAATAGTATGTAGAATAGAATAGATAGAATCCCTCCCTCCTATGTGAATGGATGTGATGTAGAATTTTCTAGCTAGAATGTATGGAACTATGTGGATGAAGATGGTGCAATAGATGCAACCCTAGATGGAGTGATAGTAGTGATAGAATGTAAAGACCTAGGACCCTCAATATGGTCTTATAAGCTTTGTATTTATAGGGCTCTCAAGTATAATTTCACAATTAATCCCAAAATTGCCAACTGGGAAGAAGATAAAGATGACCAACGGCTAGAAGTGACCCAAAAAGGAGTGAAATAGGTTAAACCTAGATCAAGGAACCCAGGGTGGGACTAGGGTGCCCCCAGGGGTGCCCCAGTACAGGCTAGGGTTCCCTAAAATTAGGGCTAGAATTTTAGGGAAGTTACAAGATGGGAAGATAGGTAATGGAAAATACGTGGGAAAGACAAAATAAAATACAAGGGGAAGATAGGAAGAAGGTGGACAAAAGGGGGGATTAATTAGTACTTTTACACTTGAGAACCTTCTAAATAGTAGTATAAGACCGGGCTAAATATGTCTAAAATGCATGATTTTATGTCTACAGTTATGTCTACTTATAAGAAGGAAATCATGGCAATTTTTCATGTAGTATAGAAGTGATGGCCATTCTTGTTAGGAAGACATTTTTGCATCAAGACAAATCATCATAGTTTAAAGTACTTCCTTTAAAGGGTCTCATCTCCTACTCAACAAAATTGGGTTTCTAAGATTATGGGGTATGATTTTAAGAAAGGAAAGGAAAATGTGGTTGTTGATGCTTGGTATCATACTTTAGAGGATCAAGTCTCCTTATACACAATATTTGTTCCCATACCCAAATGGATTCCAAATATCCAACAAGAGTTGCAAAAATATCTAGCCCTACAATGCCTCATCCAACAATTGGCATTTGATCCTACCTCATCCATGCATTACTCTTGGGGTGAAACCTATTTTTGGTATAAAGGGTTCTTGGTGATACCATCTAAAGCTGATATTTTCCATGCAATTCTTCTCAAACTCCATGTTTATCCTTTTGTCAGTCACTCAGGTCTTTTAAAAACATATGAGATTTTTTTTTAGGAATTTATTTTGGCAGGGAATGAAGGAAAAAATCAAACAATTTGTGGAAAAATGTGATACATGTTAATGCAACAAGGGTGAAATAGTGGTGATCCCGGGTTTATAACAACTATTACACATTCCAACATAGATCTGAACTTATATTTACATGGAATTCATTGAAGGGATTCCTAAATATGGGAAAAGTTAGTAATCCTGGTCATAGTGGACTGGATCTCCAAGTATGCCCATTTTTTCCTTACCCAACCCATATATGCCCTCACTTATTTCCCAACTATTCATTGAACAAATCTTCCACCTCCATGGTATCCCAACCTCCATTTTATTATACTGTGATGTTTCTTTCACCAACCATTTCTAGATAGAATTATTTTGTCTCAGACATGTAACCAATTAAGGATAATTTTAGGATATTATTAGAAAATTCATGTGGTCAAACTAAAATTGATAAAAAAAAAATGTTTGGAAATTTTCCTTAGATGTTTTACCTATGAGAACTATCAATAGTGGATGAAATGACTACCTCTTTTTGAATGGTGGTATAACACCTCGTATCACACTGCCACTAAAATGAATTCATATGAAGTAGTCTATGGCCAACCACCACCACGTCTCCTCCCTTACACTTTGAGAAATTCTCCAGTTTAGCCCATTGACACTTCCCTCACTAAATGGGACAAAATTCTCCACACTCTTCGAGAAAATATCCATATGGCATAAAATCATATGAAACAACAAACAAATCAACACCACTCTGAGTGAAAATTTGAGCCTAGGGATATGTTTTTTCTATTCTTACAGTCATATAAAAAAACTTCCTTAAAGCTTAAAGGGCATCAAAATATTTCCCCTAAGTTTTATAGACCCTAAAAATTTCTCCAAAAAATCAGTGCCGCTACATACAAGCTTGAACTTCCACCCATCTCATCATTTCATCATGTCTTTCATGTCTCTAGTTTGAATAAAATTCTGGGCCAACACATTACAAAACAAATAATACTACCATAGCTTGAAATAATTCTCAATAAACTATCCCACCAACTTTACAACCGCTCTTTCATTGAGGTCTTGATCCAATGATATGACTTGCAACTTGAAGATGCAACTCAGGAGCCCCTTCTCTAAATTCAACAAAACTTCCCACACTTAAAACTTTGAGGAAAAATGTTTTTTTAAGGGGAGGGGATGTTAATATCCTTCATCTTATCTTTATCCTTTCATTAGTAATGCAATATATATAACATATGCATATGCTTTATAAGTCACCCTGTAATGTATTAAGTATCATCCCACATGCATGGGTAGTAGTAATTTCTAGAATAGAACTAGTATATTAAAGAGTGCTTAGGCCATGAAATGTATCTACAAATATTATTGTATTGATATTTCTTAAATGAGGTTACCCCCTCAAAGTGGCATGCAATCTAAAAGTTATTTGAGTTAATTTCCAAAGTTTGTTTCATTATTCATTTATTTTCTGAGTTTGTAAATCTGTACAGAAGGATCCTCACCTAAAATAAATGATTTCTAAACCCACACAAGAAGTAAGAAATTAAATGAATAAAAACATGAATTCAAAATTTTGAAATCATGAAAAAGTACTGGCTCACCAAGTTGTACGATCAACATAGCAAATAGGTAAAAAAATTCCTCTTCCATCTTTGTAATACATAAGTACTCCTCTGGAGCATGACATTTAAGAGGAAATTTTTGTGCAAACTACATTAGTCATAACTCTAATTGTGTAACCACTCCCTGAGAAGAGTGGAGCGTATGTGTAATTTGATAGCATAAAACAAAAACATGAAAATAAATGAAAAAACAAGAAGAAGATGACAAAGAAGTTACAAAAATATAATTGTAGGAAGAAAGAATTCATAAGGAGTATGAGGTAGAGAAATAAAATGTAGTAATTGCATGGGCCAAAGATAAAAAATATATATGGAAAAACATAAGAGATGTGAGGAAGAATAGAAAATAAAAGATGAGGAGAAGAAAAAAAAAGAAGCGGACTTAAAGGCCAAAGCATTGGTAGAAGAGAAATAAAAGCATCAGGAAGAGGCCAAAATGAGAGAAGAAGAGAATAAGAGAGAATAAGAAGAGAAGACATGATAAAATAAAAAGAGAGAAAAACAAATAGGATAATAACGAGGAAAAAGATGAGAAGAAAAAAGAAGAATAGAAACAAAAAACGCTGAAAAGGAGAATGAGGAGTAAGAGTAAATTCCCAAGAATACACAAAGCATTTTAGAAGCAATTGCACTAATAGAGGTAGAATATCAAAAGGTCACAACATAGGCCACACCACTATCCAAAATATAGGAAACAAATACAACAAAATTTAGAAGGAGAATATGTGCAATCAATTATTGTGTAACTTCTTCCAATAAGTACCACATAAGTTGGAACAAGTGTTAAATAGTCATATTTAGAAGAAACCAAGGAAGGGGATACACAAAAACTTTGGTGGGTGTCATAATCAATGGTGCCTTCACAAAAATGTAAGATAGTCCTCCCCTCATCACATTTCCACACAGTAACCCCCCATATTTACCATATGAGTGTGCATACTACCACTTCACAAGCATTGACGATCACCATTTAATTAGATATGGATAAGTTGTTGCTACAAACACAAATTGAAATAATGCATGCATTACAGGTGAATATTAGAGTAGATGCAATTAAAATGACTTGTCATAAAACAACATTAGAAATGGCATTATAGAATATCTTTAGACACAAAATTATGCACTCGGTTCTAGGTCCTAAAATCATACTTGCATTTACATCATTCCTAAGTGAGAAAACTAGTAATTGAAAACAATCTTTGGCCTCTTTTATGCATTTCTCATTTTCTATTTGGTACTACACACCTTACAGCCTATTTGAAACTTTATTTCTTCATCTTTCATGACTTTTGACACCAGTTCCCAGCTAAGATGCCAACACACAGGTGCCCTCGTCCCTTCTAGGTGCCCCTGACCTCTTTCCACCTTACTTGCTCTTTTTGGGACCCTTTTATCTTTTAGGCATCTTTTCTACTTATGGGTCGGCCTTCCAGTTGTCAATTATGAAATTCAACCTATGGAATCATATAAATACATAGCTATGTGATCAAAATAAAGGACCAAGATTTAATCATCATTATTAACACCTAATCTTGCATATAAAGGCATACAAAGCACTCAAAGATATCTATATAGCATCCATACAAGGGACAAGGGACTGCATTTTCTACATACACAACATAGTAAGGGGAATTTTATTCTATTCCATACACACATTTTCATATTCTAGAAAATTTATCCCATTATATAGTGCATGTTACACAAGGGATTCCTAGGGCACAATTTCTACACACACTCACAACAACTACATGGACTCTAAGATGTAGTACAATGCTCAGTTGTAAGTTCAATCATTTTGGTGACCGTTAAGGTCATTCTAACTCCCCATATTGCATGTTTCTTTTTATATTTGATGTATTTTGTGGCTTTTGTAGGAAAACATATATTTTTCACATCACATGTACCTTTGGTGATCATATATCAACATACAAGCAACCAACAACAAACATTTGCAACAATTTTTCAACACTTCAAAAATTAGATCATGATCCCCTGCGAAGTCATCGAAACCCAGTAATAGACTCCAACACCTAGGAACACATGCCCTAATCTAGGCGCCCATGTCCGACTCTATCCAAATGTTTCAGATTTTATAATGCACAGTTACAACGGTCTTCCCTTCATGTTCATCAATTTTCCTAGTCTATACTAGTTCCAAATCAAGATCAAATCAACTAAGTCATTCTCTCTCCCTCTTGTACTTATGGTTTTATACTTGATTATTTCTTGTGTCATATTTTAGCAGTTGCTTATCATAGTGTATATTTAGTTATTCTGCAACAGGGTTTAGCATACATTCGATTTTTTAAAAATCATTTGGTGAACCCCTTCGTTCGAACCTAACCTTTCTTCTAGGCATTCTTTATGTATTTTCATAATGGCTCAGGCCTATGAAACCTTTACTGAGGAATACCTTCATGATCTCAATGCTCATATTGTTGTACATCCTTGAGATCTAGATCTTCTCTTATTCACTACTCGAGAGGAAACCACCAATCTTGTTGAGCTCAATGCTCTTGCATCTAATGTTTCTTCTATTCCTATCACTACTCAACCTCCTAATTCTACCATTCCACTTGCTTCCACTGGTTCCATTTCCATGCCTACTCCTACCAATCATTTCAATCCACCCCTAAATTTTCACACTAGGCAAGTCTCATCCTCTAACACTCAAGACCTAAATTCTCTCTATCATGATCTTTAAATGCAAATTCGTCAGCTTTAGCAAGCTACTTCAAGCTCATCTCCATATATTGACTCTTTATTGCTACTTCACACTCCCTTCGCACCTGCCATATCTACTTATTCGCTACCTCCAAATTTATTCACCCATAATTTTCCCACTTTCAATTTACATGGTGACCCTTAAAAGCATCTCAAAGCTTTTCATGTGACATGTCTAGATTATGTGGATGATCACACTTTGCAAGCAATACTATTTCCTAGGAGCTTACAAGAGTATGTTATGTGTTAGTTCTATGATCTTCATGTTCACTCGGTAACATCATTTACATACTAGCTGATGTTTTTCTTGCTCATTTTTTAATCAATATCGGTGCTAAGATATCCTATTCTCAACTTGTACTAATCAAACAAGGATCCAATGAACATATAACTGACTATGTATTGTGATATAAGAACAATCTAGCTATGATGAAGAATGTACTCGCTGAATCCAAGATTCAAGATCTATTTGTTCAAAGTCTTTTACCTACTCTACAGGAGAGTGTCATATTTGAAATCTCTCCTTTATTTGATCAACTATGTCATACTCTTAAGTTACGTGAAGGAAAATTTCTCTCTATGGGAAACTCATATATCATGATCATGTTATATCTTCCTCTTCTAATTGGTTTCAAATCAAATCTTCTTTCAAGGTATCGTGTAAGTGCACTGAAGAAAAGGCCATCATTAACGCTATTACTACTCCTAAAAATATTCAATGGCAACCTACAAAGCATACATTTACAAAATTTCCTTATGCACCTCACTTTTTATTAACACAACATATTGAAAGCAATCTTATTACGCTTCCTCCTCCACTCAATTTAGATCAATATCACCTTCATGGCTTCCATTATAGAGAAAATGCTAAATGTGACTATAATAAATACATTAGGAATTCTATTGGTTGATGTTTCAAACTCAAACAACTCATTCAGGATCTAATCGACTATAATTCAATATAGCTCCCTGAGCCATCGACTTCTAAGCCAGTCAACGAGAACACAAAATCAAGATCTTAAAAGACCCATTACCTAAGCATGACAAGCAAGCTGCAGAATATTCTGCTAATCATACATATCATGGAGTGCCTCCTCCTACATTAGGGCCTCTTGATTTTCTAGTTGCCACTACTGAGACATCTCCAACACTAGTCTTTACTATATTATATTGATACGATTTTCATGCTACATTCTCTTCTGATTCATTACACATCATTTCTTTTATTGAACCTCATACTATCAACAACATTATGATCTGTCCATTGATTCCTATTAACATGTGCTCTATCACACTTCTCATCTCTATTAAATTTCCACTATCTAAAATCTCATATCCAGTTCCAAAATATTATGGTTGCATCCAACTTCCATTAACAGTTAGGTCTCTCACCATGCTTATACCATTCACTATGGCACCTTCAATCATTACATGTGACATGCTCCTAGGTATTCCTTGGCTATGCACGTCACTCAAGACTATTACTCTACATGCATCACCTATGTCTCAAGTTCATTCATAATAAGCAAGATTTCATTGATATCAATTGTGCATTCCACCATGCACACCATGTTGCCCCTGCATCCTATTGATGACAGTCTTCCACCAGTTTCAACACCTAGGCCTTCGACGGTCTCTCAAATATGATGACACAATTTGCACCTATTTTTGTTATTCACACATGAACCTCTTTCACAGACATTATCATCCATCACAGGTCTTATAGTTTATCCTCGTCGGCCTAATTCCACTACTCAGGCATCCTCTTCACATAGCTGAATTCTCCACCTCCTACATCACATCAATCTTCTACACATAGGTGTGCACCACCTCCTGTCACCACATAGGTCACCTTCACTTATGTGACATGCACTACCCTCATATTGTCACTAGTCTTAGAGCATCATCATATGCCTTTATCTCATCGGACATCAGGTGGAGGGCCATTTGCCCTTCACTATCGTCAGAATAACATACCACTCATCACACATTTAGGGGCATCATGTATTTCTTCTCCCCCTTCAATCATCAGTCAATTATTTTCTAATCTTTACAAATACACATTAGCACTTTGTGTTTCCAGATATATTCTTTCTCACCACTCTATACACACATTGATACACCCCTTGTATTATCATTACCCTATGATACACATTCTAGTTCCATAGTTCATTTTTGAATGTTGAGCATCTAAATATGAAATGAACCTCACCTCTTTCACATTTCATGCTCAGTGTTTCTTGATACATCTTTCTAACAAAAATATTCCCTATGACGTACTCTAGTTATACGGTTCATACTTAACTATTGAGGGTCTAAATCTAAAATGAACCTCGCCTCTTTCACATTTCACACTCAGTGCTTCTTAATACATATTTCAAACCATTTCCCGATTATGTACTCTTGTTCTATGGTTCATTCTTGACCATCGAGGGGTGTTTTATAAATGAACCTCATCTCATACATACACATTTTTTAGGGGGAACACTACTTGTATCCTACCATCTACACATAATCCATACCTTCACATCACACTAATACATTTGCATTTCTTGGTTGCATCATTACTCTTGCTTTCATATACTCACATGTACACTTTGTTCTCCATGTTAGACGGATACTTAGTATGTCAATCATCTTTTTCTATACAAACATATACATTCACTTGGTCTTTTAGTTGTGAATGTGGAATCTATTATAGGTCTGTTACACGTTGTAACGATGTCTTGGCATTGTAACTCTTACCAATCCCACTGAGGCTCCTGAGTGGCATCTACATTTTCTACTCTCACACAACACAGGTGTTATTAATCTATCATATACGTACCCTCTAATTTCATTAGCATATTATTTTCTATAGATACATACATGTCTTTGACATACTCTTTTAATCTTTCTAACATACTAACGGGTGCTTCATGTGCAATATTTTCTTTGTTATGAACTATATGCCACCATGGTTATTCTGTAACACTTTGTTTGACATTGTTTGACATGGAATGCTATTTTTTTTGAGATATACCCTTTTTCTTGTATGCACACTCTATGCTTTTGGTTGTTTTTTCCCTGATTGTGTTGTGAACATTGTGAGAGATGTCCCATGTTTGAAACCCACTTTTTGTGGTCTATCTTGTTTGTCACACTTGACTATTACATTATTTTGATACTTGCATACTAGCTTTAATTACATTGACACATCTTACTAGCCTCTTTTTTTCATGTTCCTTAGTTTCTACCATGCACATCCCCTAACCCATACAAGTATTCACATCAGTTCAATATCATATCAGATCAGTTTCAGGTCCTTTCTTTAGACCACATTCTCTTATCACCATCACATGCACCCAAAATGAGGGGGGGCATACATTGGGTAAAAAAATCACCTCTATAAAGTATCTCATAGCTATAGTATACACCTATATAGTATAGGAACATAGAATCAACACAATATTCAGCTACACAGGATGAGCCATAGAATATAACTTGTGTCCTCAGCACAACATAAGACACCATCTCCCAGTACCATACAACAGACATTTGGGGACCTGTTTCCTCCCCTGGGTGCCTATGTCCTAGGGGCATATATAGTCATTCTATCAAAATCAGTACACAGTCTACAGTAGTTCACAAAGTAGTTTCACAAGATAAGGTGAACTGGCCTCAAAATATAGAATATATGTTAATCTCCTACAATATCCTTCAATAATAAATTGGTATCAACTTGAAATTAGATATGAAACTTTACGAGACTAATTTGGAATAAATCTGAGATGGCATGAACAAAACAGGAATTGTACTTATCTGGGATAGTGGTGCTTGGAAGGAGAGCAAAGTTATGAAAAGAGAGTCCCAACACTCTTATCCCATGGTGTGATATTGCCCATAAAACTCGCTCTTGGTGCATGAGATCACCAAATAAATCTTGAAATAGGCGTGAGATTTAGCCCAGAAAAACTCACTCAACTACAATATATCATAGGACATCTCTTCTATCCTTTACACTTTTCACAAACCAAGTGCACACTTTCAATTTACTACTTTTACATACTTTATGTACTTATGAAAAATTTTCATATACACATCTTTGACTACTCTCTCACTCTTCTTTTGCAAGTCTGCATCCTTAATGCACAATAACAAGAATCATCCTTCAACAAGACACAATAACAGGTATAAATCATTTGATAAGATTCACCTCTAATGATCACTTCCTCTTTCCTAGTTTCAACATGCTTCATTTTCACAATCATTCCACACTTTACTTGTCCACTCGGTCACGCTATCACCATTGCACACTCTATAAGGATCAAAGATATGGAACTAATAAGTACTTTGTGTTATCGAGTATTCACTCAACAACATAAAGTGGGGGAAAATATAGACAAAAACATATGCACTTGGGTACATTTCTAGGTCCTAAAAAAATACTAGCATTTACATGATTCTTAAGTGATAGAAAACTAGTAATTGACAGCTATCTTTGGCCTCTTTTTTATGTGTTACTTATTTTTTATTTGGTCATTACACACACTAACAACAAAATCAGTAACTTTATTGATTTATCTTTCATGACTTTAGATGCCAACACCCAGCCAGGATGCCAAATCCCAGGTGCCCTCGTCCCCTCTAGGTGCCCCTGACCTCTTTCCACATTACTCACTCTTTTTGGACCCCTTTTATATTTTGGGCATCTTTTCTATTTATGCATCATCCTTCAAGTTGTCAATTATGAAATTTAAGCTATGGAATCATATAAATACATAACTATGTGATCAAAATAAAGGACTAAGATCTAAGCACCATTACTATCACCTAATATTACATCTAAAGGCATCCATATAGCATCCATACAAGGGATAAGGGACTGTATTTTATGTATACAAAACATAGGAAGGGAAATTTCATTCTATTCCATACACACATTTGTATATTCTAGAAACTATATCCCATTATCTAGTTCATCTTTCACAAGGGTTTCCTAGGGCACAATTTATACACAGACTCACAAGAACTACATGGATTCTAAGATGTAGTACAACACTCGGTTGTAATTTCACTCATTCGGGTGACTGCTAGGGTCAAACCAACTCCCCATATCACATCTTTCTTTTTTGGATTTGATGTAATTTGTGGGTTTTGTAGGAAAACATATCTTTTGAAGGTCATTAGTACCTTTGGTGATCATCCAACGACATACAAGTGACCAACAAAAAGCATTTACGAAACTTCAAAAATCAGATCCTGAGCCCTTGCAAAGTCACCAAATCCTAGTAGAAGACTCCAACACCTAGGCGCCCGAGCCCTAATTTAGGTGCCCATGTCTAGCTCTATCTGATAGTACCAGATTCTACAGTGCACAGTTACAACATTTTTCCCTTCCTTGTCATCATTTTTTCAAGTTTACACCAGTTCCAAATCAATAAAAAATCAACTAAGTCATTCTCTCTCCCTTTTTCACTTAGGGTCTCATACTTACTTGTTTATTACTTGCATCATATTTTAGCAGTTGCTTATCATAATTTACATTCAATTACTATATGCAATAGGGTTTAGCATCAATTCTTATTTTGTTAAATAAATCTCAAAGTGTAAATTGAAGAAACTTCCCCATAACTTGTCACCAATACCATACATAAGCAATTAATGAGTGAAAATATATGGAGTTAACCATAGTTTTAGGAAAAATAGTGGAAATTTGGAAAAAGAATGAGATGTGAAGAATCTCATAGCACATGTAACCCAAACCAAGAAGGAGGTGAAGGATGTAAAGAGACTCTTACAAGAGATACCAATATGTTGCAATAGGTAGAGATGCAAGCAAATCAACCGACTTTTAAACTTTTGGATTGGAACAATCAACTACATAACAAAATTGTTGATAAAAATGGATATAGATATGGGAAAGAAATTGTAATGAAAAATGATAACTGAATCTAATGATGAAGAGATAAAAAAAGGAATTAAAAATATCCCTGTAAACTAGAGACAATTTCAATGAAAAACTACAAGATTTGGAGTGCATTATACTGTACAACACATTTGTTATAGTTCAAGCTCAAAGAATGTAGGATCAATTAGAAATTCTATAGCTATAAATCTAGAATGGCATATCTCTACATGGGAAAGGTGCAAAAAAAACAAAATAGGATGCTTTTTATGAAGTTGAATGCAAGAAATACCTAGGTTAGATATTTACTTTGGCAGATTAATTGAGGCACTCGTAGACTAGAACATACATAAGGGATGCTTGGAACTATTTCTCCTCATAGTATATATAATGAAGAATACCCCATTGTATGTCCTACAACACATTATTTTGTGTAGACTCAAAGCAACTCCATATTTCCAACACTAGCTTTCACTCCACGCAATTAGGTAAAACAACCTAAGTAACCTGACTAATATCCATAACACAGAGGAACAACCAAAAATTGTGGTATGTAATATATTTTTTGTTGAATTATAAGTACACAATTTTAATCAAGGTATATGTAATAAAATACCCATTGATTGAAAACCACCAAGGGTGGTCTATGAGGGAGTTTATGTAGATTGAAAATCCAAAAGGGAGGTATGTTAGAAAGTTTATTTAATTAAAATCATAAAGGATCAATTAAGTGGTGCACAGAGGATGAAAATCTGTGAATGATGTCCTCTATTTTGAATGAGAGAAAATTATCACACTAGAAATATAATCAATATTTGGAAAAAATTAGAAAGCAAAGAACAAATAACTTTATAGATCATTTAAGTAGCTTTTTTCTCAAGATGTGACAACTATTTAAGTTCTAGAAAGTTTTGGAGTGTAAAAAGGATTAGAAATTCAACATGGATATATTTTGTATGATTGCACAATCCAATTATAATGCATAATTTGGATAAGACAAACAATAAAATATATAGTGCTCTCTTAGATAGATAAATATTGTGAATATCTTTTGTATGAGAAGAAGAAGCGACTAGTAACTCAGCAGTCACCTAATGATTTATAAAACTATGCAAGCACTATGTGCAGAAGGTTGATATTAGATCCTAATTAAATATATATTAATTCCTTACATTCTGAAGCATGTCTATGTTATGATTCAATATTAATTAATCCTATTTATTTTATGTATTTTGTTCATTATCTCTTACTTCCTTGAATTATGTCCTGTAAGTAGCTATTGTGTAATTGTTAACTAAGTCCTGGTTATTCCTATGATTACCATTTAAATGAATTGAATATTAATTATTCTATATTACAACCTATTGTAGGCCTTTAAGCCATGATCTAAGGACCTCCACTAAAAAAATTTCATTATCATGGAATTATGCAATTTTAGTGGACAAAGACACCTAATACTCCAATGATGCATGCCATTACAATAGTGTGCCCACAATTGATTAGTATGCTACATGATTGGCATTTTGCACCATGTTAGCTATCTAAAGAAAACTATAAAATCACCTTAGTATGTAAATTAACCTTTTGGTAGTTGTGTGGTTGTGTTATCTTTGTGCCTAAAAGAAGGGCTTACAACCAATCTTGTTCTTGGAGATGATGGAGAGTGTTTCTCTTGATGGGTCTTTACACAAACCTTTTCCATTTGTTGTGCCTCTCATGTCTAGAGTGATTGTATCATATTATAGCTATGTTAGGTCTATCATTTGGTGTGCAGATTATGTATGAAAATTTATATATGCTTGCCTATTTTATCTCATTTATGTTTATAGCAAAGTTGATATGGTAATGTGGTAATGCACATAGTCTTTCTTTTAATCTATTTTCTTTCAACACTTCACATTCACTACATGCTCAAGAGCATAATTGTTAGCAAACTTATATGTCTCACTTAAATTTTCATTTGAACATTACACAAAAATAAAGGATAAAAATATGTATACACTCTAGAAAATAAGAATGGACTAGCATTCCCCAACATCTTCCTCACTATTTCTAATACATGTGATATTTAAACATATCTCAAATTTTCATTGTTGTAGACTTTTTCACCCTATATGTTCTTCTAAATACATGGTTTTACAATCATCTTGATTATAATATAAAAATAAAATAACATTGAAAAATATATTACGCAACAATTAAATCAAAACGAAATTGCAAACTAACTTTTATTTGACATCCCTTCCAACATACTTTACAACTAATGTATCATTGATAAGTTTACATTATATTTCTCTTTTCAAAGCCATGAGTACTTTCTTAATTTCCTGCACTTTCCCTTCAAAAAATTAGATAATATTCTCTAAATGTGACCCCAATAAAAAATTGTAAATATCTTATTTTTTTGTGGGATTTTATATATCCTTGTCATTTGAATTTTTACACTGAAGGCATTGCCAAATGGGAATCAAAATACTTTATTACCATATTTATGTCCCCCCTCCTCATCTATCAACATCATCTTTTGCTTATTAAAATTCCATTTCCTATGAATAATACTAAATAGACGACATTGTAAACTACCCCATTCACATATGTAATAGAAAAACACAGGGTTTAATACCAGGGTTTAATTAACAAAACAAGCACATAAATAAAGAAAAAGAAAATAAATCCCAAGGGGGGAAATGGATGTTGGAAGGCCTATAAATTTCCAAAATTTGGAAAAAACGGCCATCTATCTCTAAATAGAGATGAGCCAATTAAAAAATACATATTTTAATATAAATATACCCGACTCGATCTAAACAAAGACTTGAATATGAACAAGTGGTTGAACTCTTAATTCAGAGAAGAATGAAATTTCTGGTTGTAGCTACATCTTGATTTTATTTTATTTTCACAAGTTTTAATTTTTGGGATTTCCAAAGCCTTAAAACCTACTATGGATGGAATTCTTTTTCACATGTTTCCAAAGCCTCTTTGCCACATGGTGTCTCATTTACGAAACATAGAGGATAAGTTAAGCACATGATCTTTATTTTTTAATAAAACACATATGTATTTATCTATAAGTTTCTAATGATATCTTTCATTGGTTGAGTTATGATCTCTATTTTGCCAATAAAACACAACACATTCTACATATTTCTCTACAATTTTTTAATTTCATTATTTTTGGTTGTGAACTCGATCATTTTCATGGTTGTTTTGATTGTTAATGTTACATAGGGAATGTCATTTCAAGGAACCTGCTAGAATGTGATATCAGTGGTGAAGGGAGAAATTAAAAAATGTGTGACCTCAATGGAAGGGATGGTGGTGTTTGCACATGACATTTCTATCGTTGGAACATGAACTAGGAAAAATCAAGATCTACCACTAGTTTTGTTCAAAGGATCTCATTTGGGTAGATTTTGTTTCTCACTAAAATTTACAATAGTTTAAGAGATTTGAGCCATTCGTTGAGCACCATAACTTTAGGGGCATCCAAAAAAATAATGGGGTAGGAGGGACCCCTAAAATATTGATCCACGTCAGAAATTTTGTGGCAAATTAAAAATATTCTTTTTCCACTTCGATGCCATGTTGTATTCCAAGTGGCGGGCTTAGACTCCAAGACCCAATAAAACATCAAATATTGAAAGTGAATCAACAAATAACCCTTCCTGCGTAGAAAGGTGCATGAAAACATGAGTCGTGGGGATAATATTTCATTTTTATATAAACCAAAACACATTCAATTTACTTCACTTCACCCTTATCACTCTACAAGCCTTCGTTGTCATTTGTAACTATTTGTCAATGTGGCATTCAATACTACTATTAACTATCCCCATCGTTCCTGAGGACTACACACTAAGGAGAGGGACTATGAAAATTTGTGTCTTCTTCCACCATATAATGGTTCCAAACAAGAATAAAAACCACCGTGGTGGGTGAATTCATGTTTTTTTCATGCACTATCTCACTTTCTGGTTCTAATCACCTAGTGACTCATGAGGTGAGCTCATTTCCATAGTTTTTAGATATTTTCATTGCATGTATGCAATGAGAACATTCATGAGAAATAACTGAATTACAAACATATATTCATTCTCTATTGAGTTGTTTTAGTGCATGTTCTTGTTTAATCTTGCGTTCAACACAAAATTTTCTGATACATTAGTGCAAATATCCAAAAAGAGGGTTTTTTTCAAGCATGCACAATGAGGTAATGTTTTTAAGTGTATATTCACTTATTTAGTGTATTTTTTAATTTTTCATTTGCCACAGTCTTTAATAATATGGTTCAGTAAATGTCTAAAGAAATAGGGTTTTTTCATGCACGTGTTTTATAGTTTCACCATATACCAATTTTTTGTAGTGCATGTTCTCATATATATTGAATATACAATACTGTTATCGAATATACACTTATATTAGTGAATATAATTTTGAGTTCAATTACCATAACAAATAAAAAACATGTTTGATTTTGAACTAATATTTTTTCATGCATGTACATTGAACTAATTATTGTTAGTGTATATTCACTTATTTTAGTGCATTTTTTAATCCTTTGTTTTCTACCAACTTTATTAATATGGTGTAGTAAATGTGCAAAAAAAATTCGTGCATACATCTTATAGTTTCATTATATATTGAGTTTTTTTAGTGCGTGTTCTTATTTTCACTATATATTGAGTTATTTCAATGCATGCTATGAAAATATAGTGTTGTTATTGACTATACACCATTGTTATTGAATATACAATGTTATTATTGAATATGTGCTTAAATTAGTAGATATACTTTTGAGTTCATTTACTGTAACGACTAACAAACATTGATTGTTATGAATAATGTCTGGATATTCATTGCATATGTGAAAATACATTGAGTTTTGTTAAACATAACAATAGAAGAATATCTGAATATACATAAGTTTTGTGATTTTTTTACACAATTACAATTTTAATATTCATAAGTCGTGTGTTTTTATAGTACATAATATTTGCATGTCTATGGTTAATTTCATATTGAATTTGATTAATATGCATTGGAAGTATTTAACATACATTGTGTTGGAAAAATATTTTGTTGGGGACAAAATTTAGTTTTTGTCAACACTCGCAAGACAAATTCCCTCTTCTTAAGGATGAGGCAACTCCCATTTATTGGAAGTTGGAAATTATGTACACTAGTTCTATCTTATGAGGTTGGTCAAAGATTGGGGATGTAGAGAAATACTCTTGTTGTAACTGCAACTATAGATTAAAGAGGGAAGAATTTATAAGATAGAGGATAAAAATGCATGAACATAGTGGGAAAAAGGGGAGGAATTTATGTTGATGGTAGCATGATAGATTCCATTAACCAATAACTTAGAGAAATATCCAGTTCAACTAGAAGAAACAAGCAAACATATATAACCATGCAAGAGTCATGAAACAAAAACAATTAACACAAAGTTTAATTGATAATTCTCACTTCATTATAGAAATTTCAAATCCTTTCTTTCCTTACAAAATTTTCTATACATCCAAATGAGTACAAGGAGAGAAAATGGAGGAAAATGTTTACGGGAGAAGAAGAAGAAAATAGAATTAAAAGAATAACAAAATATGATGTCTTACAATAGAGAAGAGGATCCAATATATAGCCCAAGACAGATGACCTTCCTACATGACTATTCAAATTCCTTTCCAAAATAAGACACTTCTCCTTATTTTAAGAAAAGTGCTTTTACAAAAGTGAAAAGGAAGTCACTTAAGTTTATTTTTGAAAAAGTGCATTTCTAAACGAAGAATTAAAAATCACTTAAGTTGTGCTCTGATAAATATTGATTTCTACATGAGAGAATGGAGAGAAGGGGAAAAAATAAGTAAAAAATAATTCCGTAGATGGAACACAAAAATGTGAAGATCCTCTGATGCGTCACATTGGAGATATTATTTGACTTTCCATCACTAAGTTGAACTTGAATATTACATCCCTTCCCTTCCTTCTATTCCTTCCTTCCCTACCTCCTTATGTCCTTCCTTCCTTCCTTCACTCACATCCTTTCCTGCCCCCTTTTTATTCCTTTCTTCCCTACCTCCTTCTATCCTTCATTCTCATCCCTCCCTCCTTTCCCTCCCTTCCCTTCCTTCCTTCCTTCCTTACCTCCTTCAATCCTTCCCTATTTCATTTCTTCACTTTCCTCCTTCATTCCATTTTTTCTTCACTTTCCTTCCTTATATTCCTTCCTTCCCTACCTCCTTCTATACTTCCCTCCTTCATTACCCTCCTTTAATTCATCCCTTTTCTTCCTTTCATTCCTTCCTTTCCTTCTTATAGGCAGTAAATCAGGTACTTTGGGTATCTATCCAGTCCTACTCACATAGTACTATTGATATGATTCCTAATTAAGAAAAGTACTAATTAACCCATGTCTTTGGCCACCGTTTTTTTCTTTCTGTTACCACTTTTGGTCTTACACTCTTACTTTCCCAATATGATTTTTTATACTTCAGCATTTCCCATCCTGGACACCAACACCCAGCCAGGACACCAACGTCAGGTGCCCCCGTCCCCTTTGGGAACCCCTGACCTCTTTGTATTTTTGATCACATCTTTTGGGCCCTTTCTAGCCATTTGGGTATCTTATCTTTTTGGTAGTTGGATTTTTTAGGTTAATTACGAAATTCAAGATAAGAATTATATAAATATAAAGTGATGTGACCTTAATGAAATACCAAGCACTAAGAATTAGCTATCACCACCTAAGGTTGCATCCAAAGGATATTCTAGAGAATTCAAGCATCCATTCTAGATCCACATAAGGGACAAGGGTTTGCATTCTTTTGCATTAACTTCATAGGAGGGGAAGTTCATTCTATTTCATGCACGCATCTACTTATATCTTCTACATCTAGCTATTACTCACTATCAAGTGCGACATGCACAAGAGCCACCTAGGGCGTGATTCTTCACAAACACAAAAAACTACATTGGCTCTAAAATGTAGTGCAATGCTTAGTCATAAGATCACTTGTTTGACAACTAAGGAAATTATGACCCCTCATTTGCATTATTTTATTTTTTAGGATTTGATTCACTTTTGAGGGTTTTGTAGGGCATTTCTTTATTGCAGGTAACTAGTGACATCGGCGATCATTGTGTGACATACTAGTGACAAGAAGTGAAAGACAACAAAAAATTTGCGACCCTTTAAAGATGATTTTTTGAGCCTTTTGGCAATCAAAGGCACCTAGTAGACCCACTCTAGGCACCCCAGTCTAGGACAATCGAGCGGTCACACAATTTTCCAAGATCTTGTGTGACACTTATCCCTCTCTATTCATTAGTTCGTCACTTCAAGACAACCTAGAACTAATTATGAAACAACTAAGTCAATTTATCTCCTCTTTGCACTTAGGGTTTTAAATATTAATTGCTTATTTTCTTGGGTCAAATTTATTCTTAGTGCATACATATTTATTACAGTTGTTAAATTCTTAGATTAGGAATTTTATTTATTTGTCAATATTTTTCTTAATCGTTTTGGTGAACCCCACTCGTGATCGGTCATTCGGATCCTTCTTTGGCATGCCATATTTTCTATCATGGCCCCTAAAGTTACTCAAGTTTCTTTATATGATTTAATTCAAATGCATCCTAATTACCAAGTTGTTTTGAAAAAATCCCTAAAAACCGTGTATCTCTCTAGAGATATGTCACCGCACCAAGTGAGTGCTATTTTAGATTGTCTATCTGCCAACCATAGCCTTTGTGATCCTCCATCTAATCAACCCATTTTGGAGTCGATTCAAGCTCTGCATTATTTACTTCAAGACAAATTTTAGGCTATAAAATCCACGATTACATCTCTAAAATCTAAAATCCAACATCTTAAGGATGCTTCTCAAGCTCATGCTATTTCTTCTCATCCTCATTCTATGTCTTCTGTATGTGCTCATATCAATGAGCCTCAAGTCTTTCCATTACCAGATTCTCTCATGTTTTATCAAAATGTAAAGAAATATGATATTCTTCTAGATCTCCTTAGTCATCAATTAATTATCTTGTCATATACTCATTTATATCCTCCTTCTGCATCCTCTATCACATACTAGGTACATTACTCACTATACACATTCGCACTATATCTTCCTTACATCTACTTCTATGCGTTGTGCTCATTACCCTATGACGCACTCCAGTTATATGGTTCATACTTGACTGTTGAGGGTATCAATCTAAAATTAACCTTACCAAACTCACTCACTCACTCGCACTATATGCTATATGCTTTATCGATCACATCTTTCTAGCGCACAACTCAAACTATTTCCCAATGACACACTCTTGTTCTACAACTTATTATCGACTACTAAGGGGGCATGTACAAATGAAACTTATCACATGCATCCTCATACAAACCCAGTCGAGGGGCATGCAGATCCTATCACACTCACTTTGCATCCCATTCCACCTCATGCATTCACAACATATTGCATATCCTGGTCGCATTTACTCTTACATTTTTATGCTTACATATACACTTTTTACACATGCTGGACATATATCTTGTATGTCATTATCTTTCTATATACACATTTGCATTCACTTAGCTTTCTAATTATGATCGCAGGATCTACACAGATTGATACACATAACATGGATGCTTGACACAATACCTCATAGGAATCCCATAACAACTTTTAGGGGCATCCACTTTTGTACACTACATGCTCCATTTTTCATAGCACATTACTTTATCATATTATACACGCTTTGAAATACTCTCTATCCCTCTAACATGATAATGGGTGCTTCATGTGCAACATTTTTTATAGAGGACTATTTTCCACCATGGTTATCTATTACATTTCTTGTCATTGTCTTCTATTGCTTGCCATTGTATGCCATTATTTGTGGGCTTTTCCCTTTGTCTTATGTACACACTATTTGCTTTCGATCATCTCGGCCTTGAGTGTCTTGCGACATCATGAGTGGTGTCTCATGTTTGCAACCTATTTTTTGAGGTCTACATTATCTTTTTACATATTGTCTTCTTGCATCTTAGATTACACATTGTCTACTTAGCTCACATTTTGTCTTCTACATGCATGTTTGTCTTTTCTTTCACTAACACTTGTTTCCTAGCAACTTTGTTTTCTTATGCCTTGGTTTTTATGAAGCAAACTCCCTCCCCCTCCATGGCATCAATTTTAGCGCAACGGTCGGTCCTCCTTTGGGTCGCATACTCCTCAGTGAACATCGCATACACCCCCAAATGAGTGGGGCATCATATGGGTGAATCAGTCACCCCATATAACAATCTATATACACATTTCAACATATCATAGTAGTGGTACAGCATAGTTATCAGTCTCAAACAAGGTTTAGAATCATAATTGGGTTCTTGGAACAACATGGACACTAACGCCTAGACTAGGACAGTAGTGCCTGAGTTCCCTTGACCCTTCCTGGATGCTTGTGACCAGGTGAAGTTACACAATAAATTTCACTTCAACATAGTTTTCAGCACTTCACACATTGAATTTTATAGGGCACACAGTCCTTAACACTTGACATACATGCACTACACAACATTTTTCTACTTTCAAGTTGGATCGAAACTATTTGAACCGAAACAAATTTTTACACACAATCTGCAATGTTCTACATTTTTGGAAGTAGATAAAGGTTGGAGGATGACACCACAATTTTCTCCCTACACTTCTTTCATTCTTGGTGTGAGATCACCTGAAAAAATTACTCTTCTACATCATCTTTAGGATCCTTTCTACACCCTTTTTTTCATCATGGATCAGGTGCACAGATTCATTTTTTCACATTTTCACATTTTACATACTGTCAAACATAATGCCTTGTTACATCATTTTGATCATATACGTGATTATTTGACTACCTTTTTCATTGTTCTCTTAGAGACTGATGTCTATCTTCATTCCTTGTCACAGAATTGGCCACTGATTGATAACAATCACATAACAATCACAAGATTTAGATATTCACATCAGACCACAATCGATATCAACAGGTATGATCTCAGTTCATTCACAGCATCACTATTTTTCATTAGGGTGATAATCATCAAGTCCTTACTTGGGATTTAACACTTCCTCTTGATATAGTTTCCACGCTTAATATGTTTATCACACCATCATCTTTCTCTAGTCTCTTCTATAGGACACTAGAATGGATCAATCTACAAACTTATCATAGTGTAAGCATGTCTTATCATACCTGTAAAGAGGTCATCACTGCACTTACACTTGAAGACCATATATCTGGAGGGAAATCCATAGACACTAAATTCTGCATACCTTTGATAATTCATCTAGTAACTGATCATCTTACTACTATTTATATGATTCCTAAGTAATGAGAAGTATTAATGCCAACAACTATCAAGCTTCACCACCTTTCTTTTACTTTCTCATGACCAATTTTGAAAGGAGAACACTTTAGGTCACGAGTCCTATTCTTTGACTTTGAAACCTTTATAAGTTTCCCATACTATTGACACTATCACTTATCCAGGACGCAATATGCCAGTCACATATCTATCCTCCAATGCACTGCATTCTAGTCATTCATTAATCTTCTTGAGAACTTAGAAACATTGACAATCACTTTATGATCCATGATAGGCATCTTGATATTACCCTTTAGTAGGACACTCATAATCTTGTCAAAGGCACCACACACAGTGAAGCAAAAGAATCATTTGAATATGAAGCTTCTAACACACCAGTATTGAAGGACACACTTTGAATTAGCAATATCGCTAAACCAAGGTTACATGGAGAACACATTCTATTCTCAAGTATTTAAGTAAGCTTGTCTAGCTTGACATAAGGGACAAAGGACTGCATAGTTTCTCCTAGGATGGGAAGTTCATATCATTTCATACACACTGTCTACTTCCATTTACTTACTTGATACCATTGTATTTGCATGCTTCATGACCCATACTAGTTAAGAGACTTGATCAATAATCTGTCATGGAACCTTATTCACACACACTTTTGGCTATATTTGGATCTACATTGGCTCAGTGACAAAGACTCCTCTTGAACAAAAAGCTTGTCTGATAAGCATCAAGGACCAGTCTAAGAATCACTCATTTAAAGCAACAAATTCATAAAGATATTGATGTCCTTTCATGAAACAAGAGTTGGACATGTCAAAAATCATCATCTACAAGGACTCAAAAAATCTTAGACATTGGCAATCAAATTTTGCGGCATGACTATGTGACCTTATTTGAACTCAAACTTTGTAGAATTTAGAATAACACTTTTGACATGACTTCGAACATATGTTATACTTCCATGAGAACACTTATGGTAATCACATGAATGCATCTTGTGAATAATTTTCTATAGTTACCAACAGGTGCCCCTAGACTCATATTCAAAAAGGAATCCCATTCCAAGAAGATCAAGTGGTCAAATAAGTTTCTATGTTTATACATGTGAGACAGTTGTCCCTCTATGTCCAATCAGTCACCTCACTTTGACATGGAACCACCTTCATTAATTATGTTCAAACAAAGGCATTTTATCTCCTCATAACACTTAGGGTTTTAAATCTTAAATTCATATTTTCTTGGGTCACATTTATTCTAAATGACATAACATGTATATTACAGACATCTTGACATACTCAGATTTAAAGACACTAACTTGTATCTCAGAATCACACTCATAATTTTAATCACATCTTTTAATCACTATACATTTCCTCATGGTATAAATCATCAACTCTCACTTCAAGGAAAATAAAGAAACTTTAGAAACCTAAATAGACATACTTTATTTCCCTGACCAAACACATTTGACCTTCCTTCCACTGAGATATAAGCTCAAACCCCTCCCTTGTCATTGATGCGCTTCCCTGGACCTAGATCTATCCTTGAATTGACCCTCCCTAACTTCCCTACCTTATAGAGTCACTGTATGGATTCCCTTCCCTTCCTTCTAACACAAAGACCTCCATTGACATCCTCATAACCATTTCATCCATCTCTGGGAACATACATCCATACATTCCCTTTTGATTATTCCATCCTTCCCTCCCTCAATAATATAGTACCTACTTGAAGACTTCAAATCCAGTCCAGACTTCCATTCTGATGATAACTCTGACCTCATTTTTAAAGCTTCATTAAATACTTCCTTCCGTTCTTGTAAGGGAAAGAAATTATCGACAACTTGATTTTGAAGCATGACAAACCTTTATCAAATAAACAAGATAGAGAAGGGTATTTACTTAAGGGCCTATCCTGATCCCACTTACTTGATCATCTGAAAACTCATACTCAGACATGAATGGGATGATATTAAAATGTTAAACACAAGAGAATTGCATTACCATAGACTTATAAAGGACTAATTTAGGGATACTCAACCCCATCCAAGGAATTCCAAGGAATAAGAACTCAACATATCAAGACATGCTCTACAAAAAGAACTCATGAGTGGATTACATGACACACCTTACAACACTTTAAGTATTCCTAAACTTGGTAGCACTCCCCAGATTCTCATGTACATGAGAATGAATGGATGATACAACCTAGAATTTGTCAAGATAACACCCTAGTCATGTTGACACATCACTTAGAAAAGACTAAGTGCTCACTTGAAGTGCATGCAAAGGTACCAGAGTCCATCTTTAGGTTTGTTGTAACAGGATGATAACATGATGAAGGAAGATATACATATAGATTCATAACTAATCCATCATTCTACAGTGCATGCTACCCACAAATCTATGAAAGAGATGAGCTTTAAGCAGTAATCATGATTGAATCATTAACATGCACTACTCAATTACACATAATGAACACTTAGATTAAGCCAATATCTTCCATCTATTAATAAATATAGAAGCTCCTTACAATACTGTCAATTATTTCTCAAGGCCCATATGGATCTGATACACACATTCATACATTGCTCTCTATGATACATACCTAAATCATCTACACACACTACTATGCACCTAATCATCATATACATAGGGTGGGGACTTTCCCTTCACCGCTTAACTACTCTAGAAATAGGTCGCATGCTATTATTAGCCATATGCCATTTACAATTATATCCACACATGTAAGTGCGCTATCTATAGTCCTCTTGCAGTTCAACTGAAGTTTTGATTCTATTCTTAGCTTTCCTCCATACATAGACGATTTGAAACACTTCGTCCAAATATAGATAATGCATGGTGACGCACACTTCTCTGCATCATTGTAAATGTGTTCTCGCACGCCATCTTCTAAAAATAGATCCTGCATGCTCAAAATCAGCTAAGTCCTGAAATCTGAACTTGCCTTCCACACGTGTAGGTCCTTCCTATCCTTTCCGTGCCTTCGATCCTGGCCTTCTATCCCACGTGGACTCCTTGTGTGATCTTTGCCAAGTATTCTTTGATCAACATTACCCCACACTAATCTTATTGTCGTCTCGAAAATGGTCATCTCCAAATTTTGAATGAAATAATATGAATGAAAGAATAAGAATGAAGAATGTTGCACACAGTAAAGAATGTATATGAGGTTATTTAAGCAACCTCCTCAGTATCATTTTGTAGCATCAGCTCTGGATACTCTTCTTTTATTGCAGCCTCCAAAACCTGCCATTCCGCGAGTGCCTATTCCACTTTCTCTGGGATGTCTCACAACAATGGATTACAACTCATCCCACATAATTTATCCTTTCTCATTTTGCAAAACCAACACAACACTGGACATGGATGTCATCCTTCCTTCCAAAAGGTTCATCTTCTACACAATCAGCTTTCCAAGCTCTTCTAGCCTGAGTCTTATGTGGCTTTTGTGTTGCTGTCAGGGCCTCGCACTTTTGTTTAACCATTGACAACCTTTCTACATAGCCCAATGTTTCATCTTTCATTACTCTCTGAACCTCATTATTCTCTTCCAAGGTCTTAATGTTGATGAGCTCCTCTAGAGATTTGCATATATTCAAAGCTTGATCTGCCTTCTTCAAGACTTCTTGTAATGCCTGCAACAACCCTTCATATGATGTAAATTTTCTCATCACTGAGGCCTTCTCTTGTTCGACATCTCCTTCTGATATTTCTGGAACTTGCACATGCAGAGTCTCATCTTCTAGCACTAAGTCCACCAACTTCCCCACATAGTGTATCACTGAAGGAAATGTTTGTGGTACTTTGGGCTCCAAGTGTGGCCTAGCTCTGATTACATTGTCCCAAATCTCCTCTGCAACGCTTATGAATACTACATTCTTCTTCTGTACAAAGTCCCTTTCCTGCAGTATGCATGCTATCTCCACATCCTTCGTCTTCAACTCTTCGCGTAGTGCCTTGATTGTGGTAGATTTATCCATGTTTCTTCTGGCCACCTCCGCTAAAACTTTCAATAAGCACATTACTGACCTTCTCGTCTAACATGATAGTAGGCTTTATTGTCATGTGTCTATCCTAGGGTGCCTTCTTCAATCACCTCGACACACATGACTCTTCACATACATTGAAATCAGGCTCGTCCATGTGGGTGTGCATAAACCAGGATAGTTTCTTTCATATTCACATGGTCGCCATATCTTCATCCATCATCTCCTAGCCAAATAGATCCTTCTATACTATTGTGCTCTGGAAGCGGGCATGGACAATATTTCATGTGTCTTTTGCATACCCCATGGCTGGTGGAATGTGTTCTCCACTCACCCTTCTAGACCTTTGCTGCTTAAGAACTCTAGCCTTCAAATTTGGAGCTTACATCTCCATATCCTGTGTTTCTCCTACAGTTGTTTCCTCTGGTATTCTCTCTTCTTCATCCTCCTCCTTTGATGCCTCACCATTTTATTCTATGTTCTCTGGGGCTGTAGGGGATGTAGGTGCACTCTCCTTAGACTCTTCCACCTCCTCACTCAACTTCAGCTTCCTCCTTCTTGGCGTTGTCACTTACTTCTGCGGGGAGAGTCAGGGTGATCTGCACAAAGAGGTTGGAGTACCGCCTTGGGTCCTTGTTCTCCTCAATACCATTTTAAACTTGTGCTCCCCTTAGACTACATTCAAGTCCTCCTTCTCCCCCTCTTGTGGGTGAGGTGGTGTAATGGTGCACTTAGATTCTCTCTGACTTGTAGGATATTTCCTACCCCTATGCTCCAAGTTGCCACTATCTTCACACTCTTCCTCCTCATCCTGCACTTTGATTTGTTTTGTGAGATTAGGTGCTGGGATATTCTCTATTGTGTGCTTCCCTTTTGGTGGTGCTAGAAGTGCGAACTCACCTTCCACATATTTGTTGTTCTCCATCTTCAACTTCAACTGGAGATACACCAGCACTGCCCCCAAATCTGCTACAGCCAAGCTTATTGGCTTGATGTTCTACACTTCAGAAAATATTCTCTCTATATAGGCACTCCTTTCAGGGTATACATACTTCTTCCATAATGTATGGTAATCGCAATCAACTTTATCTGCATTGAAGATCAGTCTACGCGTGTAAGTAAATATATGAACAGATTCCTCAAAATACCTTGCAGTGAATGCATAGGGTAACTTACACTAAGAGCTCCAGACTCCATCCTTCATTGGAAAGCGTGTGATGTAGAAATGCTGGTATATAGAAAAATGAACTTGCTTTCCTACCACTCCTGGTAGGTCCTTTGCTATGCACCATTCCTCCCCAAATGCCACACGGAGCCTATCATACCACTTCTCTACCATTTATTTCACCTCATCTGTCATAGTCCCCTTTCATAGATATTTGCTAAATCTTTCAGCTTGGGACTTGTTCTCCATGGGGTATTCCCATATTTTCCTCTTTTGGTCCATCTAGTACTATGATTTCCATGAAGACTAGTGATAGGTGAATAGCCCCAAAGCTGATCTTCCCTCTTGTACGCACTTCCTTGACTATTTTCTTGGCAATATAGCCGGTAATGTTGTATACTATCCCTTTCGACATCTTCCATGCCACATGTAACCACATGTTGTTTTACCTGGGACCACCACTCCTGATCATTTAACTTGGTAACTAAGTGTGTTGTAGCTTGTACAACTAGACAATTCTTGAATTTGTCGATGTCCATATCCGTACATGGACCCTTCAGGTATCCCAACTCCTGTTTGTTCTTAAAAATGATGGCTTTATCTATGAGGTCACTTTTTATATCTTCTCCTGTGGCCTTCAGACATGTTCATTGATGAAACAAGTGCAAACGAAATTATAGCTCTGCGTCCTGCAAAGTACAAGCAGTCTTCATGAACCCTGCTCATGAGCCACTGGTACAAGGGCTCATAATTTCCCAAAGTATGGTAGCTCATATAACTGATTATACCTTAATTTTCTTCCAGATATTTTCACCTGCATCATCATATACTAGCATGTCATCTGTCATGTGCATTTGTTAGTTCTAACCATGAGTAAGGAGTTGAGCTCCTTTTTGTTCTCTAACATCCTATGATTATATTCACTCACCTTACTTTTTTCTAATGGGTGAATCCCATTCTTGGCCAACAATAATCCCTTCTCGGTATTGCATCTCCAAAAAATGACTTTCAGGTGCAATCTCTTCCTCCTCAATGACCACCTTCTTCTTTTCTTTTGCTACTATTGCAGATGCCTTCTTTGGTGTCATTTTTTACCTTGCCAATGTCTCTTTTTTCACTCCTGCAGCTATGCAAATAAAACCCTAGCTCGATCCAACTCTGCCCTAGGTGGAGACCTTGTAACCTAAACTCTTCTCTGTCTCCTTTCTTTTCTCAAACCCTTCACTACTGAGGGACGCAATCTTCTTAAAAGCATAGATCTGGTTGTCACGCTCGATTTCACACCCTTCGCACCTTAATTTGATCACTTGGCTCTTCGCACTTGGCTCTTCTCTCAAATATTCTTAGTTGCAATGGTAAAAATGAATCCGCATCCCTTCCTTATATAAAATTTTTCAAATTTTGATTCATTTATTGCTCATCACCTACCAAATATCCCTTCATTCATTGACCAAATCCATTCGTTCCATGTGGTACATCTCCACACCCAGCTATAACCTTCTAGTGCATGCCTTCCTACCTTCTGGTCACAGACTTCTCTTCAGTGCGCGCTCATATGCCTAAGTACCTCATCACTGCACCTTCTCCTGGTAGCTATCATGGCCTCTTCTTACCTCACGTTATACGGTTCCTTCATCCATGTTCATCCTTGGTCACCTTTTTAGAAGCAGTCCCCCTTTTAAAGAACACTTGTAGTAGCTTATTTCTTTCACCTTTTATGTCCCTCAGTCCTTTTCTTGGATAAACAAAAAACCACCCCACACTAAAAGGTATGTGCAGTTCTCTGCACATAAACATTATTCATATAGTAATTAGCTTCATGTGCGCACAAGCATGCTTATTACACAAACAAAAACTAAATTGACAAAGCATAACAACAATAAAGGAAATACATGAAAGAAAGACGTAATTGAAAACCTAGACTAAATGGAAACACCGCCTTATTACAAATGCCAAGAAGGACTTATTTATAATAGGGCTTTAGCCTACTCCTGTTAAAGTAACTCAGGTATCCCATGTTTCCATCAAGTGCTTATAATTGGCATGCACCTGAGTCAAGTATAGAGGTTATAACATATGGCCCCAACCAGTGTACTTTGAGCTTTCCTGGATGGCATAAGAACTTTGAGTTATAAAGAAGAACCATTTTTCCAATCTCAAACTATTTATCTCTTATGTTTCTGTCATGCCATGCTTTCTTCCTGGATTTTTCCTGCTTCTGAATCTCATCGTGTTATGGCTCGGTGCTCATCCAGTTAAATCATCTTTTCAATCCATTCTTCTAAAGCTTGTTCATTCAGCTAAACCTCTTAGCGTGCACACAATGCACAAATAAGGTAACATTAATTCTATAAGAAGAACAAATTCTGCGCCAAACACCAATTAAAATGGTGTGGCTTTATTAAATCTCTTGTAAGTTGTTCTATATTGCCCAAAGCAGAGCTGACAACTTGTCATCCCAATCCTTTCTTTCAACATCACATATTTTTGTCAAAGTCTGGCCCAATATTTTTGTTTTAAAGCCTCAGCAGTTCCATTTTCCTGAGGATGGTAAGGTGTAGTTTTGTGGTGTGTGCAACCATAAACTCATCCAATAGGATACTGATGGTCTCATTCAAAAAATGTGTACCTCTATCACTTGTCAAGCTTAGAGGACATCCATATTGTGTAAGAACATCCTCCCATAGAAAACCTAGCTGCTTGTAGCTACCGTATAGTCTTTGGTAGGTGCTGCTTCTATCCACAGTGTGAGATAATCTATGCAAGTAATGATATAGCGCTATCTAGTCCTGCGCACAGCTAGCGAAATAGGTCCTACAAAGTCAATGGCCCATTTCTCAAATGGTTCAGCGCTAGTAATTGGTCTCAAAGGCATCTCATCTCTTTTCCCTGGTTTTCCTAAGTGCTCGACAATGATCACACACCTTGCAATAGTCTTTACAGTCTTTATACAGTGTCTCCCACCATAGTCTAGCAATAATGAATATTTTCCAGGTAGTCGCATCATCTGCATAATGGTCTCCTACAATACCACCATGAGCTTCTTCCATGATATCCTTGCACTCATGCTCTAACACACAATGGTGTAATACTTTATCTCTACCTAACTTGTAAAGGTTGCCACTGATTAACATAAATGGTGCCACGCATATAGCAAGCTACTTATTTTCTAATTATTTCATCCCTTATGGTGTCATACCTGTGTGTAGAAAGACAACAATGTCTTCTAGTTCCGTGGGCACTCGTTGCAGCCTGTATAACTGTGCATCTGAAATTGTTTCTTCAATCGTTCGTGCCTCCTCTCCCGTATTGATTCTAGATAAATGGTCTGGTCCAAAGTTGACTTTTCCTTGGTTTCACCACAACTGTGAAGTCAAATTCTTGAAACAGGAGCACCCATCTACATATGCGCCCTTGTAAGACTGGCTTATATACCAGGTACTTCAACGCCATGTGATCTGTATAAAACACAAATGGTGTTGTTGACAGGTACTGTCGAAATTTGTACAATGCATAAATAATTAACAAAGCTTCGCGCTTTGTAGTTGTGTAATTCCGTTCAGCAGGAGTCAACTTCCTACTAGCAAAACAGAATTGGATGATCAATAATAACTTCACCAGGTCTAGCTAACACGGTGCCAATGGCCATACCAGAAGCGTCCACATGTACATGAAATGGTTTATCCCATAATGGAAAGTGCATAGAATGGGCACAGTAGTAAGTCTCTCTTTTAATATTTCAAACACGCACTATTGCGGTTCTCCCCAATAAAATGTACTTTTCCCCTTTAGTAGTTTCTTCCAAGGGTGTTGCAATTCTGGAATACCCTTTTATAAAAATTTATATAATACCCTGTATGACCTAAGAATCTGTGCACCTCACTTTGAATAGTAGGCTCTTCTAAGCCTAAAAATGAATGAAACCTTGGCTGGATCAACTGGAAAACCTTCCTTGCAGATGATATGCCCTAACAGTATCCCAAATGGCGTAGAAAATATGCACTTCTTTATATTCAAAGAGATACTCAATTGTCTGCATCATTCAAACATTAAACGCAGATTGTCACAATGGTCTTTCAGAAGCCCATATACTATCTAGTCATCTAGGTAAACTTGTAAGAAGTTGTGAATAAAATATTTGAATGCCTAAACAACTATTTGCACGAAAAATACAGCAGGCGCATTCTTCAACCCAAAAGGCATCACAGTATAGGTGAAACTACCCCATTCAGTTGTAAATGTTGTCTTTTCTTGATCCTCCTGAGCTATCCAAACTTGATGATACCCAGAAAATTCATCTATGAAAGAATATATTTTGCGCACCTTGCAACTCCTTCCACTATTTCCTCAGTGAGGGGCATAGGGAAAGGATCTATGATGCATGCAACATTCAGCTCGCTGTAGTCCACACATATCCTAATCCATCCGTCCTTCTTGATACTGATCACCATTGGGATGATCCGATTTTGAACTCATCAAGGGGCTTGATAATTCCAGATTTCAACATTTTATCAATTTCATCCTTTACCTTTTCATGCGGTAAATTAGGATTCATCCTGTAAGGTCTCTTTCTAAATGGTCATGTGCACCATTCTTAAGTTTGATCTTCATTTCCCCAAGTGATTCATGTATGCCTTTAAGTTCATGATATCCTCTAGGGAATAAGTTCTTAATAATCTTTGAGTAATTCGATGATCTTTGCTACCTCCGAGTCTGACCAATAATCCTCCAATTATGACCTCCTTAGGATCAGCCTCTGAACCTATATTCACCTTCTTTTTCTTCATAGGTTCATGGTAGTGCACACGTATCCTTTTCTGCACTATCCAAGACCTCGCACACCCCGTGTGAATGCTCAATATCCAAGTTTTCAACTTCCTCGTCATCCACGATGTAAACCACCTTTCTTTTTTCTCTCTCAAGGAAAGCGCACTCAAGTAGTTCGGAGTCTATTTCTTCTTCCTTTTTAAAACATGCTCCAAACTCTGTCCCACCGAATAATTCCTGAATATGTTCTTCTACTTTTGCACTATCTCCCATAGTTAAGCACTTGACAAATTTTAATGCCTCTGCTACTAGAGGTTGAGTCGAGAAGTAATCAAATGTTTGAATCATACTTGTAGTCAAATTTTTTCCAGTTCCCAATTTCTCTATGTAGTTTTGCATAGACATACCAAGTGTGTCTGCATCCTTAGAGTGTGGAATACAATTTATGCACCCAGAGTGAAGGTGGTGACGCTTCTTGTCTTACTTGTCTAGAGTCTCTCACACTACTGAATGTGGTATTGAACAGGTCGATCACCATGATAAGGGAAAGATTTGCGTAGGTGCATTGTTCCTTATAAACCTGGTAGACAAAGCTATGTTAATCTCTTCTTAGTTTATAAGATCATCTCTATGGACTACCCACTAGCGCGTTGTTGGTCCCACGTAGTGTATATATTAACATCTCTCTCCTTATAACTGGATCTGTCCACTACATTTCCATTTCCTTTAGAAAGGCATGTAGAGCTTATGTCCATGTATACCATGGTACTGTAATTCCTATCCGTTATATTAAACAAAATCTATTCATGCGTGTGACCATGCTTCTCACCTCGCGCCCGACTAATTTATATGTACCATGAGCCCAATTGTCACAATAAATAATCGTAGTGTCACTAATAGAATGAGAATCCTCCCACTATAGAATACCTTCTTTTGATGGCTCAATGACCTCTGGGTAACTGAATAACATGTACATAGACTCTGTTTAAGTCCTCCTCACTTAGGGGCTCAACATAGGGTGTGGATTTCCCATCTGTCAATGGTAATCACAACCCTCTCCTCCTTGTTTTTCAAAGCTGATATATCCCTTACTTGAATCTCAAGTCAACATTATTTGCATAACACCAAGGGCATCCAAGTAAAGATGGAAAATTGTCTGCTTCTACAAGTGCTAATACCTCAAAATCCCCAGTGAAATTGGCCCCTTATATAGTTATATATGCATCTTTCAACACTCCTATGGGAGTAGCCTTAGTCCGGTTTTTCCATGAACAACACATTAGATGATGGCTGCAATGGAGGCCTCCCCATTTGTATCCAAGCATCTAATGTCAGCACATTTACTTCCACGCACATATATAAATCAATATATTGTTCAACAACCACCCATCCATAACAACATTCAAAGTAATTTCCTTGTCATAATCAAGGCTATCAGGGGGAAGATTTACATGTAGAATCTGTCATCCAGTCTCAAGACTTATGCGCATGGAGTGTTTCCTTTCAACCAACTTCCCAATAGTGGAATAATTTTCTCTTGGTGTAACATCTTGCATACCTCCCGCAGATCATAGATATTAGTTTGGACTATCTATGATGCTTTCTTTTGTTCCTTTAGGTACTGTATCTTGCCATGAAGATTCCTTAGGACTTCCACGGTATCCTGGTAAACTTATTTCTGATGTGCAAGATTTGGATACCTCACATGCAAAACTTCCTCCCTGGTAATCATAGGCCTCTGATGCGATGCCTCTCACGCATGCATAACTTCAGTGCATGTGTAGTGATCTTTACTGTTAATGCCTCAGGTCCTTCTATTATCTTGGGCATCCATTGGTCTTCTATCGTGCGCGTTGGATTCAAATCAATCTCAGCACCTTTTTTTTCTTGCCTATGTTGTTTACTCAGATGCTCATATAATTTTGGGCACTCTTCATAGCTATGGTTCTTCCCGCAGAAAGAACATGCATTGTTTTCTGAGGACATTCGCACCTATAGTGATAAGGGGATCCACATGTATAACATGTTCTGCGAGGAAACTCTCCCCTTCCTCCACCACGGCCTCATCCTCCATATCCACCACGATATCCACGTCCTCTTCCATGACCTCCTTCAAAACGCACCCTCATTCCTTTCATAGCGTGTTTGATTATGATCCCCATCCTGGTGCTCATTCCCACCCTTAGAATTATTTTTTATACTTTCCTATCGTACTCCAATGTCTATAGCATCATGGATCTGACCAATCAGACTGACAATCCTCAGTATCATGGGTCATGGACCTACAAATCTTACAAAAGCAAGATACATTCTTCCTTATCACAGGCTGTAACAAAAAATAAGTGATTAAAATCATGATTCAAATGGAAAATTTCACAGTCCAATAATAATGAATGTACACATCTACAAGGACAACTATCCTTGGTGTGACCTTCCACTTCACAATTTGTACACCAAATTCTTGAGCACATTTCATGGGCTAAATTTGCTGACAGCTTCTGTAAATGCTTAGCCATAGCTATGCAATATGTGCCTCTAGAAATGGACTAACTGCCAATATCAATGCTCCCAACTACCTCAACGTGCGCAAAGCTTCTTCCAGTGCTTCACGCGGATCCATGTGTATGTCTTATGTGACAGTGCCCTCCTAAAAGGTGTAATCAATCCTCTAACAAACCATTGTGCATGTTGGCTAGTGTGTATATCATAAGACAACTTAGATAGAAGTGTCTTAAAATGAGCATCATACTCATGTACACTTTGAGTAGTGTCTTGCATGATATCTTTGAGTGCACTTATACTCTTCTACTCAAACTCAAGAATATGGAACTCTTTTAAGAAATCATCCCTCAGTTCTGCATAATCCACACAAGTTTTGATCAGGGTCAAATTTCCTATACCAGCTGTGTGCGCGTGCCCCTATAATGTAGTAGCAAATTGACTTTCCTTTCACTCAGCAATTGTAATCCCCTTAGTTTGCGTCACAAAATTTCACACATATGCACATGTTCGGCAACATCCTCTATGTCCTCTATACTCCAGGAGACGAAGGGACATCTCCATATAGATATTATGTGGTTGCTGTGGACCTTGACCACATGATCTAGAACCCCCTGGGATTCCTCTGCCTCAAGAACCACCAAATCCACTAGAACTAGAACCACCTATACCTCCTAATCCTCCACTTGTAGCTGGAGTAGGACCTGTATATGTACTCCCCCGTGCTTTGATAGTAGTATTATATTGAACCCCTATAGTTTGTGAGGTAGCTCCACTTCTAGAGGTGAATCCAAAATTTTGCGCACTCACATTCTGTGTGGATGACGTGCCTAAGAATGCTCCTCCATATAACATTGAAGTTGTCTATCCTGCCATTAATGTACTTGATCCATGGCTTACTCCTGCTCTCCTACTTCCCAAGTTATCTTGCTGAGTACTTGATCGTAATATGATACTAAAAAAACCAAGTGCAAAGGCTAGGTCACTAGGTGGATTAAGATGCGCGTTTGTGGCCCAAGTAGTCTCTACTGGCATACTTCCATGCAAGGACAAGAAAGGATCTCTATCATGATTTCCAAGATGGGGGGAGTTTCTTGATGCTCTGGCTCCACATCTTCTACGTGAGTCGTAAATCCTTCACGAGCCATCTCTCTCCTCAACGTCATGCCTGTCTGCAATGGAACGCTGCTTCTCTATTTCCCTCTCGCATGTGCCTCATTATACCTAAGCCACCTTTCCTCCCTCTTCTTTTCCGCCACTAGGTACTGCCATCTTAATACCAAACCTATTCCTGCCTTCGCGCATGGTGAAGTTTTAGCTAGCCATCAGTTTACTCTCCAGAGTTCAAGGTTACCATCAAGATCTTGATTGCCAGTGGAATACCAGTGCAAAATACGTTCCTCTTGGATACCTCAAAAACTGAAAATTCAGCGACCTACTGGGAAAGAGTACATTGAAATTGAATATTCTACAGATTATAACTATTTAGAACACCACGAAAACCAACGTATCCACCGCGCGAGTCCAAATTAGATCAGCATCATAAAGAGGCCTGAAATTCATTCTTGTGTCCCAAACAAGTGCGTGATATCTCCAATTCCGCTAAGATGCATAAGTCGTAAGCCACTCATATAGTTCTACTGGAAAGATAGCAAAAAATATCTCATATAAACTGTCATACAGGTTTTGTTTCTACCCAAGTACATGCGTTAAACTCAGATCTACTACTGAACCATCGTGCATATTCTTCCTTTAGATCGTGTATTCATTCCTTAATACTTTCTAGAGTTAATTGGTACGTCTTCATCATGAAACCATCATGAAAACAACTAAAAAAGGAGGTCCCAACAATGGAACCAATGATGCATCCTAGAATTTGCAAGATAACTGCCTAGTCACGCTGGACACATCACTTAGCCTAGAGTGAGTGGCTCACCTGAAGCACACAAAGGTACCAGGTCCCTCTTTAGGGTTGCTGTAAAAGGATGATAACATGATTAAAGGAAGATATAGAAAGACTCATAACTAATCCATCATTCTATAGTGCATGTTACCCACAGATCTATGAAGAATGAGCTTTAAACAGTAATCATGATTAAACATTAACATGCACTACTCAATTACATAAAATGACAATTAGGTTCAGTTAATATCCTCCATCTATTAATAAGTCTATAAATCTCCTTACAGTACTATCAATTCATCTAAGCACATATGGATCTCATACACATATTCAGAATCACACATACAAATATCTCTTTTTTACTATACACCTAATCATCATATCTATAGGGTGGGGAATTTCCCTTCACTGCTTAACTACTCCAGAAATAGGTTGCATGCTATTAATAGCCACACATGCAAGTGCGCTATCTATAGCCCTCTTACAGATAACTGAAGTGTTCATTCTATTCTTAGCTTACCTCCATGCATAGACATTTGAACTGCTTCTTCTAGATATAAGACAATGCTTGGTGCGCACTTCTCTACATCGTTGATGTGTTCTGCACTCCATCTTCCAAAAATAGATCCTCATGCCCAAAATTGGCTAAGTCCCTGAAATCTGAACCTATCTTCTGCGCACCGGTTCCTTCCTGTCTTTCGACACCTTCAATCCTGGCCTTCTATCCCGCGTTAGACTCCTTGTGTGATATTTGCCAAGTATTCTTTAATCAATATGCCCAAACTCATAAATAAGGTGTATTAGAGAGATAATAATGTTGTGCAACTTATTTTGGAAGATTATGTGAAGCTTAAGAGGTTTTGGGATGGTTTCAACAAAAAATGGGTCCTGGAGGGTGGAATAGCTTATAGTGCAAAAAACAACCCATGAGATTTAGGAAGTGATTTTAAGAGCTCCATGAAGAGTTAGAATTCAAACAAAAATGTCATCAGGAATTTAATTCCGATATCTAGAGGGTGGTGGTCTTACATTTTTTCACAAGACTTAAGAAATTCTTCCCACCTCCCTGATTTCAACATGGGACAACCTATAAGTCCACCTAAAAATCCTATTTTTAGGAAAATTTCAAGATCCCTCCCATTGTGTCCAAAGGGTCATTTCCAGTCAATTTCATATAAAACAAGTGCAAGAAAAGATCTCTAGATGCTCAAGGGCACGCCTCCGCCAAGTTGTTCCACAAGGTAAAGGAGTTAGTCCAATTTTTTTGGTGGGACACATGTCAAGCCTAGGTGGTGGCACAATTTCTTGCACTAAGCGTCCCAACAATTTGGGAATTTTGGGACAAAAAAAATTCACCTCCAACTCCCATGAAGCCCTTGGAACCATGATATGACTGCATTTGATTCCCAAATAGCCTAGTTAAGTCCCCATGTACTTTTTTTAACCCCCAAGTTTCATCCCAACCACAGAGGCACCACGTGGGACCAATAGGAGAGGGGGCACACTTTTTTGCACCAACTTGTCCCAAACATTAGGGATGATTGGGACAAAAAAATTGACCCTCCTCCCATCTTGGCTCTTAGTCACCCACATGACCCTAGAAGTTTTTTTATGAGCCATTTTTCCAGCCCCCTCACCCTTCTACCTCAGGAAAACCACATTCTGCCACATGGACCAATGGTAAAAGGGGGTGAAATTTTTTTACATCAATCATCCCTAAATGTTTGGGATGGTTACGACAAGAAATTGTGCCCATGCTCAAGTTGAAGAAACTTCTAAGTTTTTGCATTTCTTGTGTTGCTTCTTCCCTATCCACACCGAACTTCACTACTGGAAGGAAAATAAATTTCTCCATTGCCATTACTTCCACCTCTTTATTCATTCATTGTGCATACCATTACCATTGCTCTAATACTGCACACATCCTCTAAGCCATTGCTTTTTCCAGCTCGTACCATGGCCCATTATTTGCTAGAAGATTTATATGACCAAGAAACAGAGAAAACTCCATACTCATGAACCGTAAATTGGATGCTCCTTGAAATTTTGGCCACGTATATTCCTCTCAAATGCCTCCAAGATGCAACAAAAAAAAATATTAAAATGTTCCTAAATTAATTTACTTCAACAAAAACTCCATTTCGTGTCTTGAATCTCATTCTTCATATTTCCCATCAATCCAAAGACCGGCAGAAACTAAAATTGTGGACACAAAACTCCAGGAGAAAAACCTATCTTGATGGAGTTGATTTCATTGCAATCAAATGTGGAAAAATGCCTTGAAAAAAAAGCTCAAGACTTCATTAATGTCTACCATGGTAGCTTCATGTCTAAAGCAACACCAGGAAAAAAAAATCAATTTTTTTGTTTTTCGAGCTCTCCGGTTGGCGAATCATAGTGAAAATTTGGAGAACGTGATCGCAATGAAGGGATGAAATAAAAATATATCATTCATGTCACAAACCAAGTAAATTGTGTACACTTAATCAAAATAACACACTCTATGCTCCCCCACTTTCCTAAAAATAGTAAGTCCCCCCAAATTGCAAGTTTGATCACTTAGGAAAATCAAGAAAGATGCAAAATGGAAAGTAAGTCAAAAAACAAGAACTTTCCCAAAATAGTAGGTCCCCAAAAAAACAACCTACTAAAAATATCAATGCCTAAGTAATGGAAGATGATGGAATATGCTAGAAGGTTTTAGAAGGTGAAATTGGAATAAAATAAGTGATATGTCCTAAAAATACCAAGTCATTGGTTTGACAATCTAAAAATAAAGAGTTTTCAGTTTTGGGAGAAAACAGTTGCAGATGACTTTATTTTCACCCATTTTTATTACTTTTTGGACTCTCCACAAGATTGTAAAATGACCACATGAATCAAACAGGAGGAATGATAACTTCATGAGGGTCCTGGAAGCATCATCTTAAGCTCAATTGTGTTCATAAGAAAGGTTGAGAATCGTAAGGCATAGCAGGTGGATCCATTCACCATCACTTGGTGAACTGGGTGATTTGAAATTTAAGTTGGTCCAAAGTGAGATCAATGAGATAAAGAGGTTCGTCAATCAATTATCAAGGAGGATCATCATGAGAATTTCCTATGTTTCATTTTGATCTCACATTGGGAAGGTCTTGGAACAATGTTTCTAAACACTTACTTCATGGTCTAGGATGTCCATGTAAGATCATCATCAACAACGTTTTCATCAACAACAGAGGTAATCTTCATTCTTTGGAGCATTATCTATCTTCTTCTCCTCCTTCCTCATTCTTTCTCCTCTCTCCTCTATTCTCTTTCTAATTCTTCGTTGTGATAAATCAAGACATTCATCGTTATTCATTAATGTGACTATAATCTAAAACTATAATAAGTCACCCTTATTTTAATAAAACGGAAACTTAATTTTCTTTCCTAGGAATGTCAAAATTTCAAAGGTTGTGAGGGACAAACAAAAGGTTCATGTGGGGTGGTAGGTGAAGAGTCATTCTAAGATCTATAAATTGTAAATGTCATCCTCTTTCTTAGAGGTTGTCAAATTTTGTGTTACTCAAGAGAGAGAGAGAGAGGTCTATTTGAGAAAAACAAAGGAGATAACCTTCTTCTATTTTCCTCCATTCTCAAGAATTGTACAACTTTTGAATATGTCAAATAAATTAAGTATTTTTTTATTTTTAGGATGCATGAATTTGTGTAACTTTGGTGTGCATGGTTTTCCTCTCATCGTTTGATGTTCTAAAAGAATTGTTGTTTCTTTCCTATAAGTTGTGAATGTGATACTTTTGATTATATTTTGAAATAATATGATTTTATACTTACAGAGCTAATCCCCCTCTCCTAATTTCTCACTCCCTCTTCCCAATCATTCAACAAATTATTTCCTTGTAATTCATTTGCAAGCATTTTCTCCGAGTACAGTGGAGTGGCACACTGTTGGATCACCGACCTCTTGGCCATCAACATAGTTTTCATTTTTGTTCATTCATAATAAAGTGGAGCCACACCACACAAGCAAAACAGACCCAGAGTCCCAAAGTGTTAGCATGATACTCACCAATTTTTCTACCTGAAAATTTTTCTTGCCAACATTTTTTGGTGCCCACCATTGGAAATACTTGGCAACAATTTGCACCCAAAATATGATCACAAAATCCAAAAAAAATGATGCAAATTGAAGTTCATTTTTGAAATACCCTTTGTATTCCCACAATTTCCTATCATTTTCACCTACAAGGCTTTCCCCAAAATCGGCTGAAAATAATACACTATGTTAAATAGATTGAGAGGAGTTTTTGATCCCACTTTTGAGGCTTTGCAAAACCCACAAGCAAATATTAGAGATAACTTCTACTATTTTTCTCAAGCTTCATCCCCATATGATTCAAGTAGTTCACCTAGTAATCCAATTCAAACCCCCATTGATACTCCTCTTGAAAATTATCCCATTTTCCAAACACCATTGAAAATTGAATTCCCTAATCAAGAAGAAAAAGAACTAGAAGAAAAATTGGGAGAAGAAGTTGAAACTAGAGTAGGAGAAACAATGATAGAAGAAGCAGAAATACCTCAAACCATTGTTCCATGGGGAAGGAATACAAGTCCACTCGCTCTTACACCTCTTCACAATCTACCACATGTTCCCTAAGAAATTATCAAAGTTTAAAGGTGATGGCACACAAATTCCTGAAGAACATATCTTGGCCTTCATCACATCATGTGGAATCCTTGGAATTGAACACTAAGATGTTGTTTTGAGATTTTTTGTGGAGTCCCTGCAAGAAAAATAAGTTGAATGGTTCTATCTCTTATCAAATAGATCAATCACTAGCTGGAATAACATCAAAACCTGTTTCAAAGAAAGATTCAAATCTACTTAGTACTACCAGGATATCCTAGTGTAGTTGGATCAAATGAAGAAGGGGTACAACAAGACTATGAGAGACTTCATAGCTCATTAGAACAAGTTACTCAAAAAGATACCTCTTTAATATGTTCCCTCTAATAATAATGTAAAAAAGTTCTTCATCAATGCTTAAATGCTGGAGGTAGAATTATTTCTTCGGAGGGCTCTACAGACATGCAAAATGTCGACATTGTTGTTTATTGAAAATAATATGATCATCATACTATAGTAATCCATCCCCATTATCAACCATATAATAATTAATTATTACAATTAATTAATTATTATATGTAACTATACTTCAATTATTTTCCCTCCATCTATTCCATAATCCCATTACACCCTTACAAATATTAATACATTGATTAATAATTTTATTTACATACATACTAATCTTCATTAACTATTTTCTAGCAATTTAAAAATACTCACTCACCTACCACCTACCCTACACCTACTCTATGCCTAGCTTCTCCATCTAATCACCTCATTAAACATACTTAATCTCACCTAACTACATGCTAAATGACCCTCCAAATCTAGAGGCTTCTATTTCTAGAAGCCTCTCTATTCTTCCCCCCCCATATTCAAATAAAAAAATACACTATTCCATTGAATTTTTAATTCAATGGAGAATTCTCTAAGAAATCTAGAATTATTCTACATCTAGAAAATTCTCCACTCTCATGCATTCTCAACCATTGATCTAATCCACCCATGGACAAGATCTTAGCCATTGATTTCTACCTCCTCCAACTATAAATAGAGGTGTCACCCTCCATGGAAAGCACCTTAGAAAAATTGCAAGTATATGCTGCCCAATTCTTCAAGCAATCTAAGCAATTCTTCATAGCATTCTATCAAGCTTAATTTATCATTTTGATCAAGGGGAGGTGCTGGTGAAATTGGTCCAAATATCTGAAGCATTCTCATACTATCCAACAAGAAAATCAAGGAGCAAATCAAACTCATCAAAGGAGGAGGATTTCACTTGTAGGTAAGTACAGGTATATCACTTTCTCCCCCTTTTTATCTCTACTCAATCTGAGGTAGATGAATGATTTATGTTATATCTTGGTTTTTGAATTGTGTTTCATAATTCATTTCATGTTTGCATGCTAACACAATTTTCCTCTGCATTTTGGTGCCCACTATGGGGGCTTACCCCCCTAAATTTTAATTGAAATTAGTAGCACTAAGAACTAATAACAAGATTGTCAAAATTTTAGAATTTTCAGTGAGATTTAAACTCAAAATTTTCAATTTTTTCATGACTTCTATGTCCATTTCAGCGTGTACATTAACGTTACCTAAAACAACATGTATACCTTGAAATAAACACATTTTTAGGGAGTTCTAACCTTTATTGTTATAGTGACACCTTTCAGCACGTTTGTGAAAACCCATGGTGCGTTTGTTTACCTTTCAACGCATTCATCAACATAGCAACGTGTTTTACATACTAACAGTCTGTCTCTGCAGGTTCAGTCGCTTATATCACAATATCGGCACGTGTTATCATAATTTTAGCATGTTTACTCCCTGATTTTAACGTGCATTTATTTGCTGACATTTTCTCTATGTAAATGTGCTGGGTTCAACTCTCATCGTTTAATTTTGTCAGTGCGTTTGGACTCCTGGTTTAGCATGCATTTGTGCTACTATCTAGTGTTTGCAGGAATAACGCATTCTTACACCCCTCAACGCTTGACATTTTGTACTGTATTTCGGTGTAGGTTACACCATATTTTAGCGTAAAATATCGTGTGTGTTTAAACATCTAAGCACATGAATATACCCTATTTTAGTGTGTTTAACCTATTTTACCAATAGCGCATTTATATTGTAAATAATTATTTTTTGTCTTGACAGTGACTAATAACCCACACATTTTGCTTCTTACAGCATTTTCTAGAATCTAACATTATGTTTTTGTAGGAAAATCACATAAACAAGGGGAAAAATTGTCTAGTTTTTCCATTTGATCAAATAATAATAATAATATTGCCTAACATTTGTGGTTGTAGATATTAAGTAAAATGAGACTACTAACCTTTTGTTTTGCAACCCAAACGGTCCAAGTACATTAGGGTTTTTCATTAAAACTACTAATATTTTTGTCTTGCAGGTTCCCTTGTCAAAGGCCCCTATCATATAAATTTTAATTTTCATTATTTTGTGTGTCCTTTTGTAAGTTTTTGTGTTGCTTGTTTAAACTCAAAGGTGACACCGTGTATGCTCTCCTCTCTTGCGTCCTAGGACAATCTTGAGGATCAAAAGTCGGTTAGTCTTCCCTCCTATTTTTCTTTTTTAGGGGGTAATGTGAATGGAAGTGACATCCATGCACTTACCATAGTCCTAGGGGTCTTGTGACTATGGGATTCATCTCCATGCACGTAGACACACCCCAGCGTTCTGGTTCGGGTATATAAATTCTTGGAGAGCTATCATTATTGGCTAAGAGCGCTTGTTCTTGTTTTAAGAGCGGCGTGAAGTGAGGGGCTTCCACATCCCAAAACCCAGGCCTTAGACAACATCCTTGCAACATAGATTTGGGCCCCACATACCACAAGGTATATCAGGGATGCCCCTAGAGAGCTTGTCAACCTAGACTAGGTAGCCCTTTTGGCCACATATCGAACTATAGTGCAAGGAGGCCACACTTCCCAAGATCACTCACTAGCCGATCCACATTGGAACATAGGTCAAGAGCCAGTTTTTGGCACTGACTTCAATGTGTGTTATTGGCACATAGGTGGAGATCCAAAAAAATTAGTTTAGAATGGCACCACCGTATCGAGTGTGTGGTATTGAAAGTGAGATATAGTTGACGTTTGTAATCCCACCTGACTAGTTTTCAGGATTGTACTTGTATGGTTGTACTTGTTTGAGTGTTTTTTTCGAAACCAATAAATAACCCTCACACTAATCTTCATAATTAAATCATACACCTACCATTCACATCATTTTGACCACAACCACTTAACCTCGATTTTCAAAATACACATCATCGACCTTTGATCATATCCCCCTCATTACGTACTATTAATCACACTTACTGCAGTAAAATATCCTTTTTCACCTAATACATAAATTTTAACCATACATTATCTCCCTACCATTATACACATCCTTTGTAAATAATAAAACCAAAAAATTTCCATAATAAACTTTAAACATACACTATCACTACATAAATAACATTTATTTTCACTTTCCACATTACCACAAAAATCCAAAAATAAAACCAACATTTCCATCCTATTAAATAAATTTCATAATATCCATCCCATACTATTTACCTTTTTCAAGAAAAAAAATCACATAAATAATAATCCATCTCATTAATAATATGACATAAACACCCTCCTTCCATCTTCCACACAAAAATATTATCCTTCATCTTACACCACATAAGTCATACCATTTTAAATTACTTGACGTTTCCTATTGGCATCTTTAAAAACTTAACCTAGGCCTATAAGACTCTAAAAATCCCAATCACATATTCTTTCATCACAAAATCCTCGTCATAATCATTATATCCTCATACACACCTATCCAAACACTCTCAATATCCTATTCACGATCCCTTTTTGATACGACTAACCTAATCTTATTAATCAACATCTTGCTAATAGAAAAAATATCCTTATTATCTATCCTATTCTTCTAATCCCTTATAACAAGGCACATCCTATAACAATGCCCTCTACTAACGAGGAAAATCCTTCTTCTATCCCCCCTCGAATTTCTTCCTGTCCTATAAGCAAGAGTAGATTATTAAGATTATATGTCAATTAACCAAGGAATCATAACTCTCTTTTCATCCTACATCCTTCATTCATTCCAAACATCTTCATCTCATCAATACATCTCATTAACATCAGAGTCTAATGGAACCTAGGAGAATAATAACTTGATCCCAATCTGGAAATGACGAAGAAAACAATCATCACGAACATGGAAAAATGATCATATTCAACCACAATTATTATGATGTCAATGCTGAAGAGAATCGACCTAGAGGAGAAGACGAGGAGACCATGGTCAACACTAGTAGTGATGATGACTCAAGTACATACTTTACAGGAAGGAAGAAGAAGAGAAATTCTTAACCATTTCATTAAGAAAAATAAAAATTCCTTTTACTCCAGCTATATCACATGGGGGCAAAACTTCCTTCTGATTATACCCATAACCAACTCCAAAGTCTCCTCCAAGATGAAAATGATAACATTGGTCAATGACCACCATCCACACACCGTCACAATATGATCACCATTGTCGCATTATAACATGGACGGGATGGATAGAGAGAACCACCCTAACATATCCAAAGAAGTCATATTATCCCAATTACAACAAATGAGCAACAAAATTGCTCAATTAGCCTCTCAAATTGGCCCGAAACCATCTAATGATCATGGATCCCAACACTCTCAACCCAACTTCAATCCACCACCTCCCAATCTTCCAAAACCAACCTTGGAGCAAGAAGTGAAGTCTATGAAGGAAACACTTCAAGGGTTGTAACTCGACACACAGGGATGACAATATAAATTTGAGGAACTTTGTCCGTATCCTTTTGATTGCGACATTTTATGGGTCCCTTTTCCACCATAATTTGAACCACCCAAATTCAAAAAATATAAGGGAAAATGTGATCCCCATGAACATGTTAAGGAGTTATATATGTATGTGTCAGGAAGTAGCTTACGATGACTCCTATTTTCTAAGAATCTTCTCTAGAAGTCTAGGTGGTCCCATTTTAGAATGGTTCCTTCGATTACCCAAAGGCTCTGTTACAACATTTGCCAACTTATCAAAAAAATTTGTAAATTTTTTTTCCTATAATGTAGAACATGATGTCACAATGATTGACTTGTGCAATACCAAACAACGCAATGGTGAAAGTTTCTCATCATTCCTACAACGATGGTGAGCCCTTGTCAGCCACATTCCATGGCCCATACCTGAAAAACAACTAGTTACCATTTTTGTCTCTAACCTCAACCAAGAATTAGAATTCCATCTACAAGTCCATGGCGCAAACACATTTGATGACATCATTGAGAAGGTGAATGCAAATTGAGAAGGCCCTTGTTGCAAAAGGCCTTATTAAGATATATTATCATGATAATCATAACCAATCCAATCAACCTTATACATTAGAAAAATCTAAATACTTTAATAAGAATAAAAATGTTGTTGGCAACGGAGGTAACAGACACCAAAAATATCAAGCATGTCCATAAAATAACTTTCATATCCATCCCTAAAGGATAACCATGATCTACTCAAGATTCTAGACAAAGAACCTACACTCCCCTTGGTAATTCTATGGAAGTAATCCTTGGTAAATTAATTACCACCAATATGGTCATTTTTCCTCAAACTCGGCCCATAGATGAATCTCAAACCAAACCTTCATGGTTTAAGGAAAATGAATATTGCAAGTTCCATAAAATCAAGGGTCACACCACACATTTGTGTATGAAATTAAAAAATAATATTCAATATCTTATTGACTGAGGTGAAATATAAATACCACTTCCTCTCAAAATCAGAAACTCGGGATCTATCAAAATCCCCTTCCTAATCATGGTCATAACAATGCCTCTAACCAAGGTTAGTAGAATTCTGGAAACAAACTTGAACCACCCAGTCAACATTCCAACCACATCAATTACCATTGTGTACCCCCCTCCTTACACATCACTTATCAGCCATATCCACCATTCTCTCCATCAAGTAGCCACCATTAAAATAAAAGAACCCTCGCAAAATCCTTAGTGTGTTGTCACTACCCAAAGGAGTTGTGTGGTGGTTGAAGGAGCTCCTTCATCCTCCTCCAACCCAACACCGCAAGCACAATACAACATCATCAAACAACTTGAGAAGACTCCTACGCAAATATCCATCATGGACTTTCTCAAGACTTCATATTTCCACAAAGACATTTTATACCCGTGCCCACCAAGAGACACGTGTCCCCACCGACATTGATCCTACACAATTTCAGGCCCTTGCTGCACATCTCTAACATTATCTAACACTCCCACTCACTTTCACCCAACAAGACCTGCCACCACACGGCCCTACCCATAATATTCCTCTCTACATCGAAGTGCACATCGACAGTGTTTGTGTTAAAAGATTGCAAATTGACAATAGATCGGCTCTTAATCTTTGTGTAGACACCAAAAATTTACACCTCCCCTCAAGCTCAGACACACTCATGACTAAAGACAACACATTTACAACATCCCACTATCTCACCCCTTTTTTATTAATTAATCCATTTATGAACCATCAAATCTAAAATAATTAATAATTAAATAATTAAATAATTAAAAATAAATTAAATTACCTATTATTCCCTCACACCTCATTCTCATACCTCATTGAGTTAACTTGGAAACCTCACTAACCACCCAAACCGCTTCTAAAACCACTTCTTAAAAAGCATCTAACCTACTCCCTCACTAACTAGCCTTTTAACTAGGTGAGTCATCCAAAAAGAAATTCCCCCTCATCCTAAGAAAATTAGTTCGATTCTTTTTTAACCATCCCTCATCCTCATCACTTCAAAATGAATCTTTTTGAGTCAAAAATGGAAGGAAAATCAAATGATTTTATAACTAAACTGGATTTCCCCGAAATCACTGGTGAATTTGCCCAATTGTCTGGCGATCTATATATACTGGTTTGCAAACCTCATTTGAGGGATGAATTATGAAACTATATGTAGGTCAACTTTGTCATAGTCTCAATACATAAATCATTCATGACACTCCATCACAACATTACCCAATGTCACTCTACTCAACTAATGCCAAGTTTATTGTTAGATTGATTGTTTTCATCCTCTTGCCACCTTTCATCTACTCTTCCATCCACCAACACACTTCATAAGGTATATTATTCATGTTTTGATAAATATTAGGCACTAGAAACAAGTTTATTGTTGCTTGTATAACATTTATATGGTTAATAGTCTTATTTTTTTTCCAAAAAATGTTCTGATTCACTAGTTTAGACTCTGTTTTTTAGAAATTCTCAATTTTCATAGTAGTCACTGTCGGTGACCCAAATTGCCAGTGATTCACTCAATTGTCAACGATTGCTATGTTTTTAATGATTTTTCATCATTTTTAGCTAAAAACTTAACTAAAATGCATTGTTTCTTATTATATACTATTTTTTTTGTCTAGCATGTTGAATTTAAATGGCTTTAGGAGGATCTAACTTTTCCACATAGCTGACTCTTTTCCTATTGTTCACCATCCATTGTGCTGGGGAGCAATACAAATTTCTTCACGGCATCAAACTTTGTGTGATCCTAAGTAGCTTTGTTCAATTGCTTAGAGGCCATATTTGCTAGAACACAATGCATTTAGGAAGCCACTGATGCCATTTGGGAGGCATACGATGAAGCACTAATGCTCCAAGAGGATCTCATCTAGTACAAAATGACAATATGAGACCAGTCTCAAAAATCTAGAGGAGGATTACCATACTTCCTCTTGATTCCAATTCTTGTCACCAACAAAATCATATCTAATTCAGATTCCACATTTTCCCACCTGTATAACACTCAGGAAGAAGATAGTCTGACTTCTTCATTGAAGACTACATCTCAGAACCTGATTTCGACTTCACTAAGGAGGAAGAAGACACTGTTGGTTATATATCCTTCAACACATATGATAATCTCTACACAAATCAAGAATCTGATTTGTGGATGTAAATCATGATTTTATGTTGATCATATATGTATTAAATAAGTGATAATCACACTTTAGTGCATATCACTTTTGTAAGCATGATCTCAAGTACTGATAAGATTTTTAAGTACTTCTTAAGCTTTAATATTATATTAATGTGATTCATAGCATTGGCACAAGAATCTGTTTGTAGGTAAAGAATCCTTCTAATCCAGTGTTTTAAAATGGTGTGTAAAAATAAAAACATAATAAACATCCGTGGGTACCCTTGAAACCCTGCCATATTGAGGTCAAGTCCTAGTCGTTACCTCTTGAATTCATCAAGACAACCAAGGTAAAATCCATGTTAGAAATTTTGGCACACCCGGTGGGAGCACTAATCCCTAGTTAATTCCATCATTTTATCAATATTTTGATCTTTGTTTTTCATTGACTGTTAATCACTGGTGATTGGCTCAATCGCCTGGCAATTGGCTCTAAATCGCCTAGTGATTCCCCTGTGTTATTTTTCTTAACATTTCATTAACAACCTTTGGTATATTTTTTCTCTGTTTCTTATTTTTTTGGTCAATTTGTCATGTTTTGTTTCTTTGGGAATAATATCTTTTAGATTTGCTAAAAAAATCAATAATTTCTAGAAGAATAATAAAAAAAACAATTTATTTGTTTTTGATTTCACGGTAAGTCCTAAAAACCTTCTTTTTTCTTCCTTTCTTGCATTTTTGTCTTTCTGTCTTCATCAAATCTCCACATTTCATTTCAGGATTCTAAAATAAACAATTTTCATTCTTCATAATCATTTAATCTAATTAGGAGGAAAATTCGTTGCATTCACTTATTTTCCCCTCAAACACAAAAAAATCACTTCAAATCAAAAGCGTATCTAAACCAACTCCCACCCATGTGAAATTGATTGGGATTTCATCACCCAACAAGGGAAACCGAACTCGGTGTTTTGGCCATGAGTATAAACACCTTCTTGTCAGTATATTTTAGCTCAAGCACCTGAACTCCCTTATCGCAGCGGGACCATGAAGTGAGGGGGGCAGGCCCCAATATAAAAGCCCGTACCAAAAACAACACAAAGTTATGCCTCACATACCTTTAGGTATATCGAGGAATCCGTCTTTAAAAACACCTTAAAACCAGCCTTAGATAACCACTTCTTAGGACTTTTGTTGAGCTATTTTACACATTTCACCTTTTTATAATTAAGTAAAATAAGAATAAAATAACACTTTGCTTTCCTTTAATTGGCTGATTGTTAATCAATACATTTTGTCATTAATCATTTTATTATCATGTATTGTGTGTGTTTTTTTATCATGGTTCTCACTAGACAACAAGCATGTAACCATCAATATGAAAAATATGTATGCTCCATTGCCTATATTTCAAATCCAAGCCCCACTTAAAACTACACCATTCCCAATAAAAATTTCTTTTCCAATGCAACCACAACCATTGATTTATCAAATGAAATCATCCAACCCATTTTCCAACATGAAAACTTGGAATGGTGTAGGGTTTGGTCGTAACAATGAAATTGGACAAAAATCCTTTCATTCTCCACTAATAGTACCATAGACAGAATTCTGTATACATCAGAATCATAACATTTATTTTCCCCCATTGCACCTGAACTCCCATTTTATAATGGTGGTGATCTCTATTTTTGAGGAAATGTTAGATTAGAATCCCATTACTCTTAATGCATACCTAACAACGAGAAATCTACGAATGTAGTCACTCACACCATAATTTTTTGTACATGCTCACAACCCTTTACTCGTCATTATACAACTCATTGAAAAAAACCAATAGCATGTTATCTAGTAGTTTTTTTATACTTCAACTCAACATGAAATTTCAAACATTAGCCAATCCTAGAATGCTAGTAGCTCTTCCAATCCATTTGACACATTAAATGAGTATCCTTTTGTAAGTCAACTAGAAACACCTGATGTTTCTTCAACATCTGTCTATGATCTCCATATGATCTCATCACAAAATATGTCCACCTAATAATTTATGTCTTCCTCTGGTCCCTCTATAGGGTTTTCACTTCTCCAAAGTAGTGCCTCTACCTCCATGATGGCTTTTTCGGGCTCTCACAGGTGTCAACCTCATCATTAATTTTTGTTCCCCTTTCAACTATTATATCATCTCAATAGAATACCATTCCCATTCAAATCATCACCATGTGTATCCCTTCAACAACATTGATGATTAACACCAGTGTTATTTCTAGTACACATCTTACCTTGCAATACATGTCGCAACTCTCTCAACCTTTGATGTCATAGTCTATTCCAGAAAACATCCCATACCAAAATACTCCACAACAAAACATTCTACAGTGAGCACCATCATTTGTTGCTTCTTCTTCACCATCCCAACACATTCCCACATATATTCACATCCCCTTACATAGATATTGACACCATATAATTGCATTCAAACTCCACAGTCTAGTGCTTTGCAATAGGGTTCTTTCCCCCAAAAAAACTCTCTCAACAAATTATCCCATCACAAAACACCCCAGTAAAAAAATTCCATCACCAAACATTCCCTATCAACAAAACATTCATAACTTTCCTCTTTAACAACATGCACCTCAACAAAATATTCCGCAATACCATGCCACACAACATAATGTTTCACAACAAAATAATCCTTATTAATTTAACCTCCCTTATCAGTAAAATATCCCTTAAAAAAATGTTCCTTATCAACAAGAGATTCTACAAAAACATCACACATATTCCCCCTAGTCTTGATATCTACCTATCCCACCTTCATGCCAACTAGCTCAAGTAGACCCTGTAATGAAATTACTTGTATAATTCAGATCATGAGTAGAAACATAACACAAAATAACATAATATTCCAGAATAATGATCTCAATATGTAATTAGAATAGCTTCACCACTTTGAGGGGGCAACCTCCAAACCATACAATAATACTCAAATTCTCCAATGATAATGAATTACTACCTACAATCCCCTATATATACTATTCATATGTTATGGCAATCACCAAGGCTGACCTACTAAGCATGAGAAAGTATAAATGATATAATAAAATGATATGGTAAGCCACAAGTCGGCTACTCATATCTTAATACAAGCAATAAGTTAAGGGCGTAGCATGCCCTTCCCCTTCAAAGAAACATTGTCCCCAATGTTAAGAAGCTCCGGGTGCTACTGTAGGAATGTCATATCTTCCCATGTTGCATCTTCATTGTCCATATTCTTCCACTTGATCAGGTACTCAGTAATAACCCGTGTCCTCAATCTTTTAGTGTGTGTTTGAAGGATTCATTCAGGTTCCAAGATGACCCTACCCTCCTCATCGAGCTCAGGTAACACTGTTTTGGCTGATACTCTCTGTCTAATTACTTTCTTCAGGCAAGAAACATGAAAGACTAGATGTATTATGGTGGATTGTGGAAGTTCTAATTTGTATGCTACAGTACCAATCTTCTGCAATACTTGATAGGGGCCATAATACTTTAGTGAAAGTTTTTTATCCTTTTTTTGTTGTTTCAAAGACATTTGCTTATATGGCTATAACCACACAAAAACCTAATCACTGACTTCAAAATGCCTTTTCGTGTGATGTTGATAAGCTTGTTGCTTCATGCGGTTTTGTGCCATGACCAAGTTCTCTTTGAGACTAGAGAGGACCTCTTGTTGATACTGAATGTGTTCTTCTACTGCTCTAACCCACGGTTTTCCTCTCAATGATGATGTGATGGATGATGGATGGTATCCATAGAGTGCCAAAAAAGGAGACATTTTATATGAAGTATGGAAGGAAGTGTTATAGCACCATTCTATAAGTGGCAACCATTGGACCCATCTTGCTTGTTTATCTGACGTAAAGTAATGAAGATATCCCTCCAAACACTTATTTACAACTTCTGTTTTCCCATCAGACTGGGGATGATAAGAAGAGCTATGAGCTAACTGAGTACCCAAACATGAGAATAAATCAGTCCAAAAATTACTAGTAAATAGAGGGTCTTGATCACTTACTATAATCTTTGGTGTCCCATGAAGCTTCTGAACTGTGTCCATGAAGGCTATTGCTACTGTGCTTGCAGCAAATGGGTGTGCCAAGGCACAAAAATGAGCATATTTGGTGAGTCTATCCACCATAACCATGATGACATTTTTTCCTTCATATTAGGCAATCCTGTGATAAAGTCCATGGAAATATCTTTCCACCACTGGCTAGGAATAGATAGAGGTTGTAGAAGACTTGGGGATCAAACTGTTTCACCCTTATTTTGTTGAAAAACCATGCATTCTGCCACAAATTTTTGGACATCCCCTTTGAGCCCTTCCCAAAATAAATCTTGTTTGACTCGATGATAATTTTTCAAGAATCCAGAGTGCCCCCCTACTAGAGAAGAGTGAAGCTCATATGGAATCCTATTTTTAAGAGTGGAGTTCTTACATAGGTATAATCTATCTTTATACCATAAAGCATTCCCTTTCAATACAAAGTTTTCAGACATGCTTGGATCATTTTGGAGATGATGAATGAGGTTTTATGTGGTTGGGTCATTTCTCCATTCAAACCTTGCCTCATCTATCCAATCTTCCTGTAATATGGATATGGCACATAACAAGGCTGCAGTTGAGTCATCTTTCCACGATAGAGCATCCGCAACTACATTCTCCTTCCCTTTCTTATAGATAATCTCAAAATCATATCCCAACATCTTGGAGACCTATTTTTGTTGTTCTTCAGATGATAAACATTTCTCCAAGAATTATTTCAGACTATCATGATTTGTCTTCACTTTAAAGTGTCTTCCTATGAGATATGGTCTCCATTGTTTTACTGCATGAAGTATGCCTAGCATTTCCTTCTCATAAGTCAGCTCAGAAAGATTCTTAACTTTGAATTAACGGCTCAAAAAGGCAATAGGATGGCCTTCTTGTATGAGAACTGCCCCCATACCCACCCCTGATGCATCACATTCAATAATGAATGTTTTGGAAAAATCTAGAGTAGCCAAGACTGGAGTGGTGCACATGGCCTCCTTTAGTTTCTCGAATTCTTTGGTTGCATCCTCACTCCAATGGAAGGAATCCTTCTTTAATAAAGTTGTGAGAGGTGTAGCTATGTTTCCATAATGCCTTACAAATCTTTGGTAGTAACCCGTAAGCCCCAAAAACCCTCGTAGATTCTTTAGGGTTTTTGGAACCTTCCACTCCATCATGGCTTTGATTTTATTAGGATCCACTTTGACCCCTTCATGAGAGACAATGAGACCCAAATATTCAACCTCCTTGAGTCCAAAAGAACACTTAGAGGGCTTTGCATAAATTTTATGTTGCTCAAGGGTTTCCAAAACATTATTTACATGATGTAAATGTTGCTCCCATGTTTTGGTATAAATTAATATATCATTGAAAAACACTAAGATAAACTTCATCAAACTTTGAAATGTAGAAGGTGCATTTGTGAGTCCAAAAGGCATTACCATGAATTCATAATGGCCTTCATGTGTCTGAAAGGAAGTTTTATGAACATCCTCATCCTTGATTCTGATTTGGTGGTATCTTGAATGAAGATCAAGCTTTGTAAAATAAACATCACCATGCAACTCATCAAGCAAATCATCAATAACAAGAATAGGAAACTTATCTTTGATTGTGTACTTATTAAGTTCCTTATAATCAGGACACATGTGCCACATGTCATCTTTCTTCTGTACCATCACTACTGGAGAAGAATAAGCACTCTGACTATGGCAGATGATTCATGCTTCCAACATCTCTTGTACTATCTTCTCGATTTCACTCTTTTGCACATATGGGTACCTATAAGGTCTAATGTTAGGTGGTTGACTTCCTGGTAATAACTGAATAGCATGATCATGATCTCTCTTTGGAGGTAAGCCTTTTGGTATATTTTCAAATACAATAGAGTGTTCATCCAACACTGCTTGCATATATGATGGTATAATGTCCTTAGAATAATGAGCCTCCAATGAAAAGAGTTGTGCCACAAATCCCTCTGCACCCTTTTTTAGCATTTTGTGCATCTAATGAGAACTTAATATTTGTGGAGACTTTTCTCTTAAGCCTCTTAGCTCAAAATTCCTTCCTTTAGAGTGAAATTGCATGAACAAGTCTTGGAAGTTCATCTCAATGGTTCCCAAAGTGGTAAGCCATTGAACCCCTAAGACAATGTCTGCTCCTCCCATAGAAATGGCATACATGGGACTATTTAGTAAGTAATCTCCCATGAAAAGCTTAATGCTATGGCATTTTCTAGAACAAGTAATAGTACCTCCATCAGCAATCATTACTTGACATTCAAGAGCTGGATAAATGAAACAGTTCAGGCACACTGCTAACTTATGATTGATAAAGTTGTGAGTACTTCCTGAATCAATCAACACTGTGACCCTCTATTTTTTAGGGATCCAACCACCTTTAGGGTTTGGGGGGTGCTAATACCTAAAATTGCATGGCATGAGATCATTAGCTGAGGATCTCTTGACTCCTCCTTTGGCTCAACCAAGACCTCTGACTCTGCATCTTCATTATTCTCTTCATCTTCACTAGGCCCATCAATGTAGAACAACTTCTTTTCAGAACATTTATGTCCGGGTCCAAATTTACTGTCACAGTTAAAAAATAACCCTTTTTCTCTTTTTTCTTCAATTTGTTGAGGTGTCAATCTAACTGGCTGAGGGAGGGCTGGGGCCAAGGTGTTGCGATCTCTAGTAAAAGTGAAATGTTGTCTCCTACTTGAAAAAAATTTCTCCTCTACCCTTCTTGCCATAATCATCAAATCAGAAACCTTATGAGGATTAAACATATGCACCTCATGCTCAATGTGATCCTTAAGACCCCCAGGAAATAGGTCATTCAGATTCTCTTCAGTAATATTTTCCACCCGCAGAGAAAGGTTTTGGAAGTGATGAATGTAATCCTTAACAGATCCTGTCTGCCTCAACTTTGCTAATTGGCTGAAGTAATTATCTGACACACTAGAACTATAGTGTAATTGCAACTCTTCAGTGAATACTGTCCGTGTAACATTAAGACCACTTTTCTTCCTTTGAGCACATAACCATCGATACCATATGAATTGGTCAGGTTCGAGATACAAAGATGCCATGGTCACCTTTTGTCCTGATGGAATCTGATGTAGTTCAAAGAAATTATCCATTTGGTTTATCCAATTGAGTGTATCCTTTCCATCAAACTTGCGCATCTCCACTTTTGGAAACATAGTACAGGCCTACAGAGTGCTCATATTTGGATTGTGCACACTTGAAGATCCACTATGGCTCATGTGTCTATTATGTTGACCTAAGGATCCACCTTGATTGACATAAGTATGATTACCCATCATATGCGTACTGAATTTTTACATAAAATACTCCAATCTATGTCCAATCCTATCCACATCTTCTTTGCTGGCCACCCTAAATTCGAGGTCTCTCAGGTTAAACTCAAGTTGGCTTACTTTATGGTCTGTCGAAGTAAACCCTAACCCTGAGGAATCTGTAGTTATAGCTTTTGTCTCCAACTCCTCAACTACTATCTCATCCTTTTCTAGTGTTTTACCTAGAGTGATGGGATTCTTTTTTACCCTTGTGGAAGGCCCCGCCATGATACCCCAAAATAGTAGGATGTAGGGATCACGATCAAATTTTAGGGTTTTGTATTTTGATAAGAATTCGGCCAAATATTAAAAAACTTGAAGAACAAACCCCAAATAAAAAAAAAATTTCTTTCCGAAAATTTAATGAATTTGAAAAAAATCCACAAATTGCACCCTAGGTAGCGATTTTATGAAAAACCATAAATTTGTAATAATTTTTGTAAAATAAATCAAAAAAGTCTAAAATTTTTAGGGAACCTTACTTGAAATGTTTCACAACTCTGGTAAAAATATATCCTACCAATTCACTTTTTTTCACAATATATGGTGGAAACAAAAAAATTAGGGGTTTTTACCCTAATTTTGGCCCAGATCGCAGCTCTGATACCACTTGTAATGATATAACTTATATAATTCAGATCATGAGAAGAAATATAACACAAAATAACATAATATTCTAGAATAATGATCTCTATATGCAATTAGAATAGCTTTGCCACTTCGAGGGGGCAACCTCCAAACAATACAATAATACTCAAATGCTCCAATGATGATGAATTACTACCTACAATCCCCTATATATACTATTCATATGTTATGGTCATCACCAAGGCTGACCTACTAAGCATGAGAAAGTATAAATGATATAATTAAATGATATGGTAAGCCACAAGTCGGCTACTCATATCTTAATACAAGCAATAGGTTAAGGGCATAGCACACCCCCTCTAGGCCCTCCTAAGATGCATATCTAGTTTGGAGGTTACCTCATCTTCATCCAAAATACTCTCTCCTACAAACAAATCTGCAATGAACCCATTCATTCTTCTGTACCATACAAACCATATCCTATGCATTGGGAACTCCCTAAGTTTATCAAGTTCTACAGCAAAGAGGAACCTTAACAACACATTCATGCTTTTTACCATGCCATGTTATTTGATATCCCATGATTAATATTTAATTCTAAGAACATTCCCTATGTCTCTTGTTGGTCCTGCTTTGGACTGGTATAATAGCATTCCACAACATTCCTTATTTTATCTTTTGTGCAACTTGCCCGAGTTCTTCCTAGATCATTTCTCCATAAATGTAGCTTGACAAAATCACTACCAATTAACGATTTATATGTCATCAAAAAATTTGAAGATGAATCCGTCGCTGACTTCGTCACCCATTAGAAGGGTGTAACTAACCAGTTATCCTTCATATTACCGCAGACAGAATTGATTGATATTTTTTGTCACACTTATGCTAAGCATATATCATCCACTTTACAAATCTAATCATTTCACACCCTTCGATGAAGCCTTCACCATGGCCCGTACAGTTAGAATTGCGAGCTGCTAGAAGATGGGTGGGTGAAGCTTCGCCCCAAGAAACCAAAATTAGAGTTCCCATCTAAACCAACATCCAATCTAGAACAAAACTAAAGCACCTGTACTAATGTCATTGTGGTTAAATATGATCCTAAAGAAAATTTTGTTGTTGAATGAGTCCGTCAACAATGTAGTTACACACCCATAGCAGAAACTTATAATGTAATTTTCGACAAATTATTCGCTTCTAATATCATATCATTACTTCCTCATTTGACCAATTGACATATCAGTGTCAAAGCCCATTTGGTACCGTGATAATAATTATTGTAAATTCCATTGAGTAAACGGTCATGACATATAAATATGTCACACTTTTCACAATATCCTTTAGGATTTGATTGACAAATGCGACCTCCATTTAGATAATCCAAATGCACCTCCAAACCAGAACCTTGATATATTTAAACAACCCTTCCCAAATCATCCCTCTTCATCTGAATCACCACAAGCTAATGTCATTCACACCATTAACACAATAACAAAAAATGAATCCATTTCCTCATCCACTTTTTTTCCTAGCACAACAAGATCCACATAATCCTTATCAGAGACCAATGAACATGCTATCGCTATTACAAAACTATCCCTTGTCCCACTCGACATACAAACTACTCCCTTGCCATTATTAGTTGATCTGGTATTTACTGAATTGATACTGACACCAAATAAACCCGCAGACAATGAACTGTCACTTACCACTAGACTTCTTCCCATACCGTTACCCGAAATTGTTAAGATATCCATGCCTACATCAACAAATACTATTGCAACTACACCTACTCCCAAATATGCTAATATAACAATGGTACCATTAGAAAAAAAATTGGTTCAGTCACCTCTGACTAAATCCACCAAGAATCTTAGTCATCAACAATCTACAAAAATAAATAATACTAAAAATAATGTGGAGTATATTAACTGTATTTTCTGAACCCCTCTTCCTTCATTAGCATCAACATCAACCAATATGTCAGGTTCATTTAAGGTTTTGAAGGGTCCAAATTAGCAGGATGTTGTCCCAATCTTTAAAAACCCTCATTGTGATGAAACCTATCATTTCCACAATCCTCCACCACCCCTTCATCTGAGGGGCATACCTTCTTTTAGAGAACCATTTCTCATGCCATAACCAAAACCCATAGTATCTCTTGATCAAAATGTTTTCCAAAACCTTAACCAAAGACTCTCAAATGATCCCCCCTTCCTTATACCCATCAATCACCCAATTATTATAGGGGAAAAACCCATTCATCATGTACCTACATTGAGTCCTTACACTACATTCATTATCCCAAAATGGACAGTTACATCTAAGCCTCGTCCATTTATTCCCATATAATCCAAGTATCCCTCGCAGTCACCGCCAATACAAGACTGATGTCACCCATTCATTAGAACAAATATGAGACCCCTGCGACCACCAAGTGAACTTAAACAACCCGTCAGAAATCAATCCCCAGTGGCATTTGTCCCAAAAGGTGGTATGCTACCATTTTAGAAAATCTATTTCAAGAATCACTAATCACATTACCCCATCCAAAGCCATCAAATCATCAGGGGTGGAAACCTTCCTAGTATGATATGTACTTACACCATTGTACATGGAAAGCTTTTGGCCTTGGGTGTTACGAACAAGGAATACATGATCAACCTATCTTACACACCCTCAATCCATATGAGAAAAATGGCCTAGGTTATAGAAAACTTACCCTTGAGACTGTTAAAGCTCCTTCATCCAAACAAGAAACCTCTATACCCATTCTTGGATCAGAACCCTCATCGCCCACTAAATTTGAAGAACTCCACAGACACTAATGACACTGTGTCTATTCCACCCAAAAAAAATTAATCAACGCTATATCCTTAGGACCACTCAGATATCAATTAGAGGGCTCTATCAAATCATTACTACTTATTTCACCAGACAAGGTTGAGGAATATTTACCTACCTTAGATATCCTCCAGTTTTAGGATGATCAAGAAATTCTCTCTCACATGGGATCTAAATAAAACTTCCTTCAGAAATCCCTACCATCTGAAATATCCACGCTTCTCAATGAATCCAAATTTTATGTTAATCTAAGAACCACACAGGATCCCCATATAGTCAAAGTCGGTCAAAGTCTAGATCCACAAGAATTACATGACTTTACAACATTTCTAACGAAATGTCACCAAGACTTCGCCTAGACATATAGTGATATAGCTGGAATTGATCCTAACATTGTTGTACATAACATCGTCACTTACCCTAATGTCAAACTAGTCAAATAAAAACTTCACAAAATGCACCCGTGTATATCTCTCCTTGTTAAAGAAGAATTGCAGCATCTTTTAACCGCAAATTTCATTATACATATTTATTATCCGCAATGGGTCTCCAACATTGTCCCCATAACCAAGGCCTCAGGAAAAAATTGCATTTGTAAAGATTTTAGGGATCTCAATCCCGCCTACCCAAAAGATGACTTCCCCCTTCCGAATATAGATCAGCTCGTCGACTTAACTGTCAGCCATGAAATGTTATCTCTCATGGATGGTTTCTCTAGTTATAATCAAATCATCATTACAACTGAAAATCAACAAAAAGCATCTTTCATCACCCCATGGGAAACCTTTTGTTATCGTGGCATGCCCTTCGGACTTAAAAACCCTGGGGAAATGTATCAACGTGCCATGGCATAAATATTCCATGAAATTATACATAAGATTGTTTAGGATTACATTGATGATCTTCTTGGAAAGTCTAAATCTCGGAAAAACCATCTCAAAGTCCTAGAATCAATCTTCACCTTCCTTATTCAACTTTGTCTCCATCTCAATCCTACAAAATGTATTTTTGGCGTCCTCACTAGGAAACTTTTGGGGTTTATCATATCTATTCGTGGAATTGAATTCGACCCCGTGAAGGTTAGGGTAATCATCAAAATGCCTCCACCCACTAATCTAAAGTATATGTGTAGCCTTCAAGGAAAATTGCATTCCATTCAATGTTTTATATCGCAACTCTCTTATCGTTTCCAACCCTTTCATCGCCTACTTTGTAAAGATGTTGAGTTCCATTGGGACTCAGATTTTCAATTGGCATTTGAGAAGATTAAACAATATATTTTGACACCACATGTCCTCATTCCACCACGCAAAGGGGAGCCATATTATCTATATATCTCCACTTCCAAGAATGCTCTAGGAGCCATGTTTGCCCACCATGATAATCAAGGTCATGATTTGGCCATATATTACATCAGCCGCACACTTCATGAATATGAGATGTGTTATACAAAGGCTAAAAAATTATGTTGTGCGTTATATTTCACTACCTCCAAGTTATGAAACTATCTTTTAAACCATAAAACACACATTGTTACTAATTTTAACATGCTTAAATCCATGCATGCCAAACCATATCATAATGACCACATAAATTGGTGGCTCATGTTAATGACTAAATTTGACTTGAAAATTATACCACAAATTTCAATTAAATGTCAGGCCATTATTGATCAAATCGTTGAAGAACCTCTTCCAGATAGCAAACCACCTCATGAATACTTTCCTGATGAATCCATTAATAACATTGACATATCAGACAACTACTCATCATATTTTTTCCCTATCAAGATGACCCTCTTCTTTAATGGTGTTAAATACCAAGAGGGCGGAGGAGTTGTAATTGTCATCATACCACCTTGGGACATCCCCATTTTATTACCATTAAAATTAATTTTGAGTGTAATAATAACATGATAGAGTATGAAGCTTTAATCATGGGCTTGCAAACCACCATTGTATTAGGTGTCCAAGACCTAGATATCTATGGAGATTCGAAAATTGTCATCAGCCAAATCAAAGGGGAATTCCAATGTAAAAATGAAATACTTCAAAAATATAAAGTTGTTGCTAATTTTCTCCAAAAATATAAAGTTGTTGCTAATTTTCTCCTTAGTGCGTTCGATCGTTATAGCATTCAATCCATCCCATGATCCTCTACTAGATTCACTGATACCATGGCTTCCTTAGGATCCCTTGTGCCTTTTGGAAAAAGAGAAATCAAAGGATAAAACTAAAATGTGTGTAGTCATCTAATGCCTTGGACCATCCTTCACATCAAAATGAGCTACCTTTCATCCACAAAATCAACACAAACTCATCAGATGTATAGGTATACTTAGATATTATGATTACCTCACAGAATCTAAAATCCCCCCAGTCCTATTACAAGACACCAAACAGCTCTTTTCTTGTAACATGTCAATTGCTTCATTATCATAGGATGTGTATCCTTATAAATGTAGATTTAACAATATATTATTTTGTTTTCTTAAATCACATGAATCAATTAAAGAAATTGAAGAAGTCCACGATGGTATTTGTGGTGGTCATTTCAGTGGCAACATGTTATCACTAAATGTATCATACGGATAGGGTTACTACTGGCCGATATGATTACTAAGGACTATTGTATGTATGTAAAGAAGTGTGTCAAATTTCAAATCCATTCTGATCTTATCCACATTCCCAGTCAAGCATTACAACCTACTCAAGACTTATGGTCTATTCCTCTCAATGGGGACTGGACCTCATTTGTGTAATCAATCCAAAATCATCTCAACAACATCATTCAATTATCACTGCAATCTGAATACTTAACTAAATGGGTTGAAGCTAAATTCCTTTGAATTTCGACAAATTTTTGGGCCTATCCTTAATTTTATATACCAAAATATCATTTGTCGATTTTGGTATCCCACACAAGCTTATCATAGACAATGGAAATTCCTTTAAAAACAAGGAAATTAAGAATCTCTGTAAATACATTCAGCATTAAACTAATCTTCTCATCACCATATTACCCCCAAGAAAATGGACAGGTTGATCCTTCTAACAAAACACTCGAACAAAATTCTTATGAAACCCGTAAATGACGCAAGCAGGAATTGGCATACTCAAATCCCATTCACTCTGTGGGCTTATCGAACTAGTATTTATACACCTACTAGTGCCACACCCTACTCATTCATTGTTTATGGATATGAATCCATCATACCCCTAGAAATTCAAATTCCATGTCACTTCGCTTGTCTCAAAAATACTTCATTTCGGATGAAGAGTACCACCAAAATCACCTATCGTACGATTTGAGTTATTAGATGAAAAGTGTTTAACAGCTCTTGAACATCACCAAGTTCTATCAACAATGCATTAGTAGGGCATATAACAAGTGTATCAATGAGCGTGACTTTAAAATTAGTGACCTTTTACTTAAGGAAAATCAAAATGTAACCGCATTAGAAAAAAGTAAACATGGAAAGTTATCCCCTAACTAGATTTGTCCATATATTATCACTCATAAGTATGGGTCAGGGGCATATCATCTCACTTCTCCTTGAAGGGTAACCTGAGGCAGAACCCCTAAATTTTTTGCACTTGCAGCTTTTCTACTATAAAATTATTGATTATCATGACAACATTTTTCAATTGAACAGTCTCCCTTTATCACACAAGCTCATAATCCATTCCATCACTCCTTCCTATCATTATTATTACACAGGGCATATGGATGTAGGTCTCCCTATAAATTTATCCCCTCCTTAGTAAGTGGTTTATTAAGTTTATTAAGGACTTAACGTCATTTTAGGAAATTCAAGAAACGTATGTATATATGGATGCTTCTTACTAAAATTCAAAAGGAGATAGACTGATCCCTCGAAGGACAGCTATTCAAAAGTTATCATTATTAAAAATAAAAAATAAAAAGTAAACTAATCCCTCGAAGGACAGACTACCTAGTAAAATCATAGACTGATCCCACAAATGAAAACCATTCCAATAAAATACAAAATGTATACCATACCCTCGAAGGATGGCTACTTATATATAAGGCTTCCCGCATTGATCAACTTTCCCATAGTAAAACTTCCTGCATTGATTATTTTGTTTTAACAAAAATATTATTGTAAAAGTTGGGACATTGATTCCTATGAACTCGTAAAAAAAGGAGAACCTTCCTCCCCTACAAATGGCATACATCCATATATTTCCTAGCATTGTCACAAAATTACTTTCTTTTCAATCCATCATAATCCCTAAAATGTCTAATGACAATCTCATTTAGATTTTTGAAAGGCTACAAGTGCAAATCCTATCAAGACCCCTTGATATGTGATGACGAAATTTAGAATAATGTTCTTTCCACTTGTTCTTTGTTTTCATCGTGATTACATTTTTGAATTTTTCTTAATATGACTGGAGTCCTTTCTAAAATCATAATTAGAGCATGCATCTAATGCGCATAGATACCAAAATAAATTAGAAAATATATATCATCATCATGGATAAAATCCTACATACAAATGATCATGAATCCATACAAATTCAACATCTATATATATATATATTGTCTCTCACAAACATATACCAAATGGGCTTCTATGATCCTATCTATATAAATCAATAACATCAACATATATATAAACTATCTCATCAATGTGTCACAACATACATCAAATGGGCTTCTATGAGCCTGACAATATAAAATCAACATCATCATATATAAATTATCTCATGTGTATCTCATACATATAAAAGGGCTTCCATGAGCCTACAATGTCACATCGTGAACTCCACACCTCCAAGAAAGGTACTATCACCTACTCCTCCACCTGGACCAAGAGCACCACTTGTTGCACCACCTCCATCTCCGCCTACACCATCACCACCTCCACCTCTCAGTAGTCACTGAGGTGGATGACCTACACTTTCCCGCATTATCTCTAGGTCTCATTGTTGTCATGACACCTCCTTGGCTTGGTACATGATCAGTGTAAACAGTCGAATCCGGATATTCCCTAATGATCATGTTCATATAATAATCCCACTCTGCTCTCACATCCTCAAAATGAGCAATAGAGACCATCCCGCATGCCGAGGATTCCACTCTCTAATGAGCCATGGTTGAAAACTCTGCAACCTGATACTGAAGGCCTAGTAATCCTAAAGACCTTCCTTAATGTCTCTATCTGTCTCTTATGCCTTTCTCTATCAGCAGAGACAAGTACAAGCTGGGCCTGCAGACTGTCATGCTTTGTAATCAAGCCATCGCGCTCGATGATGAGAGCATCCTGAATGCCAACAAGTTCATCCCCCTCTCATGCTGAGCAGTATCTCTCTCAATAGTCACCACTACCATTGTTGCAGCTACACCATCACCTCCCTCATCTCTCTCCTCCACTCCATGCTCATGCTCTCCTCTCTCTACCTGAGCACACACATGGCGAACTATCTGTGTAGCCCTCTCCACTACCCTGGTCCTCTCAAAGGATCTCAAAGAACAATCCCACCATTCACCAAAATGTACACTAACCCCATGTCATCAAGGTGAACCAAGCCACCATCCTCATTGAGAATCATATCCCCCACTTGATCAGCAATAGTAGTAAGCCCTACTATAAAAACCTGCAGGGTCTTTGTATCTCCCTCCTCCCATCTATAAATAAATGTATCCTTGGGTGTATACTGAATTAGGCACCAAACTGCTGCCTATCTGACTAAACCTCATCATTTCATCCTCCACGTCTCTCCTTACCTTGCTCCCACACATCTTGTTATAAACTCTGCATATCCTGTGGGAACTCAGGCCAATCTGAGAATCCAATATATAGCCACTAAACAATATCTCAAACCTACAATCTTGATATCAAGTCTCGGTAGTAGGTAGGCCCCTTGGCCTTCCTGACCCTCCCAAGATTGGCACTCCATCTCATGAAACTTAGGTACCTCACAATCAATGGCACCTAGAAACCCCAGTGGACGAGCAATAGCAATATGCTTGTAGGCCTGACACTGTAACAAGAAACCAACATCAATGGCATATCTCTTGTGGGTTGTCCAAGCCCACAACTCTTTGTATGTCTGTGTAAGTAAAGTGGGGGGCCCACTTGAATATATTATAATGCTCCATCATCTCTGTAAGCACCCCTATCATCACATGGGAACCTCCCCCCTCCTGAATCTGGCAAGGAAAAACAAGAAATACCCATCATCAATCATGGTCATCCAAGGATAACCATCTCTCTCGGCATCGTACAAAGCCTAATAATTAAAGGCTCATGATGCATATTTCACACACTGAGAGTCATCCCCATATAACCTTTGCATGGTATCATCCCTCTCTGTATTTGAAATATAATAAAAGGGTTGTCCTCTAACTGGAAACCTCGTGATCTGATGAACATCCTCTAAAGTAATGCTCATCTCTCCAGTGGGAAACCAAAAAGTGTTGGTGGAAGGATTCCACCTTTCAAGCAGATGAAGAATAAGGCTTTGTCATCTGTAAATCCACCTATAATACCTCATCCCCCCAAAACCCATTACCTCTAAGTTCTCTCAATCGTCATCATCCCAATCCTCCCTGACCTCATCTAACATCGAGGGGATGTGGTCTCTGATAGTGAGATTCACATCCACCTACAAAGCATAAACACACAAAACAAAGCATTAGTATCATCATGGTGATACAATCAATGAAGCAAAGTCATTACATAAGCCAGAACAGTTAGAAAAATAATGAAAAAGCACAAACTTTCAACAAAAAACTTGAATCGTCGAAGATCATCATCAATCGCTAGTGATTCACATAAATCATTTGCGGTCTGCATCAATTGCCAGTGATTCATTGAATTTCTGGTGATTCCTGCTAAAAGCTCAAAACGCATCCAGATTATCAAAAAAAATTAACTAAACAATTACAACAAAACTAATGAGGTTGAATTTTGGAATTTACCTCTTCTTGTACGAGATTCCTCTTCCTGCTCACAGTCATCATCTCTCTCGATCAAATCACTCAAAAAACTACTCAGATAAAAACTTTCACAAACAATTCTAAAATCAATAATAATAAATGTAATAACTGTGGGTTATATATAACCCATTTTCCATACAGGGTAATCACTGACGATTGTCTCAATTGTCATTGATTGACCTAAATCGCTAGGACGAGTTACCTAGTATGAGGATGCTCATCCACATTTGGCTACAAAAAACATACTATTTTTCAATTCCTACACAATTGTGCCATGTTTTCAAAGGAATTTATCCTTCAAAACTCTTAAACAAATTGAGACATTCAAAATTTAGGAATTACCATTCATCTATGGGAGATGAGCCCTTTGGCCCCCATCACTTGGTTCTTCCCTACACTACCTTGAAAGAATCATACAGCTGCAAACATTGAGCCCTTTGGCCACCCTGACAATTGATTCCCTAACATTTTTTCTTGCACCCTATATGATTAGGGAAAATCCTTTTGAAACAAAAATACACTAGTACTTGTTGTATTGCGCTACAGTGATTTCACCCATGACAACACAACTATTCTAAATTATGTTTGTTTAACAGTTTGTCGAAAAAATCACCAAACAAAAAGGGGGAAAATGTAGACACCAAAAATCTACACCTCCCCTCAAGCTCAGACAAACTCATGACTAAAGGCAACGTATTTGCGACATCCCACTATCTCACCCCATTTTTATTAATTAATTTGTTTATGACCCATCAAATCTAAAATAATTATTTAATTAAAATATATTAAATTACCTTTTAAACCCTCACACCTCACTCTCAAACCTCATTGAGTTAACTTGGAAACCTCACAAACCACCCAAAATGCTTCTAAACCCAATTCCTAAAAATCTCTAACCTATTCCCTAACAAACTAGCCTTTTAACTAGCTGAATCATCCAAAAATCGAGTCCCCTCATCTTAACAAACTTAGTTTGAGATTTTTTAACCATCCCTCATCCTCATCACTTCAAAATGGATCGTTTCGAGTTGAAAATGGAAGAAAATCATTTGATTTTCTAACCAAACTGGATTTCCCCAAAATCATCAGTGATTTTCCCAATTGGCAGTGATTTATATATACTGGTTTGTAGACCTCATTTGAGGGAAAAATTATGAAGCTCTATAGGTCAAATTTGTTACAATATCAATACATTAAGCATTTAAGCACTCCATCATGACATTACTCTACGTTGCACTGCTCCATTAATGTCAGGTTTATTGTTGGATTGATCGTTTTCATCTTCTGACCACCTTTCTATGCTCTTCTATCCAACAACACACTCTACAAGGTAAATCACTCGTTTTGATTTATATTAGGCACTAGAAACAGGTGTATTCTTGCTTGTATAACATTTTATATGGTTAATAGTCTTCTGTTTTGCCAAAATAATGTCTGATTCATTAGTTTAGACTCTATTTTTTAATAAATTCTTAGTTTTCATAGTAATCACCGGTGATTACCCAAATTGCCAGCAATTCCCCCAATCACTAACGATTGTTGTATTTTTAATGATTTTTCATCACTTTTAGCTAAAAAACCTAACTAAAATGTAGTGTTTCTTGTTATCTACTAATCCTCTATCTAGCATGATGAATTCAGATGGATTTAGGAGGATCTAACTTTCCCACAACTAAATCTTTTCCTGTTGTTCGCCATCCATTGTATTGGGAGAAATACAACTTGCTTCACGACCTCAAACATTGTGCAATCCAAGTAGCTTCATTTGATCACTTAGAGGCCATATTCACTGCAACAAAATGCATTTGGGAAACCACTAACACCTTTTGGGAGGCATACGATGAAGTATTAAGGCTCTAGGAGGATCTCGTCTAGTACGAATGACAATATGAGACCGGTCTCAATGATCTAGAGGAGGATTACCGTACCACCTCTGATTCCAATTCTATTAGCAACATCAGCATATCTAGTTCAGATTCCACATTTTTCCACCTGTATGACACTCAATAAAAATATTTTGTCTTCTTCATTGAAGACTACATCTCAGTTCTTGATTCCAACTTCACTAAGGAAGAAGACAACATTGTTGGTTCCATATCCTCCAACAAAACTAAGAATATTTATACAGATAAAGAATTTGATTTATGGCTGTAAATTATCAAGCCATGTTGATCATATATGTATCAAATAAAGGATAATCACACTTTAGTATATCACTTTTGTAAGCATGATCTCAAGTACTAATAAGAGTTTAAATGTTTCTTAAGCTATAATATTATCTTAATGTGATGCATATCATTGTTACAGGAATATGTTTGCAGGTAAAGAATCCTTTTGATCCATTGTTTTAGAATGGTGTGCAAAAACAAAAACATAATCAACATCCACAGATACCCTAGAAACCTCACCATACATAGGTTAGGGTTCATTTTAAGACACCCCTTCGAAAAATTATTTTAGAATGGGTGGCGAATCTCCAAAATCGACTTTCGAATCGATGGTGAATTTTTGAAAAATGTTTCGTGGTGAAGGCAATTTGGCAGGATACAATTTTCTTGGATGAGGTAAAATGATAAGAAACGTTGATGAAATACATGCATAAGTTAATTTAACATATAAATAGTAGGCAAAGTCACCCATATAAATGACTTATCGGTGGAAATTTTAGGTGAATTGGATGGGATCCAACTGCTGAAAATTAGCTATTTCCAATTTTCAAAATCCCTAATATTCACGAGTTTACAAAAATTCACCACTAAAATTTTCCCTGACATAGGTCAAGCCCAGTTGTTACCTCTTGAGATCATCAAGACAACTAAGTTAAAAACCATGTTGGACACTTTGTACCCCAAATCTCATCCATCAGTTGGGATATAACAACTTAGATCTTAAAAAAGATATTATTACTATTAAATCATATTACAATACGGAGTGCAAGTCATTTGGCATCATCTATTTTCTTATCAACGTCAGGCCTATTGTGCTTTCCACCCATGTTCACATTATCGACATCCAGTTCCCACATAACATCTTGCTTGGTTAGCCAAGGATTCATGAGATGCATGTCGTGTCATCCACATTACATCAATGTCTCTAATTTGAATATGCTGGTATAAAATTCACTATCCATGGCGACCCATAATCCTTCTAATATTGTCAAGTATTGGAAGCTAAAAGTTATTAGGAACCTTATTTCCCTATCAATGAACCTGTATAGTCATAATCACCACCATCGTCACCTACTACTTCATATATTTTTCACCAGAAAGTATGTCATCCACATCACATAACGCATCATCATCATCTACTCCCCTTCTACCTACTCCATCTATATCCACTCCTTTTCTACCCACTCTGCCACTCAAAGTAAAGATGATAGGGTTGGAGAGTATCAAACCTTCAGCATTGACCATCTATCGCTATCACTCAAATAGCTTGGATGGCCCGACGTCTATCCAAAAAAATAAAAACATATATGTTGGGTTCATCCACTTTTATTCATTTCAGGTATCTTACTAATGAGTACATTGAAACCTCGTATTCTGCATGGCTTATTGACGACTCTATACTACTCTAATAATGAATATTTGATTCCCAAAAGGATGATGGTTCATATGGGTTATTCAGGACGAGGACTAGGCCTCACCGGAAAAGGCATTACTAAACCCCCAGACATTATCCCCAACCTTGATGGTCGTGACCTTGGGTACCATCTACTTGGTAAATTTATCCATGATGACCTTAGTGATACTTTCAACATAGTTGAGGATACCATTGACAATATTGAAACAACTTTTGTCTGTAGTTGATACGAAGACCTCACCACCACTAATTTTTTCCATGATACCGTTGTTCTCGCCATCAACATCTTCCTCACCTACCCACAACTCATTCAATAATACTAATGATCAGATTATACCCCTCATGACTCATTCCAAAATGATAAAGAAATTCTTGAGTTCATGGGAACTCACGATAATATATCCACTGGTGATCATAAAAAGGGTTTTCAAATATGTTTAAATGTTGATGCCTATTTTGGTGAATAGGAGCTTCTCATTTCCCCTAAATCCCAATCTAATATCCCTCATCCCAACTTTTCTTGTCACCTTGATGAGGAGGATCCGCTTACTGAATTCTTACAAGAATCCCCGAATCTGGAACATGATCCAATTATGGATCAGATTCTCCTAGCTCCTGAAACGCTGCAAGATGGCTCCACATCACTAATTGAGGAAACCATTGACATCAACATCAACACAGAAGAATACCCCAAGATTCTTAAACTAGGGGCATCTTTGTCTATAGAGGAATAAGCCACCTTTACTGCACTCCTAAAATAATTTTTAGACGTATTCACATGCTCTTATGTAGATATGTCTAGATTGGATCCTTCTCTCGTGGTCCACAATCTTGTAGTGCGTAAAGATGCTAAACCGGTCAAACAAAAGCTCTAAAAAATGCATCCAAAGGTTACATTGCTTGTCAAGTAATAATTGCAGAGGTTGTTTGATGTCAGTTTCATCCGATTGATTATTCTGAATGGATCTCTAATATCATCCAAGTAAGAAATAAAATTGGGGGCATTCATATCTGCACCAACTTCCGTGACATCAATAAAGATTTCCCAAAATATGATTTCCCACTCCCAAACATCAATATGATCATTGATTCTACATCTGGACACAAGATGTTGTCTCTCATGGATGGTTTTGGTGGCTATAATTAGATCAAAATTGTTGAAGAAGATCAGCATAAGATAACTTTTACTACACCTTGGGGCATGTTTTACTATCAATTCATGGCCTTTGGACTCAAGAATGCTAGAGCCACCTATCAACGTGCTATGACTGTCATTTTTCATGATATGATGCATGATATAGTTGAAGACTATGTCAATGAAATTCTGGGAAAATCTACAACTCGTGAGGAACATCTTATGGTTCTTCGTTAAATTTTTAAATGACTCTGAGAATACAAAGTCCATCTTAATCCTAAGAAATATGTTTTCGGCGTCACATCTAGCTAGATCTTAGGCTTTAATATCTCCATATGTGGCATTTAAATAGACCCATATAAATTCAAAGCTATATTCGAAATTCCTCCACCTAAAAATATCAAATAGCTATGAAGCCGAAAGGGAAAGATTCAAGCCATTATAAGATTTATCTCACAGTTAGCAGATAAATGCCATCCATTCCATCATCTGCTTAAAAAGGGAACAAAATTTCATTGGAATGAGGAATGTCAGGCATCTTTTGACAAAATAAAGGAATATCTGATGCATCCACCTGTTTTGGTACCTCTTACATCGGGAATGCCTCTTCTTCTCTACATATCAGCTACGCATCAAGCCTTGGGATCTCTCCTAGCACAACATGATTCCAATGTAAAAGCCATCTATTATTTAATTTGAACATTAATTACGTACGACCTCAACTACACTCCTATGGAAAAATCATGTCTTTTTTTCGTCTTTGCCTCTCAAAAGGTATGACATTACATTCTCAATAATATTGTTAAGCTCATGGCTAAGGTTGATCCACTGAAATATCTACTCTCTAAATCAGCTTTAACAAGACGAATGGCTAAAGGGATCACACTTCTCAATGATTTCAACATTGAATATGTTAGTCAGAAGGTTATCAATGGACAAGTTCTAGCTGATCAGTTGGTAGAAGCTCCAATTTCTGATTTGACACCACTCACCACTTGGTTCCCAGATGAATCCATATGTACGATCACAAATTCAGATATGTTGACATTATAGTTTGATGGATCTTTCACACATCATGGCTCAGGCACAGGTATCCTATTTATCACTCCTCGAGGTGACTTAATTCCTAAAGCTTTGTGGCTTGCTTTCTTTTGTACCAAGAATATAGTTGAATATGAATCACTCATTGTCGGTCTAAGAATGATCATTCAATGAAATATCAAGCATATCAACATCTTTGGTGATTCACAATTAATCATTAAATAGGTCAATGATGAATATGCCACTAAAGATGATAAATTAATTCCTTACAAAATAATGGTTGATAGTTTTAAGGCTTATTTTCAACATATTCAATTTGAAAAATTTTCTCTTACAAACAACAAATTAGTGGATGCTATGGCTACCATCACCTCCCTCCTAGACATGCCCTCAACTTCATTTAATTCAAAATTCTTGGTTGAGAAACTCATGATCCTAGCCTATGACATTCTTGAGTCTGAGATGGTTTGTGAGATTGTTGGTCCCAATTCTCCTTGGTACCATGACATCCACACCTATCTCCATGATCATACTCTACCACCAAATATCCCTTGCAACCATTGCAAATCCTTCATCCAATGTGCACCCCATTTCACTATCTTAGGAGATACCTTGTATCGTAGAGGCTTTGAAAAAACATTGTTATGATTCCTAACTTCTGAAGAGGCCGAATCAGCACTTTAGGAAGTTCATGTGGGAATTTACGGTGCTCACACCAGTTCTATGGCCCTAGCCAAAAATATTTTATGTACCGGTTATTATTGGCCCAACATGGAAAATGATGGATGCTCATATGTCTGTAAATGTGTCCCTCGTCAAAAACATGCTGATCTCGTCCACAATCCATCCCAAGCTTTACAACCCATCAATACCCCTTGGCCTTTTCCCACTTGGGGTCTCGATCTCATGGGAAAATTGAATCCCACTTCTTCTGATGGTCAAAAATTCATTATCACTACAATGAAATATTTCACTAAGTGGCTCAAAGCCATGCCACTCACCTACGTCACTGGCAAACAAATATCCAAATTTATTCTTAACCATATCATTTTCCGTTATGGTATTCCATCCACTCTTATCACGAACAATGGAAAATCCTTCAAAAATCAAGATGTCTGTGAACTTTGTGACCAATTCCATATCAAGCTCAAGTTTTCCACTTCCTATTATCCACAAGGCAATGGCCAATCAGAAGCATCTAATAAGACATTAAAGTGCATCCTTGGAAAAATTGTGAATCAAGTAGGACAAGATTAGCACACGCAAATATATCTTGCCTTGTGGGCTTATCGCACCTCCATCCACACTCCCACCGGCACTACTCCATACTCTCTCGTTTTCGGTACTGAAGCAATTTTTCCCATTGAGATCAAACTCACATCCCTACGCGTTTCCCTCCAACACCTCATCGATGAAGAAGATTATCGAGTCCATCATCTTCAAGAACTCAAACTCCTCGATGAGAAATGCCTTAAATCCCTCAATCACCTCAAAGTATATCAAAACCGCCTCACTGCCATTATAGCAAGCACATAAAGGATCGCAAGTTTGAAATAGGTGACCTAGTCCTCAAGGAAAATCAGCGCAATACTAATGTCGATCTAGAAAAGAAGGGAAGTTTTGAACCAAACTGGCTCAGACCATATATCATCATAGCTAAATTTGGTTTAGGTTCTTATAAGCCTGCTACTCCAAATGGGTATGAGCTAGATGAGCCCATGAATATCATGCATCTTAGTCGTTTCTATGCTTAAGTGCTTAACGCTCCACATTATATAAAAAAAAATGTCCAATGTTGAAAACCACTTCGGTGGCGCCTTGGGCAAGTACCATAGTGAAAACCAGTTTCTGGCACTATGGTAAATCTAATCCTCGATCTACTAGCACTCTATGATACACTAACAAAGCACACTGGTGGAAAACTACCCCTTCATCCCTATATCCCTTTTATCCCAATTTTCACCCAATCCACATTATCCAAATCTAGATTTCTTCTAATCTTTTCTATGAAGCACATGATCTGTTATGGTTAGGAACATTTATCCCGATCCTAACTCAGGTCGCATTGTCCACTATCACACCCAGGAAATGAATTTCCATGACTCTAAGTCAAATGCTGAAAAATGCAACCCTTGTAAGATCCTGAGGACTACATTTATGTCCAACCCCCCCCCCCATTTTATGCCTTGTCACTATTTGCTCCCTACCACTTTCCTTTCTCTCTGTTATCCTATCAAAATTCATGTCTTGCTTCTATTGTAAATATTTTTACAAAATTCTGGAACATTTGACATCCATTTCCTTTATAAACACTGCATATTACATTCATAACATAAACAAATTATACATCCATCCATATACATGACCTAGATCTTAATCTACATCTAACACATAGTCATTATCTCAATCCATCATCCATACTAAATTTTCAAACTCATCAATCATAAATATTACTCATATCAGCATTTAACATGAACCAAAAATCATAAAATCATAAAAATTCCAAAAAATCAAAAATCATAAAAATTTCCAAAAAAAATAAAAAAAATCGTAAAAATTCCAAAAAAATTTAAAAACCGTTAAAATTCTAAAAATAAAAAAATTGTAAAAATTCCAAAAAAATTGAAAAAATTCCAAAAAATCAAAAAATTTCAAAAAAAAATTGTAAAAATTCCAAAAACTAAAAAAATCGTAAAAATTCCAAAAAAATATGAAAAAATCACAAAAATTCCAAAATTAAACAATTGTAAAAAATCAAAAAATCCCAAAAAAAAAATCTAGAAAAAAAATCAATAAAAAAAAATCCTAAAAAATCATCCAAATCTTTTAAAATTATTTATTTTGCTTGTGTTTGTTTGTTTGTCTGCATTTTTATTTTGGCCAATGATATGAGGTCTTTTTTTTTCCTTTCTTGAATAAGGTCTGGTGATATGAGGACCAACTTTCTATGTTAATTTGTCTAATGCTATGAGGACATGGGCATTTGGAAACTTAGTCATCAAGGTCTTTATACCTTGGTGCATTTTGCTCCATGCCACAATAATCACATTGCTAATAATGATAACAGTGGACACTTTATGACAACACACCCTCTCCTATCATCATTTTTCACCCTCTCCTCCTCCACACCTAATCCTCGTCATCATCTAATTATCCCATCCAATCACTCCTTTATCACTCAATCAATATCCACATCCAACTCTTCGTATCTTGCATCCTACATCTTCTTACCCCTTGATTGGGGCATATCAAATTTTAAAATATTTCATTAAACATTCTCACATCAACATCCAAAATCTTCAATCCTACTCACTTGATTAGAGCATTATATAATCTGACATCTCCAACATTCAACATCCTCAACATCTAACCCCTTGATTGGGGCATCATCTAAATCCAAAATCCAAACTCTTCACCCTTGTCATACACCATTGATTGGGGCATCCAATATTCTCTATCCCGTCCTCTAATATCCTACTTCTACTACTCTTCTCTCCTAATCTTCTAATTTCCTCTAATCCTTCTCTCTCCTAATCTTTTACTCCCCTCCCATCCTCTCTTATACCCTATTTTATAATCTCTTCCCACCCTCTAAGTCCTATCTTCCTCCTCTATTCTTCTAATCTCCTTTTCTTCTTCAATACTCAAATATTCTCATCCTCTCAATCTCCATCTTCTACATCTTTCATTCTCATCTTCCAAATACTCTTTTCTCTCCTTTAATCCTTCATCGTTTCATCCTATAATCCTGCAATCTCATCCTCAATATTCTAAATCAATCTTGCACCCTCATCATCAATTTCCTTAACTCCTCTAATCATCTCTCATCCCTTTGGGTATCTCTTCTTTTCGAGCGGTTACCCAACTCGTTCCTCCCCGCCTAACCCCTCGAGGGGCCATCACCTCTCCATCTATCCTCTCTTCTTTTATTTGAACTTTCATTTCTACATAATAACACTTCAAAGAGAGGAAAAATGTAGACATGCAAAATGTCAACATGGCCATTTAGTAAATAATATGATCATCGTAATATAGTAACCTTTTGACGATTATCTTTGCAAATGCATTGCCAAAGTTGTGGGAAATATTAGAGATGTGGGACTTGACCCCTAAGATAACCTCCAGGTTTTATAGAAGTTGGCTCTTCTCTGATTTGGGTTGAGATAGGGGTTAAAGAGAAAAAAAAATCAGTATGTAAATCCTATCTAAGGTGATGTGCCAAAACTTTATTAAGAAGCTCATACATAGATATTGAAATAACTACTAGGTTAGTCGAAGAGCATTGAGCATGATCAATTATTCTGAAGATATTTCAAATCATCAAAGTCAAGATAAAACTACGTGCACAATAAAACATAATCATGTAAAATATCTAAGGGCATGCAACATGATAGATATTTAAACATTCATTAAGAACTGAAATAAGAGCAAATAGGAAGAAACAAAGGACACAAAATATTGTGAACTTATCATTGCATAGAACAAGAATTCTTATTTATATAGAAAATAGAACATAAGGCCAAAATGTCATAGATTACAACACTTTTTTACAATAGAGCCTTGCTAAGGCCAGTGAACACAATAAACTGAACCTAAATCCCTCCATTTTTGCCTTCAACACCCTCCTTCTCTATTTCTATGTCTGTATGTATATCTTTCTCTGGCACAAGAACATTCTATTATAGATCTTCACGGCTCTTGCTTCAACGTGTCTCCATTAAGATTTACACCATTTGCATTTATTTTTTACCTATGGAATCCTTGTCCTTTGGAGAAAAATCTCAATTGCATGCTTTGGGGACCGATATCACATTTAATCTGTTGAATCTCAAATTGCCCTTTGCTTCTTTGATCGGTCCTTTCGGTAGTGGTAGTTGCATGTGTGACACATGGATACCTTGCACTACTTTGGGGCTTCTCCATTTCTCTCTCTTCTTGAAGTTGCACCTGGGCGACACATGAAGCTTGCTCGTCCTTTTCATTTATATTGAATTTTCAGCCCGTTTGGTCTGCCTTAAAGCATTTTTTCCACGTGGTTGATTCTCGCTTCTTGAAGGCTCCTAATTCTTTGCACCTCCTCCAAAATGTGTCGAAGGGATATGTGGATAACCTTCGTGTTCAATTCCATACTTAGGTAGAATTCAGCCCCAACAAAACCACAAAAGAAATCCGAAAGGAAAAGGGGTTAGGGCGACAAAAGATAACAAAAATAGAAGAGCCCCGACACAATGTAGAATTCATTCTACATAACCCATCCCCATCATCAACCATATAATAATTAATTATAAAATTAATTAATTATTAACTATACTTCAATTGTTTCCCCCCCATCTACTCCATAATCCCATTACATCCTTACAAATATTAATACATCTATTAATAATTTATTTACTACATTCTAATCTTCAATAACTATTTTCTAGCAATTTAAAAATACTCACCCACCTACCACCTACTCTATGCCTAGATTCTCCATCTAATCACCTCATTAAACATAATTAATCTCACCTAACTACATGTTAAATTCCCCTCCGAATCTAGAGGCTTCTATTTCTAGAAGTCTCTCTATTCCTCCCTCCCATATTCAAATATTCAAATAAAATACACTATTCCATTGACTTTTTAATTCAATGGAGAATTATTAAGAAATATAGAATTCTCCACATCTAGAAAATTCTCCACTCTCATGCATTTTCAACCATTGATATACTCCACCATGTAAAGATCTCAACCATTGCTTTTTTCCTCCTCTAACTATAAATAGAGGTGCCACCCTCCATGGCAAGCACCTTAGAACAATTGTAAGTTTATGCTAACAAATTCTCAAGTAAGCCAAGCATTATTTATAGCATTCTATCAATCTTAATTCATCATTTGATCAAGGGGAGGTGTTGCTGAAAGCAATCCAAATATCTAAAGCATTATCATATTATCCAACAAGCAAATCAAGGATCAAATCAAAATCATCAAAGGATGAGGATTTCACTTGTAGGTAAGTACAGGTATATCACTTTCTCCCCTATTTTATCTCTTCTCAATCTAAGGTAGATGAATTATTGTGTTAGATCTTGTTTTGAATTGGTTTCATAAGTCATTTCATGTTTACATGTTAACACAATTTTTCCTCTATAGGTTTAACCAAGGAATCTTGCACAAGCACAATGAATGGCCATTGAAGTAGAAGATGACCTCATCATGTCATGAAATATCAAGAACCCTTCAAAGGGTAAAGTGCATCATCCCAATGATGAGAGAATAGATCCATTATTACAAAAATTGGTAAATAAGGTGACAATATTGAAGAGGGAAGTTTCCCAACAATAATTCCATCAAGGTCACAACATAAATCAGATTGCATGAGCACCACAAAGGATTGCCTTAGAGGCTCCACCCATCAATGCAAGCTGTAGAACTCAAGAAGACAAAGAAGAAATGGGACAAGAAAGTGAACAAAATGATTTTCTTAGAGGTTGAGGAAGTAGAGAATGATGCACACAAATCATATTTTTTTAATACTCTGGAGGTGATGAATATGTTGACATGGAGGCACCCATATCCTCTATCATGTGTGGTTTTCACCCACTCTAAGTCTAAAAATGAAGCCTCTTCCTCCATTGCAACTGATACGAAGAAGAAGAGCGGAGATCATCCTATGGTCAACTTCTACCAAACAATAATAATCATTCAAGGATCTCCTACTCCCACCTTCCATGTGGAGTCCGCATTGGAGAAACCTAGATCCTGTGGCAAGTGAGAAAGAGGTCATCCGCAAAATTATAAGTAAGTCCTTCCAATACTTCTTACTAAATCTAAATCTACTCTATACTGAAATATATTACTTTAAAAGTTCCCCAGTGTACCTTTCAAAATCAGCCTTTGTTCCCCAAAAATCTACCCCTTCTTTCAAGGTCCTATCCTGACTCCAAAAGTAATGGTTTCCTAATCTCTCATGTCTGCATACTTAATCCTTTATGACATCATTGAACATGTAAATAAAAAAAATGTACAGATTTAAAAAACTGAATATTTCCAGACTCATCTCAAGACAATTTGAAAAGACGTGTTCAAGCATATCAAGAGTATTAGTCTCAGACCCCCAATGTTTTTTACTCCTAGTTCTAGAGTATTAATACCAATCCCACCTGCATGCCTCCATCATAGAACGTGATTTCTTTGAGTGAATCAAATACTGATAAAAGTTTTATCCTTTCTACGTCTCCCTTCTTTTTGGAGAATACATGATTGAATAATTGCATCATAGATTATAGGTACCTATGACAATGTAATGCCTATGAAGGCTCACCAAAATGCTCTCATACTCACCATGACTTAGCTCAGGTGGATCTTATTAATCCATGGAATTCAAAATAAGTCATTAATTGTAGGGAAGGTAAAATATGCGTACGTGGCCCTCACTAAATTTCTGGAGAATAAGGTGTTGATGACTGATCCTGGTAGAAAAAATTGTAGCTTCATTTGGAATGTTGTTGAGTAGAATTTTCTGCCAACAATTGGGAGAGAAAATCCAGATGAATTTGTCTTCCACAACCATTACGGTTAAGGGAGACATAGAAAAATTTCTTCCAGAGAAGAATATGAGGTACACGGTAAAAAAGGAAGGAAATCAAGGAGCCAATCAATCCTATACCAAAAACAACAGGAAGATGAATCATTCTTGTAACAAATCAAGGAGGAGGATGAAGATTCCCGATCTTAATAGGAACGAGAAATTCCTTCCCAAAGGGGTATGGATATTGAATAAGCTTTTAGGAAATGCCTAGAATTACAAGAGGATAGCCCTAAATTTCTAGATGATGTGGGCTCATGAAGGAAGAAGAAATGGTTTTTTGATGAATCTCAAGATTTGAATAAATCAGTTATGTATGCTTACCCAGGATGAAGAGATATTCTCATTCCCATTTGGGGGATGAAGATGCTCCTCAATCATGTCTCATCCATGAGGAATACAAAGCCAACTTGTGATGAAATCCTTGAGAAGGTTTGAAAGAACAATATATGCAATAACTCACTAAGAAGCCGCAAAATAAATAGAATGATCCTGAGCTCATTTTTGAACTCGTGATGCAAGATATGAATCTACAAGACAACATGTGAATCGAGTTTTTTTTTCAAAACTGACTCAATCAATTTAGAGGTTTTCCATGATGAAGATAAATCATGGGTGAGAGAATCTAATGTTCCTCATGAGCTAATGGGTGATGGATGTAATGATCAAGTTGAATTTTATATTCTTTTTGTTCGAAGAAGAAGACTATCTCTATGATGATAAAAATTTTGAGACTCAAAGGGTGTTCGAGGGTCATCTGATAGATCGAGGCTCCCCTTGAAAAAGAAGTAATAAAAATTCCATGAGCCTCAAGATAGTGAAAAAAATCCTCCCAATGGTTGCCTTAAAGTTTAGTATGAATATTATTTTGAATGAAGGTAAAGGTGATCTCTTAGTGCAGTCTCCAAAGGAGGAAATCATGATACAAGAAACTTTAGAAGTGGTAGAAAGTGACAGGAGATCCTGTGCTGAGTCTCAACCTCTTAGCTCATGTGATGACCTTATAAGACAGAGTAAGAGGTTACTTCTTATCCATCCATTCAAAATTTCCAACACCGTCATAATGGATATGGAGTCAAAATGATGAATTCAAGGATCCTTGTAGAAAAAATTTCGAATGAACATTTGAATATGGGAATGAAGGATAGACTCAAAAGATTCAATATAATTCAGTTAACCGAAACCATCCCTGGGGGCAGCGATGAGATGCTCAATGAAAAATCATCACTATGGGTGAAAGCACAAAAAGGAAAATGACACTCTGAAGGCTGATTTTAAAGAGAAAGAAGGAAATGGATTATTCTGAGTGAAGCAAAGGTCATCGAAGAGATTAGGAAGGCTCAACTGTCCCAGGTATCAATCATATAAATTACATGAAAACACTATGGCTTCTCATAAGTAGTTGAGGAGAGGAATCTACTTTCTCAAACTAGTTAACAACTTCACGTGGAACATCATCACTCAGTGTTAACACACTCAGGGTTAACCTATGGGAAGAGAAGAGAACTTTAGTGAAAATAAGTTGTCCTTTGCATTTTACCATAGGTGATTTAGGTGTGTTTCCTTTTCACTCTTGTGTTTTTTTTTCCCTGTTTCAGTGTGGTGTGATTCCATTTCTAAGTTGCGTGTGTGTGTTTTTCTCCAACCTTTCTGTTCATCTCTTGCAAGTTGTAGTGACTTCTATAGCCCAATGAATAAGGCACTAGTAAATGTATTGTGAAGCTGAGATTCTAGAGATTCTTCATGTTATGTCCTCACTATGCTTGGTCCATAATATATCCCCAAGATCATATCCAGACTATTCATCATGTAAATGTTACAACATGCATAATCTCCCAATTTTTAATCATGACAACCATGGGACTACCAGTGTCAAAATGTTTTGATCTGTAAGGGTCATCTTAAAACCACTCCTCCCAGGTCAACCCTAAACCTTGTATCAGTCTTATCCCGTCCTTACATGTGGTAAAATGGGTTGTTTTTTTCATCATGTCCATAGGTGATTTATGGATACCCATTTTATTTAAGTACATTCCAGAAATGGGATCTTTTAAGACAAACTCTTTAAGAAGATTTGGAAAGGGTATTTTTCTATGATATTCTTAAGGCTGGGTACACACCCCACGGAGTGGAATGAAAGGTATCAAACTCATCAATGGAGGTGTATCAAAGAGATAATAATATTTTGTAACTTGGTTTTGGAATAATCTGTGAAATTTTAAGAGGTTTTGAGAGTAGTTTCAACATAAGTGGGTCATGGAGGGCGAGGTAACTTGCATAATGCATAAAACACGCTCCTGAGCTTCAGCGAAGAAATTTTGGGATATCCATCAGGAGTTGGAGAGCCAAAAAAAATATATTTGGAAATATGTAACTCATATCCCTAAAGATGATGGTGGTTTCATACATTTTCACAAGACTCGAGATCAATTCAACCCACAACCTAATTTCAGCATGCACAACCCTATGAGTTTGAAGGAAACAGCTATATTTTTAGTGAAGTTGAAGGTAGAATCAAGGGATTATACACCATCACCATTATGTTCATAAGGCCATTTATAATACAAATTAATATAAATAAGTCATAAGAAAATATCCTCAGAGGAACTCAAGTTATGCCAACTGTCAACAAATTGCTCCACTAAGGTATGACTTAAGGAGTTATTTGATTTTCTTTTTTTGACACATTTGAGACAAGCCAAGGTGGTGGCACACTTTTATGCACCAACCATCCCAAAAATTTGGGACATTTTGTGACAAAAAAATTAACCCAGATCCCATTTAATCCCCCTGGACCATCAATATGGCCACCTTTGGAGCTCCAAGTACACTAGTTTAAGCTCCTCATGCATTGATTTCTGAGCCCCTCGGCTCCACCTAACAGTCATGTACCACCACATGGACCTAATGGGAAGAGGAGTGAAAAAAAATTGTGCACCAAAAATCCAAAAAAATTGAGATGGATTGGGACATAAAAATGTGCCCTCCTCTCATCTTAAGCCCTTAGATCAACCATGTGACCCTAAGAAGGGGCTAAAGAGCTTCATTTTTCCAGCCCGTCACCCTTCCTCCCTCATCCGAAAACCACATTTCATGCCACCTAGGGACCAATGGGAGAGAGGCGCAATTTTTTTGCACCAACCATCCCATAAAATGTTTGGGATGGTTGAGAAAAAAAAAGTGTGCTCATGTCCAAGATGAAGAAAGTAAACCAAGTTTTTGCATTTCTTATGCTTCTGCTTCTTCTTTCCTATGTGCACCCGTGAAACCTCCATTATCGGGAGGAAAAACAATTCTTTTCATTTCTCGCATTGTTTCCACTTTTGTATATTCCTTAATTTCTTATATCACCCATTTTCCATCCTCCCCCACTACTACAATATACAAAAAATCATGTTTTTAGACTTCACTATGTTCGTTTAGTGTCAGAAACCCTCATGAACCAAAATGATGAAATGCCCATATCTCATGATCTAGAGCATGGATTGAAGTGATTTTTTTTTGTATAATTCTTCATTTTCAATCCATAACGATGCAAAAAAATGGAAGATGAAATTACTCCACCATTAATTTACCACAACAAAAAATCCATTTTGTGCCCTAGCTCTCATTCCTCATATTTTCCATCAATCCGGAGAGCAGGCGAAGCTAAAATTGTGAAAAAAAACTTTAGGATAAAAACCAATATCGATACAGTTGATTTCATTACAATCGAGGGTGGAAAAAAACTTGTAAAAAAATCAAGACTCCATTAATGGTTGTCATGGTAGCTTTGTGTCTAAAGCTTCACTAGGTAATATTTTAATTTTTTGTTTTCAAGTTCTCCGGCTGCTGAATCGTAGTGAAATTTGGAGCATGAGATTGTGATGAAGGGACAAATCCAAAAATATCATTTTTGTCACAAATTGAGGCCGTTTTGGATACTTACTAAAAATAGCACATTTTATACTCCCCCGCTTTCCAAAAATATTAAGTCCCCCAAATCACAAGTTTGATCATTCAGGACAATCAAGAAAGATGTAAAATGAAAAACAAGGCAAAAAATGACAACTTTCCCAAAAAAGTAGGTCCCTAAAAAGTGACCTGCTAAAAATAGAAATTTGCTAAAAATAACAATGCCTCAGCAATGGAAGATGATGGAATAGGCCCGAATGATTAGAAGGTGAAATTGGAGTAAAATAGGTGATATGTCCCAAAATAGTAGGTCATGGTTTTTCATTCTAAAAATAGAAACTTTCATATGCATATGACTCTATTTTCACCCATATTTCCGCTTTTTGGATCTCCACGGGATTGTAAAATGACATCATGATTCAAACAAAGGAATAATAACTTCAAATGGGTCCTGAAAACATCATCCTAAGCTCAATTGTATTCAAAAGAAATGCTAAACATCATAAGGTGTAGTAGGTGGAACCGTTACCATGACTTGATGAGCTGGGTGATTTGAGGTAAGTTGGTCAAGGTAAGCTCAATGAGATAAATAGGTCCGTCAATCAAGTATCAAGGAGTATCATCATGAGCATTTCATGTGTTCATCTCGAGCTCACATTGGGAAGTCTTGGAACAATGTTTCTAAACACTTATTTCATGGTCCACGATGCCTGTGCATGATCATCATCAACAAGGTTTTAGTCAACGATGGAGGTATCTTCATTCTTTGGAGCATATCTTATGTCTCCTCCTTGCTCATTATTTATCCTCTTCTCTACCCCTTTCTAATTCTTTGCTATGAGAAATCGTGTTGTCCGTCCTATTCATTAATGGGACTATAGTCTAAAAATGTAATAAGTCACCCTTATTTTAATAAAATGGAACTTAATGTTCTTTCCTAGGAATGACAAAAGCCAGAGGTTGTGAGGATAAATGAAAGGTCATGTGGGGGGTAGGTGAAGAGTTGTTCTAAGATCTATAAATTGTAATGACATCATATTTCTTAAGGTTTGTCAATTTTGTGTACTCAAGAGAGATCTATTTGAGCAAAGAAAATGAGATACAATTCTTTTATTTTCCCTATCTATTTTCCTCCATTCTCTAGCATTGTACAACTTGTGAAGATGTAAATAAATAAAGTAGTTTCTTATTTTCATGATGCATGAATGTGTTCATGGTTTCCTCTCATCGTTGATGTTCTAAGCTTTGTTGTTTATTTCCTATAATTTGTGAATGTGATAATTCTAATTATCTTTAGCAAGAATATGATTTTCTACTTGTAGAGCGAATTCCCCTCTCCTAATTTCTCACTCCCTCTTCCCAATCACTCAAAAAATTATTTCTTTGTAATTCATTATAATCATTTTTCATGGATACAGTGGAGTGTGCATGTTGGATCCACGACCTCTTGGTCATCAACATATTTTCCTTTTTTTTCATTCACAATAAAGTGGAGTTGCACCATAAAAGCAAAGGGACCTAAAAAAATTTCTCGCCAACACCTCCTTACATTCTTTTCTCCCTTATCTTACTTCTATACTTTTTTCCCTACCTCCTTCCATCCTTCATACCCTCTCTCCTTCCCTCCTTCCCGCCCTTCCCTCCCTACCTCTTTATGTCTTTCTTCCCTCCCTCCCTATTTCATTCATTCCACCCTCTTACCCTTCCTTCCCCTTCCTTCCGTTCCTACTTTCCTCCTCCATCCGTACATCCTTACCTTCATTATATATTTTTTCCCTTCCTTCTTTCCTTTCCTCCTTCCTCCCATCCTACCCTCCCCTTCCTTCATTCCCTCCTTCAGTTTCATCCTTTTATACCTTCATTCCCTACCTCCTTTCATATGTCCTTCACTCCCTCCATCCTTCATACCCTTTTCCCTTCCTTTCCTCCTTTCCTCCCTTACTTACCCTACCTTATTCCTTCCTTCCTCCCTCACCTTCCCACCTCCCTTTCTTACCTTCCCACCTCCCTCCCCTCCCCTCCCTCTTCATACCCTCCTTCCATTCCCTCCCTCTTCCTTCATTCATTCCCTCTCTCCCTCCTGCCCTCCTTCCATCCATCCTATCCTCTGTCTCTTCCTTCCTTACATTCTTCCCTCCCTTCCATTCCTTCCTTCCATGCCTCCTTTATTCCCCTCCCTCCCACCATACCTTCTATTTATTCCTTCCCTACCTCCTTTCATCCTTCATTCCCCTCCTTCTTTCCTTACTTCTTTGTCTTTCCTTCACTTCCTTATGTCCTTCCCTCCAATCCCTTCATCCCTTCCATCCCTCTCCTTCCCTTGAATCCATCCCCATCCTTCCATCTTTCCCTCCCTCCCTTCCAATCCTTTGTATGTCCTTCCTCACTTCCCTTCCTCCTTTCTTCACTTCCTTCCATCCTTTCTGGTTTTTTTCCCCTTCCCTTCCATCTATTCCTTTATTCCCTACATACTTCCCTCCATATCATCTCTCCTTCCCTCCTTCCTTACCTCCTTATTTGCCTCCCTCCTTTTATTCTTCCTTCCCTCTTCTTTTTTCCTTCCCTCCTCTCTCCCTTTCCTCCCTTATTGTGTCCTCCATTTTCTTTACGTCCCTCCTTCCCCCATCCCTTTCCTCCCTTTTTCCCTCCCTTTTTTCACTCCCTCCTTCCTTCCATCCTCCCTCCTTCCTTTCATCATTCCTACATTCATTCTCTCCCTCCTTCTTTCCCTCCTTCATCCCCTTGTTTTCCTCCCTCCCTCATTCCTCACATTATTCCTTCCTTCTCTTACTCCTTCCATTCCTCCTCCCTCCCCCTTTCCTCCCATTCTCCCTCATCTCTCCCTTCTTCCCTTCCTCCCATGACTCCTTCACTACTTCCCTTCCCTATGTCATTTTATCCTTCCTCCCATTCCTTGCTTCCCTCCTCCCTTCCTTCCATCCTCCATCCTCCTTCCTCCCATTATTTCCTTCACTACCACCTTTTATCCTTATCTTTTTTCCGTCATTCCCTCCCTTCCATTCCTTCAAGTCCTTCCTTTCCTACCTCCTTATATGCTTACTTTTTTATTTCGTTATATTTCTTCCCCTTCATTCCTTCATTGCATTCCTTATTATATCCTTCCCCTCCCTCCTTCTCTTCCTTCCTTCCCTACCTCTTTTTGTTCGTCCTTCCCAAACTTCTCTTCTTCATTCATTTCCTTCCTTCTCCTTTACTCCTTCTCAACCTCCTTACCTCCTTCGTTCCCTTTGTCCATCCCTCTACCCCTCCTTCCCCTCCTTAGATCCCTCCTCCCTCCCTTCCTCCCTATTTCCTTCTATCTGTCCCGCCCAAACATCTCTTCTTTATTCCTTCCCTTCCTTTCTTCCATCCTTCCTACTATACCTCCATCTTTTCCAACCTCCTTACCTCCTTCACTCCCCTCAGTCCATCCCTCCACCACTCCTTCCATTCCTTACCTCCCTCCTCCCTCCCTCTTTTCTCATATCTTCCCTTTTCCATCCCCTTCCTCCCATGCCTCCTTCCCTCATTTCTACCCCCTACCATCCTTTTTTAAAATCATTCCCTCCCTTTCCTTTTTTATTCCTTCCCTCCTTACCTCCCACCTTCTATCCTTCCTACCCTCTCTCTCTCTTCATTATTCCATCCCTTCCTCCCTTCCCTTCTTTATTTCCCTCGACCCCTCCTTCCTCCCATGCCTCCTTCCCTTCCGTAACTCATTTGTTTGTCCTCCTCTCCCCTTCAATTCCTTCCTTGCTTCCTCATTATATCTCTCCTTCCCCTTCCCTATTTCCTTCCTTCCATGCATGTTACTATCCTTCCCTCCTAACCTCCAACATTCACTCCATTCTTTCCTACAATCCCTCCCCTGATACTTTTCTCCCTCCCTCATTTATTGCCTCCCTTCCTCTCTCCCTTCCTCTCCTTATCTCCCCCCTTCCCTTCATTCCCTCCCTTTGTCCTTCTTACAATACCTCCCTCCTCCCCAATATCCTCCTCTCCCCTCCTTCCCTCCTTACAAATATCCTCCTCTCCCTTATTTTCTTTCGTACATCTCTCCCTTCCCTTCCTTGTACTCCTTCCTTCTCTAAGTCATTCCATCCTTTCCTACCTCCTTCCCTTCCTTCCTTACCTCCTTCCCTTCCCTCAATTCCTTCCTTCCCTACCTCCTTTTACCATTCCTTCCCTCTGTCCTTCCCTACATTCCTTTCCTTCTATTCCTTCCTTCCCTACCTCTTATCCTTCCTATCTATCCCTTTTTCCCTCCCTTTCCTACCATAATTTGTTGGTCCTTCCATCCCTTTTCTTCCTACCCTCCCTCCTCTCCCTTTCTACCCTACCTACTTCCCTCCCTTCATTTCCTTCCCTCACTCCATCCTTCCCTTGCATTCCTCTCATTCCCTCCCTCCTTTAATGTCTTCCTTCCTTCCATCATTTTCGTCCTTCCCTTTCTTTCCACCCTTCCCTCCCTCCCCACCCAACCCACTTAAGTCCTTCCTCCCTTCCTTTGTTCCTTCCCTACCTCCTTTAGTCCTTCCATCCCCCTTCATTTCATTCCTTCCATCCTTATATTATTCCTTCCCTTACCTTCCTTCTATTCCTTCCTTTCCTACTTCCTTATGTCCTTCTTTCCCTCTTTCATTCATCTCCATCTCTCCCTTCCCTTCATTTCATTCCTTCCTTTCCTACCTTCTTCAATACTTCCCTATCTCATTTCTTCACTTCCCCCCATTCCATTCTTTCATCCCTTCCCTTCCTTATATTCCTTCCTTCCCTACCTCCTTCTATCCTTCCCTCCTTCATTCCCCTCATTTTTTCCCTCCTTTCCATTACTTTCAATCCCTTCTTTCCGTACCTCCTTCAATCCTTCCTTGCTTCATTTATTCACTTCCTTCCCTCCTTCCTTTTGGTCTTCCCTCCCTTATCTTCCTTCCTTTCCTCCTCCTATCCTTCCCTCCATCACTCCCCTCTCACCCACCCTCCCGTCTATTTCTTCCTTGCCTACCTCTTTCTATCATTCATTATCCTCCCTTCTTAATCTCTTTTTGTGCTTCCTCCCTTCCCTTCTTTTCAATCCTTTTTTCACTTCCTTCCCTCCTTCCTTCCCATCCTTCGCTCCCTCCGCCCTTCTTACTATCCATCCTTCCCTCCCTTCCCCTACCTTTTTCATTCATCCCTACGTTCCCTTCCCTCCCTCTTCCTACCCTCCTTCCCTTCCCTCTTTCATACCCTCTCTCCTTCCATTCTTCTTTGTCTCCTTCCCCCTTCCTTACCTAATTACTTTCTAATCACCTTTCATGCCTTCTCTTTCATTCATCCTTTCCTCCCTTCCCTCCCTACCTCCTTTCTTCCTTCCCTCCCTCCCTATTTTCTTCCTTTCTTTCTTGCCTCCCTCCCTCCCTTCCTCCCTCCTTCCCTTCCTTATTTCCTTTGCCCCTTCCTCTCATCCTTCCCTCCCCTCCCATCCTCGCCCTTCCTTCCTTTTCATCCTTCCATTCCTTCTTTTCTTTTTTGCTTCCTTCCCTCCTTTCCTCCCTTCCCTTATTTCCCTCTTCCTACACTCTTTCCCTTCACTCCCTCTTCCTTCCTTCCCGCTCTCCCTCCCTTCATCCTACCCTTCATCCATTCTTTCCTTTCCTACCTACTTCATTCCTTATTTTCCTCATTTATTTAATTTCTTCCATCCCTTCACTTACTTCTATTCATTCCTTCCTTGCCTCCTTATGCCCTTCCCTCCTTCATTCCCCTACTTCCCATCGTCCCTTGTATTTCTTCCTTCGTTACCTCCTTCTATCCTTCATTCCCCTCCATTCTTACCTCTTTTGTGTTTCCTTCCTTTCCTCCAATTCCTTACTACCTTCCATCCCTCTCCTTACCTCATTCCCTCCCTTCCCTTCCATCATTCCCTCCATCCTTTCCAAACCTCTTGTCCTTCATCCCTTCCCTTCCTTTGATTCCTTCCTTCCCTACCATCTTTCTTCACTCCCTTCCCTACTTTCCGTTGTTCGCTCCCTTGCCTTCCTTCTACTCATTTTTTTCCTACACCCTTCCCTCCTTTTACCCTCTCTCCTTCCCTCCTCCCTTCTTTCCCTACCTCCTCCCCCTTCCTTCCTTACCTCCCTTTCCTCCATACCTTCTTTCATCCTTCCTTCCCTCCCCCCTCTTTCCTTCCTTCCACCCTCTCTCCCTCTCTCCCTTCCTCCCCATTCCTTGCTTTCTTTCCTCCCTTCCTACCTCTTTCCCTTCCTCCATTATATCATTTTTTCCTTCTTTCCTTCTCTCCTCCTTCCCATCCTCCCCTCTCCTCTCTTCTTTTTGTCCCTCCCTCCCTTGTCTTCCTTCCTTCCCTCTCCCTTCCCTTCCTTCTACTCCTCTTTCCCTACAACCTTCTCTCCTTTATACCCTCTCTTCTTCCCACTTCCCTTATTTCCCTATCTCCTCCCTCCTTTCCATTGTTCACTCCCTTCCCTTCCTTCTACTCCTTCCCTACATCCTTCCCTCCTTCATACCCTTTCTCATTCCTCCCTTCTTTCCCTACCTCCTCCCCCATCCATACTTCCCTGCCTCCTTCCCTCACTTCCCTCCCTTCCTCTTTCCTTCCACCCTCTCTCCCTCTCACCCTTCCTCCCCTTCATTTCTTTCTTGGCTCTCTACCTAGCTCCTTCCCTTCCTTCTCCATTATATCATTTTTCCAATCCTTCTTTCCTTTCCTCCTTCTTCCCATCCTCTCCTCACCTCCCTTCCATATGTCCCTCCCTCCCTTCCCTACATCCTTCCCTCCTTCATACCCTTTCTCCTTCCCTCTTCCCTTCTTTCCCTACTTCCCCACCTCCTTCCCTCCCTTCCTTTCTTTCCCTCCTTACCTCTTTTCACCCTTCCTTGCCTCCTCCCTGTTTCCTTCCTTCCACCCTCTATCCCTCTCACCATTCCACCCCCTTCTTTTCTTTCTTTCTTCCCTACCTACCTCTTTTCCTTTTTTTCTTCATCCAATATATCATTTTTCCCTTCTTCTTTCCTCCCACCCTTCCCTGCCCTCCCTTCTCTATGTCCCTCCCTCCCTTCCCTTGTTTCATTCCTTCATTCCCTACCTCTTTCCATCTATCCTTCCTGCACTCCATCTTTCCTTCGCTCCCTCCCTCCCTTCCTCATTCCATACCTCCTTGTTTTCCTTCTTTTCCCTTCCATCCTTCCCTCCACACCTTCCAAACCTAGTGTCCTTCCTTCCCTACCTCCTTTCTTCACTTCCTTCCCCCATTTCCATTGTTCCCTCCCTTCCCTTCCTTCTACTCCTTTCTTCCTTACATCCTTCCCTCCTTCATACTCTCTTTCCTTCTCTCCTCCATTTTCCCTACATCCCGCCCTCCTTCCCTACCTACTTCCTTTCCTCCTTTCCTCCCTTCCCTCTCTACCTCCTTTCATCCTTCCTTCCCTCCTTTCCTCTTTCATTACTTCCACCCTCTCTCCTTCTCACCCTTCCAACCCTTCATTTCTTTCTTGCATCTCTACCTACCTCCTTCCATTCCTTCCTCCATTATATCATTTTTTCCTTCTTTCTTTCCTTTCCTCCTTCCTCCCATTCTCCCCTCCCCTCCCTTCCACATATCCCTCCCTCATTTATCTACCTTCTTTCTTTCCTTGTCCCTTCACTTCATTATACTTATTTCTTTAGTACATCCTTCCCTCATGCATACCCTCTCTCCTTCTCTCCTCCCCCATTCCTTCCTTACCAAATTCCTTGGCTCCTTCCATTCCTTCCCTTCCCTTATGTAATTCCCTACCTTCCTTTTTTCCCTCCCTACCTCCTTTTTTCCTTCCCTCCCTCCCTCCATGTTTCCTTCCTTCGACCCTCTCTCCCTCTCACCCTTCATCAACCCTTTCTTTCTTTCTTTCCCTTCCTACGTTATTCCCTTCCTTCCTTCCTCTATTATATCATTTTTCCCTTCTTCATTCCTCCCATCCTCTCACTTCCCTTCCCTCCTTTCTTTCCTCCTTAATTTTCTTCATTCCATTCCTTCATTCCCTACATCCTTTCATTTCGTCTTTCCTAACCTCCTTCCTTCCTTCCCTCTTTCCTTCCACTCTCTCACCCTTCCTCCCCCCTCTTTTCTTTTTTGCCTCCCTCCGTCCCTCCATCCCTCCCTCCCTCCATTATATCCTTTTTCCCTCCCTTCTTTCCTTCCTTTTTTCCTTTCCTCCTTCCTCCAATCCTCCTCTACCCTCCCTTCCCTAATTTCCATTATTCCCTACCTCCTTTCATATATCATTCCTCCCTTTGTCCTTCCTACCCTCCATCACTCCTTCCCTCCCTCAATATTTCCTTCCTTCCACCCTCTCTCCACCTCACCCTTCCTTCCCCCTTCCTTTCTTTCCTTCATCCCTCCCTCCCTCCTTCCCTTCCTTCCTCCATTATATCCATTTTCCCATCTATATTTATTTTCTCCCTTCCTCCCTTCATCCTCCCCCATCCCTTCCTTTTATCCATCTGTCCCTTCTCTTCCCTTCCTTCCATTTCTTCATTCCCTACCTCCTTTCATATGTCCTTCCATCCCTTCGTCCTTCCTACACTTTGTTAGTCCCTCCCTCTTTTCATTCCCCTACCTTATTTCCCTCCTTTCCCTTTCCTCCCTCTTCCTACCATGTTTTCCTTCTGTCATTTCCTTCCACCCACCCTCTCTTCCTCTTACCCTTCCTTCCCCCATTCTTTAATTCCCTCATTCTTTTCTTTCCTTCGCGCCTCCCTCCCTACCTCCTTCCCTTCCTTCATTATATCCCTTTTCCCTTCCTTCTTTCCATTCCACCTTCCTCACATCTGCCTCTCCCCTCCACTCCCTCTATCTTTCACTTCCTTCCTTCCCTCTCTCATTTTCATCCTTTCATTCCTTCATTCCCTACATCCTTTCATTTCTCCTTCTAGCCCTTCATCCTTCCTTCTCTCATTTCCTTCCATCCTTCACCTCCCTTCTTCCTACCACCCTCCCTTTCCTCCCTCTTCCTTCCCTCCCTCTCCCTCCTTCCCTTCCCTATCTTCCCTTCCCTCTCTCCCCTTTCATCCATTCCTTCATTACCTACCTCCTTTCATTTTTCCTTCCTACCATTCTTTCCCCCTTTCCCCCTCCCTTCTTCCAACCTCCCTCCCTTCCTTCCTTCTTCCTTTCTTCCTTCCTTCCCTCCCTCCTTTATTCATTTCTTCATACCCTCCTTCATCTCCGTTTTTACCATCCTTCCCTCCCTCCTTTCTTTCCATCCCTCTTACTTCCTTCCTTCCTTCCCTCTCTCCCTCTCCATCCATCATACCCTTCTCTCCCTCATTCCCTTCTTTCCTTTTTCTTTCCATCCTTCTTACTTCTTTCCTTACTTCCGCTCCGTTCCCTATCCATCCATCCTACCCTCCTTCTCTTCCTCACCTCCCTTTCATTCCTTCTCGTCTCTCCAGTTCTCCCTCCATCTGTTCTTCCTTTGCTCCCTCTTTCTTTCTTCCCTCTCCTCATTTCTGCCATCCCTCACTCCTTCTCTCCCTTATTCCTTCATCCCTTCCCTCCCTTCCCTTCCTCTTTCTACTATCCTTCCCTTCCCTTCCTCTTTAGACTATCCTTCCCTTCCCCCCCCCCCTCTTCCTTCCCTCTCTTCCTCCCTCCCTCCTTCCATCTATCCTACTATCCTTCCCTCCATCCTTCCCTCCATAGTCTTCCTTCAATTCCCTCCCTCCCTCATCTTACTTCCATTCCTTCTCTCTTTCCTTCCCTCCTTCATCTTCCTTCCATTAATTCCCTCTCCTTCCTCCCACCTTCCCTCACTCATTCCCTCCTTTACTTCCCTCTTTTCTTCCTTCTTCCCTCCTCCACTCCCTTCTTTCTTCCTTTCCTCCCTCCTACCCACCCTCTCTCATTCCCTCCTATCCATCCTTCCCTCCCCTCCCTTATTCCTTCATCTCTTACATCCCTTCCCTCCCTCTTCCCACTATCCTTCCCCTCCCTTCCCTCTTCCTTCCTTCCCTCTTTTCCTCCCTCCGTCCTTCCATCCATTCTACCCTCCTTCCATTTCCTCCCTCATATTCATTCCATTCCTTCCATCCCTCCTTACCTTTCCTCTCTCACTCTCCCCTTCCTTTGGTCACCCCACCCTCTTTCCCTTTCCTCTCTCCCTTCCTCCATCCATCATACCCTCCTTGCCTCCGTGCTTCCCTCCCTCATCTTCCTTCCATTCCTTCCATCCATCATTCCCTTTCCTCTCACACTCTCCCCTCCATTCATTCTTTCTTTCCCTCCCTCCCTCTGTCATACCCTCCTTTCTTCATTTTGTTCCCTCCCACCTTCCTTCACTCCCACCCTAACTCCCTCTTTTCTTTCCTCTCTCATTCCCTCCCCTTCCTTCTTCCTTCATCATTTCCTTCCTTCCCTCTTTCTAGGATCCTTCCCTTCCCTCCTTCTTCCATCCTTCCATCATTCATCCCACCCTTCTTCCATCCATCCTTCCCTCCCTCATCTTCATTCCATTCCTTCCTTCCCTTTTTCCTGCCCCCTTTCTTCCTTCGGTTCCTCCCACCCTCTCTTTTCTTCCCTCTCATTCCCTCCCTTTATCCTATCATCCTTTCTTCCTTCAGTCCCTCTCACCCTCTCGTTTATCCCTCTCATTCCCTCCCTTCCATCCTTCCCTCCCTCATCTTCCTTCCATTCCTTCCCTTCCATCTCTCACTCTATCATTCCTTCCCTATGTCATGCCCTCCTTTATTCGTTCATTCCCTCCTTTTCTTCCCTGTTATTCCCTCCCTTCCATCCTTCCCTCCCCTCCCTTCTATCCTTCCTTCCCTTCCCTTCTTCCTACATCCCTTCCCTCCCTCTTCCTACCCTTCTTTTCGTTCCCTCTCTTCCCCCTCCCTCCTTCCCTCCCTTTTTCAACCCTCATTCCTTCCCTCTCTTCCCCCCTCCCTCCTTCCATCATACCCTCATTCCCCCCATTCCATCCTTCCCTCCCCCATCTTCCTTCCATTCCTTCCCTTCCCTCTCTCACTATCACATTCCCTCTCATTGCTTCCCTCTTTCCTGCCCTCTTTTATTCTTTTGTTCCCTCCCACCATCTCTTCTCTTCCCTCTCATTGTCTCCCTTCCATCCTTCATTCCTCTCCATTCGTCCTTCATCCCTTCCATCCCTATTCTCACCCTCCTCATGTTCCCTCTCTTCCCCCTCCCTCCATCCTTTCCTTCCTTCACTACCTCATTTCTTCCTTTCTTCCCTCCCTCCTTCTTTCACTCCCTCCCTCCCAATCCTCTCTTTTCTTCCCTCTCTCATTCCCTCTTGTCCATCTTTCCCTCCCCTCCCTTATTCCTTCACCCCTTCCTTGCCTTCCCTCTTCTTTCCTTCGGTCATTCCATCTTTTCCTCCCTCCCTCCTTCCATCCATTCTACCCTCCTTCCCTTCCCTCCCTCATATTCCTTCCATTTCTCCATTCCCTCCTTCCCTTTCCTCTCTCACTCTCCCCTTCCTTCCTTCGGTCCCTCCCACCCTCTCTTTTCTTCCTCCCTTCCATCCTTCATTCCTCTCCATTCGTCCTTCATCCCTTCCATCCCTATTCTCACCCTCCTCATGTTCCCTCTCTTCCCCCTCCCTCCATCCTTTCCTTCCTTCACTACCTCCTTTCTTCCTTTCTTCCCTCCCTTCTTCCTTCACTCCCTCCCTCCCAATCCTCTCTTTTCTTCCCTCTCTCATTCCCTCTTGTCCATCTTTCCCTCCCCTCCCTTATTCCTTCACCCCTTCCTTGCCTTCCCTCTTCCTTCCTTCGTTCATTCCATCTTTTCCTCCCTCCCTTCTTCCATCCATTCTACCCTCCTTCCCTTCCCTCCCTCATATTCCTTCCATTTCTCCATTTCCTCCTTCCCTTTCCTCTCTCACTCTCCCCTTCCTTCCTTCGGTCCCTCCCACCCTCTCTTTTCTTCCTCCCTTCCATCCTTCCCTTCCCTCCCTCTTTCCCTTTCCTCTCTTCCTCTGTTTCTCCATCCATCCATCCTACCCTCCTTCCCTCTGTGCTTCCCTCCCTCATCTTCCTTCCATTCCTTCCCTCCATCATTCCCTTTCCTCTCACACTCTCCCCTTCATTCTTTATTTCTTTCCCTCCCTCCCTTTGTCATACCCTCCTTTCTTCCTTTGAGTCCCTCCCACCTTCCTTTTCTCACACCCTACCTCCCTCTTTTCTTTCCTCTCTCATTCCCTCTCCTCCCTTCTTCCTTCATCCCTTCCTTCCCTTCCATCCCTCTTCCTACTATCCTTCCCTTCCCTCCCTCTTCCTTCCCTCTCTTCCTCCCTCCTTCCATCCATCGTACACTTCTTCCATTCGTCCTTCCCTCCCTCATCTTCCTTCTATTCCTTCCCTTATCTCTCTCACTCTCCCCTTGCTTCACTCCCTTTGTCCTACCCCCTTTCTTCCTTTGGTCCCTCACACCCTCTCTTTTCTTCCCTTTCATTCCCTCCCTCTATCCTACCCTCCTTTCTTCTTTCAGTACCTCCCACCGTTTCTTTTCTTACCTCTCATTCCCTCCCTTATTTTGCCTCCCATCCTTCTCTTGAGAATACAGTAGTGTGGCGGTGGAGGAGATGAGGGAGAACGAAAAGAAAAAGGGAGAAAGCGTTAAGCAGAGGGGGAGGGATTTCTAAATGAGTAAATGGGTAAGTCACGGATAAAGAGAGATAGGGGGGGATAGGGAGGGGCATCTAAACTAACGGAGGAGGGTGGCACAATGGCGGTCGCAGGGAAAAACGGGGGGCGAGAGGGGGAGGCAGAGTTCGAATAACATAGAAAGGGTATAACTATGAGAACTCAAGATATGGGAAGTGTGTGACGACGATGCTCGAAATGTAAGAATCGTAATAAGTAAAGAGGTGGCAAATAAGAAGACAATGTTGAGGAGCAGAAGGATGGAACGGCATAAAAAAGCGGGGACCGCACGCTATAAACTAGGAAAGGAAGTGAGCTGTTTAAGGATTAAGACAAAAACGGCTGAGTCACAGAGACAATCGCAAGGGTGAGTAAAAGAGAGAGGGAAACCGTGGTAAGAGTTGCGGAAGGAGAGTGTTATAAAAGTGATGCGCGAGTAAACGTATAGAAGGATAAACTTGAACGTGGGTAAAATGGGACTAGTGGAACAAGGGGGGGGTATGAGGAGGAGGAGGAGTTTATCAGACAGGGAACGCAAGGGGTATAAAAGTAAATGAAGGATAAAGAGAAAGGGTTATTGGTCTCCCCTCCCCTCCCTTCTTCCTTCATCCCTCCCCTCCCCTCCCTTCTTCCTTCATCCCTTCCCTACCCTCCTTCCGTTCCCTCTCTCCACCCTCCCTCCTTCCCTTTGTCCCTCCCTCTATCATGCCCTCCTTTCCTCCTTCGATCCCTCCCAACCTCTCTTTTCTTCCCTCTCATTCCCTCCCTTCCATCCATCCTTCCCTTCCCTCCATTCCCTTCTTCATTCATCCTTTCCCTCCCTCCCTATATCCTACCCTCCTTTCTTCCTTCGGTTGCTCCCACCCTCATCGTTTCTTCCCTCTCATTCCTTCTCATTCCCTCTATCCTCCACTCCCTTATTCATTTGGTACATTCCTTCCACACTCTATATTCTTCCCTTCCTTCCACTCCCTCGTAACCTTCCTTCACACTCTCCCACTGACCCTGCTCTACATTCCCTCCCTTAGTCCTTCCCTCCTTCCTAATATCCTTCACTTCCCTCCCTCATTACCTTCCTCTATCCTTCCCTCTCTTTCTCCCTCCAGTCCCTTCCATCCATCCGACCCTCCTTCCCTCTTCCCTCCCTCTCTTTTCTTCCCTCTCATTCCCCCCCTCTTTCCTACCCTCCTTCCTACTATCCTTCAGTCCCTTCCACTCCGCTCTTCCTTCCTTCCCTCTCCTCTCTCTTTCTCCCCTCCATCCTTCCATCCATCCGACTCCTTTCTTCCCTTCCCTCCCTCTCTCACCCTCTCATTTCCCCCCTATCTTTCCCTGCCATCATTGTCCTATCCTTCCCTTCTTCCTGCCCTCTTCTTTCCTTTCCTTCAGTCCCTCCCTCCTTCCCTTTATCCTAGCCCCTTTCATTCTCTCCCTCCCTCTGTCCTGCTCTCACTATTCTTCCTTCCCTCACTCCCTCCCTCCCTTTTATTCCCACTCTTTTCTTCCCTTTCTTCCTTCGCTCCCTCCCACCTATCCTTCACTACTTTCTCCCTTTAGTCCAACCCTCTCTCTATTCCCTCCCCTCTCTTTACCTCCCTCCATCCTTCTCATCCATCCTACCCTCCTTCCCCTCCCTCCCTCTCTCCCCTTCTTTCCCCCGTCTTTCCTACCCTCCTTTCTTCCTTCGGTCCCTCCCACCCTCATGTTTCCCTCCCTCTCATTCCTACTCATTCCCTTCCTTCCATCCTAGTCCCTTCCACTCCCTTATTCATTCATACATTCCTTCCCTTTGTCTCTACCCCCCTTTCTCCCTCCCTCTTCCCTCCCTATCATGCACTCTTTTCTTCCCTTTCTTCCTTCGCACTCTCCCATTTCGACCCTCTCTCATTCCCTACCTCTGTCCTATCCTTCCCTTCTTCCTTCCCTCCCTTCCTACCCTATCCTTCACTTCCCTCCCTCTTCATTCCTTCCACTTCACTCTCTTTCTCCTCCATCCCTTCCATCCATCCTACCACAATCCTTCCCTTCTCTCCCTTTCTCCTCTTCCTCCCCCCATCTTTCCTACCTTCCTTCCCTCTGTCCTTCGGTTACTCCTCACCCTCACCCCTTTCTTCCATCTCATTCCTTCTCATTCCCTTCCTCTGTCCTACTCTCCTTTCTTCATTTATACATTCCTTCCCACTCTCCCTCTCTCCCTTCCTTCACTTCCTCTAACCTTCCTTCACACTCTCCCACTGACCCTCTCTCACTCTCCCCTCCCTTCCCTTCCCTCCTTCCTACTATCCTTCACTTCCCTCCCTCTTCCTTCCTTCCCTTCCCTCTCTTTCTCCCCTTCCATCCCCTTCCATCCATCCTGACCCTCCTTCCCTTCCCTCCCTCTCTCCCCTTCCTTCGCTTCACTCCCTCCTCTTCTTCCTCTCACATCCCTCCCACCTTCCTTCCTTCACTCTTTCCCACTGACCCTCTCTCATTACCCTCCCTTCCCTCCCTCTTCCTTCCTTCCATCCATCCTACCCTCCTTCCCCCCTCTTTCCCACCCTCATGTTTCTTCCTGCTCTCATTCCTTCTCGTCCATCCTTACCCTCTCACACTCTCCCATTCCTTCATTCCTTCTTTCCCTCTGTCTCCTACCCTCCTTTCTTCCTTCGCTCACTCCCTCCTCCTTCCTACTATCCTGTCACTTCCCTACCCTTCCATCCCTTCCATCCATCTGACGCTCTCTTCCCTTCCCTCCCTCTCTCCCCTTCCTTCCCCCCCTCTTTCCTTCCCTCCTTTCTTCCTTTGGTCCCTTCCTTCCTTCACTCCCTCCTTTCTTCCTTTCAGCTCCCTCCCACCTTCCTTCATTTCCACTCTCCCACATGACCCTCTCTCATTCCCTACCCTCTCACACTCCTTCCCATTCTATTCATCCTACCCTCCTTCCCCCCTCTTTCCCACCCTCATGTTTCTTTCCTCTCATTCCTTCTCGTCCATCCTTCCCTTTCTCTTCTACCCTCCTTTCTTCCTTCCCTCCCTCCCTACCTTCCTTCCAACTCTCCCCTTTTGTTCCTCTCATCCATACTCCCTCATTTCTCCCTCTATCCATTCCTTCATTTCCCTCTCTCCTTCTCCCTCCCTTTCTTCCTTCCCTCCCTCCCACCTTCCTTCGCAACTCTCATCTCCCTTCCTTCCTCCCTGCTTTCTTCACTTCATTCCCTCCCTCGATTTCCTTCCATCCTTCCCTACCCTCCTTCCCTTCCTCTTTCACTCTCATTCTCTCCTTCATTCCTTCTCATCCATACTTCCCTCTCTGCTCTCTCCTTCATGTCCTTCATTCTCTTTCTTCCTCCGGTCTCTCTCATCCACCCTCCTTCCTTTCCTGCCACTCTACCCTTTCAACCTTCCCTCCTTTCCTCCCTCCCTCTATCCAATCATCTCCTTCACTCCCTCCCACATTTCCCTGTCCCTTTGTCCTGTCCCCTTAAAATTTGCTTCCCCTATTTCCTACCATCCTTACCTCCGGTTTTCCCACTCCTCATGTCTCATTCCCTCTCTTCTACCCTCCTTTAACTGTGTTTGCACTCTCATCTTCATTCCTGTCCTATTTTGTCCTTTATTCCTTCCCTTAGGATTTGGTCTTTCTCTGTCACCCATTCTGGACTTCCAGTGGCTACCTACTCATAGCTCACTCGCAGCTCCCAAACTTCCTTTCACACTCTCCCGCTGACCCTCCTCATTCGCTTCCCTCTCCACACTCTCCCACTAATGTTTTTTTTCTTTTTCCCTCCCTTAATTTTTTTAGAGACAGGGTCTCCCTATGTCCTGCCCTTGCCTGCTTTGAACTCCTGGCCTCAAGCGATCCTCCTGCCAACCCTCCATAGAACCCACCTTCCTTGTTCCCTAAGCCCTTTTCTTCTCTCTCCACTCTCCCCCCTCCTCCCTCTTTCTCTACTTTTGCTCTCTCTCACACTCGCTCCTAGTCATATCTTCTTTCCCTCTTTTCCCTTCATTAATTCCTTTGGTCCCTCCCACCCATTTGTGACAATATGGTTCTCTACCTAGATCACTTTATTCTTTCACACTCTCCTCTTTGTCTTCACTCCCTTCTTGTCTCCTTTAATAAATTACTCTCCCCTTCTTACCTTCTCTCTTGCTTATTTACTGTTGTGGCATTCCTTCCTGATCCCACCTCCTTCCCTTCCCTTTCTCTCCCCTTCCTTCTCTCTCTATCATTCCTACCCTCCATTCTTCCTCTTCCCACCTCATTCTCCTTTTACTTCTCTTAAATGCATTCCTTCCATTACTCTCCTTTCCTGACCCTTTTCTTCCCTCTCTTTCATTCTCCTTGTCTCCCCTTCTTACCTTACCCTTCCTTTCTTCCCTCACTCTCCCTGTCTTCTTTCACTCCCTCCCACCTTCCTTCCCATTCACACTTTGTCACTCCCCTTCCTTCCTTCCTATTTCCTCCCATCCTTTCTATCGCTTGAGACGGAGTCCCTCCCACTCCTCATGTTTATTCCCTCCTTCTACCCTCCTCTCTCTCACTCTCTAGCTCCTTCCTCCCTTCCCCTTTGTCCTATTCTCCTGCCTTTGGTCAGCCTCCCGACCCATTCTTCTTCCCTGGGACTACAGGCGCTACTGTCCTTCACTCCCTCCCACCTTCCTTTCACACTCTTTCAGTAGAGCGGACCCTCTCTCATTCCTTCCCTTGGCCATCATGGTCCGATCTCCTGACCCTCGTGATCCGCCTCCCTCCCTCCCAAAGTTTCTGGGATTACAGGCGTGAGCTCACCGCGCTTCCGGCCGCTCCTTCTCTTTCTCCTCTCCTTTCTTCCTTTGTATCCCTCCCATCTTCCTTCTGCTTCCACACTCCCATGCTCTCATCCCTCCCTCTCTCACTCTCCCTCTTCCTTCCTTCTCTCTTTTTTCTTCTACCCTCCTTTAACCTCTTTCACTTCCTCCCACCTTCCTTTGCAAAAATCTCCCTACCACCCTCCCTCTTTTTCTTCACTCTCATTCTCTCCCTCATCTTCCTTCCATTCATTCCCTCCCTCATATTTCTTCCCTTCCATTTCCTCTTTCCCCTTTCTCACACTCTCTTGTGCATTCTTTTCATCCTCCTTTTCTCCAACCCTCCCACCCTCTTTTCTTCCCCCTCTCATTTCCTTCTCTCCCCTCTTTCCCTTCCCTTCCTTCCTTCCTGCCCTTTATCTTACCCTCCTTCACTCCCTCCTTCCCCTCCTTCCTTCCTTTTGTCCCCCCCTTCCTTCTAACCCTCTCTCATTTCCTCCTGACTTCCCTCTTTCCCTACCCTTTAGAAAATCCCTCTCATTCTCCTCCCTCCCCTCTTTCCCTACCCTTCCTTCCTTCCTTCCCTTTGTCCTACCCTCCTTCACTCCCTCCTTCCCTCCCTTCCTTATCCTCTATCACTCTCCTTCCTTCCTTCCTTCCCTCCCTTCTACCATCCTTTCACTCCCTCCCACCTTCCCTTCACATACTCCCACCTTCCACTCCCTCCTTCACTCCCTTCACTTCCCTCCTTCCCTACCCTCTCTCACTCTCCCCTTCCTTCCTTCCCTCATTTATTCCTTCTCACCATCCTAATCACCCTCCCTCTTTTCTTCCCTCCATAATTCCCTTCCTTCCCTCTCTCACTCTTCCCTTATTTCCTTCCCTCCCTCCCTCTATCTTATCCTCTTTCACACCCTCCAATTCACCCTCCCTCTTTTCTTCCCTATCGTTCCCTCCCTTCCATCCTTCCCTCCCTAATTTCCTTGCTTTATTCCTCCCCACTTTCCCCTACCTCCCTTCTCTTTCCTTCCCTCTCTCACTCTCCATTCATTTCCTCATTTTTTTCTTCCCTTTCTTTCCTTACTTCCTTCCCTCCCTTTTTCCTACCCTCCTTCCCTCTCATTCCTTCCCTTCCATCCATCCTTCCATCCCTAATTCCCTTCCCTCCTTTTGTCCTTTCCTTCCTTTCCCCTCCCTCCCTTCTCTTCCCTTCCTTCTCTCACTCTCCCTTTCATTTCTTCCCTCCCTCCCTCTGTCTTATCCTCCTTCACTCTCTCATTCCCTTCCTTCCTTTCCTTACTTCCTTCCCTCCCTTTGTCATATACCCTCCTTTCCCTCCCTCATTCCCTCCTTATTCCCTCCTTCTTCCTCCTTCCCTTCCCCCTCCCTCCCTTCTCTTCCCTCCTTCCCTCTTCATTCTTCCCTTCCTTTCTTCCCTCCCTCCCTTCTTCCTTATCATCCCTCCCTCCCTCATTCCTTCCCTCCCTAATTCCCTTCCTTTATTACTTCCCTCCTTCCTTTTCCTTCCCTTCCTTCCTCCTCTCCCCTCCCTCCCTCCTTCCCTTCCTTTATTCCTTCCCTCCCTCCCTTTTTCCTACCCTCTTCCTCTCCCCTTTCTTCCCTTCCTTTCCTCCCTCATAGCTTCCTTCCCTCCCCCACCTTCCCTCCCTATTTTCTCCTCCTTCCTTCCCCCTTCCATTCCTTCTCTCACTTTTCCCTTCCTTTCCTCTCATCCTTCCCTATCTTATCCTCCACCCCCTCATTTCTTCCTTTTTCCTCTCCCTACCACCTTCCTTCACTTCCCTCCCTCTTTTCCTTTCATTCTCCCACTTTCCTTTCCCTTCCTCCTCTTCTTCTTTCCTTCCCTCCCTTCCCCCTTTCACCTCTCTCCCTTCTCTTCCCTCCCTCATTCCTGCCCTAATTCCCTTCCTTCCTTCCCCTTTCCCCTTCTCTCCCTTCCTTCCCTTCTCTTCCCTTCCCTCCTTCCTTTCCCCCTCGTCATTCCTCCCTCCTTTTTTCCTTCTCTCCCTAATTCCCATTTCGTTCCCCTTTCTCCCTCTCCCTCCTTCTCTCCCCTCCCTCTTCCTACCCTCATTCCCTTCCCTCCTCTTCTTTCCCCCTCCTTCCTTTTCTTTCCATCCCTTCCTTGATTCTCTTCCTTCCTTCCTTCCCCTTTCCCCTCTCTCCCTTCTCTTCCCTTCCTTCCTTCCTACCACTCCTTCCCTTCCCTCTTATTCCCTCCCTCCTCTTCTTTCCCTCCTTCCTTTTGTCCATCCCTCCTTGATTCTCTTCCTTCCTTCCTTCCCCTTTCCCCTCTCTCCCTTCTATTCCCTTCCTCTTCCTACCCTCCTTCCCTTCCCTCTTATTCCCTCCCTCCTCTTCTTTACCTCCTCTCCTTTTGTCCATCCCTCCCTAATTCTCTTCCTTCCATCCTTCCCCTTTCCCCTCTTTCCCTTCTCTTCCCTTCCTCTTCCTACCTCCTTCCCTTCCCTCGTATTCCCTCCCTCCTCTTCTTTCCCTCCTCTCCTTTTGTCATTCCCTATTTGAATCCCTTCCTTATATTCCCTCTCCTTATATCCTTCCTTCAGTGCCCTCCTTCCCTCCCTCTTCATCTTTCCTTCCCTTCCATTCTGTTTTGTTTGTTAAAAACCCTAATTTAATCCCACCTCTTTTCATCCTTCCTTCCCCTCCGTCTCTCCCTCCCTCCCCACTTAAAACTCCCCTCCACGTTCAAAGAATGTGACCAAAAAATCAAATTGATTGCATTAAAATATTACTTTTATTATTACTAAGTAAACAATTGATTATTTATTAATATTATTGTAACATTTATTAGTCTTATTACAAAATATATGATGAAAAATGTTAAAAAGCCTAATATTAATATAAGAAAATAATAATTTATTTTTACTTAAATTTATAAAACTGGTTAAAAATAAAAAATAATTAATTATAAATATTTATTTGACCAAACTATAAAATATAATTATTTTAATAAGGTATTAAAAAATACATCAAAACTCATTAATGTAAAAGTAAAAAAACAATTGATCATTTGTTGATCTTATTATAAGATTAATGATTAAAAATCTTTTAAAAAGATATGATATGACTATATACAAAAATTAACTAACCTAATGATTAATAATTATGTGTATTATTTAGATAAATTATTAAAAATAAAGAATAACTAACACCACCCTACCTACCTAATGGACAACACATCCCTAAAAAATATCCATGATTTTTTGAAAAGTCACCTTTTCCACCTTCCCCAAAACATTTTTTTTAATTAAAAATTATATATTTAAAAATAATAATAATAATTCTTGTACCCTTAATTTAGGTCTGCTTTAAACCTAAATAATGCAATAATAGTAACTCCAGTATATTTAATAATAATGACAATAACACCACTATTGAGTCATAAGAAGTTTTGCACTGAGATTGCCAACTTAAAAAAAATACCTGGTTATGGTGTCTGTCATTGGTAAGGGGAAAGGAAAACATCAGTCAACGTCGAATGCATTCCTACCTCTTGTGACAGCCAAACAAGCAGCCTCTACCACCAATCTCAACATTCATTTACAGCCTTAGCACAATCTCAACTTTTGCTTCTACTTATAGTCTTGGTTTTTCTGGGAATTTGAAATGTAAAATACTACACTTCACCATAAACATGCTACCCTAGCCAGACCTTCATCAGACCCTTTGACTGTATTTCCATGGGAAAAAGAAAAACCTTGATCAATAGATGAACAGAGAAAAGAAACTGAGATCCATCTATCTCACGCTTCCAAAACGGTTACAGTGGAATACAACTCTATTAACAACAAGACTGGTTGTTGTCATGCTTGTTCCATCCTGGGCTCTCTTTTTGCTTTATTCAAGACGTGCTGATTCTGGCAATTAACTACTTTTTCTTTATTACTTTGGCATGAAGTGGGTGTTTCTCGAGGTAATTGTGTTTCTTCCCTGCCATGACATTTTTGTTTCTTAAATCTTTGATTGTGAAGCTAATATTAGTTTATTGCCTACGATTTTCTAGTTTCTTCTTTAGGAATTTGATAGAAATTTTTGGCCTAAGAAGAGAATGTTGTGATGCACAATGATTGATTAAAAATATTAGTGGGTATGGGTTTGTGAATAAGCGTGCATTATTGATTTCAGGGTGCCAAAGGGAGGAAATATGGAACAATGAACTTCAAAAATGTACAGAAATTGGGCCAATCAAAATTTAGGCATTGGCAACAGGAGAATTTGGCCAATAATTCATTGTTTGGCAAGGAAGACATGGTGAAATTATCTGACAATTTGAAAGGCAAAGCCCTCCGATCTGAGTCTGGATTCAAAATGGATGTCAGGAATTGTCGAGGCCTTATTTCTCTTTGGGATTTTGACGAAGCAACCTCTTTGAGCAGAATATCAGAAAACAGGGCTGAAATTCACTATTTTTTATGCAATCCTCCAGTACTACTATTATCACAGGAGACCCTGATGGAGCCTATGGAAGAACAACATTGAAACTTTCAGATACTAGAACGGGGCCTAGATCTATAGTAGTGATTAAGAAGAATATTGGACATTAAGATATGTGAAGCATGATGCTTGGGGGAGGCCCAATCACAATATTGACTCTTAAATAAGACACTGAGGTAGGTTACCACTAAACAGGGCTGAAATTCACTATTTTTTATGCAATCCTCCAGTACTACTATTATCACAGGAGACCCTGATGGAGCCTATGGAAGAACAACATTGAAACTTTCAGATACTAGAACGGGGCCTAGATCTGTAGCAGTGATTAAGAAGAATATTGGACATTAAGATATGTGAAGCATGATGCTTGGGGGAGGCCCAATCACAATATTGACTCTTAAATAAGACACTGAGGTATGTCACCACTAATTCTTATTTTGTAGAGATGGAGTAAGCAGAGGAACCAACATGGAAGAGGAGGAGAGTGACGAAGACTATGACGCCACTACTAACTAGTAAGAGTGACCAAGAGTGACATTACTAACTATAATGCCACTGCTAAATAACAAGACAAATGTATGAGGGTACCGTGAAACTGAAACAGTCATATTCGCAGGGCCCTAATCTTCAAAGTTCAACCTAATGTTTAATTGAATCTTTATTCAAAGTTAAATACTTTAATTGAATGTTTAACTGAAACAGTCATTCTCATGAGGACAAAGTGTCAACATATTCCAAATAACTGCAATATTTTAGGCTTTGATGTTGATTAATCTACCTACCGCAAAGCCAACTCTGAATTTGCTTCAATAGTAGCCTATGCTTCAGCTTGAATTTGAGAAAGTTAAATAACAAGACAAATGTATGGGGAGACACTGAAATTGACACAGTCATTCACAAGGCCCACTTCTTCAAAGTTCAGCCCAACGTTTAATTGAATCTTTATTCAAATTTAAAGCAGTGTAACAAACATTCTCCAGAGGAAAAAGTTTCAACGCATCCCAAATAACTGCAATATTTGAATCTTTGATGTTGATTAATCTACCTACTGTAAAGCCAACATTCATTTTGCATCAATAGCAGCCCCTGCTTCAGCTTGCATTTGAGGCAGTTAAGCAACTTTGGCTTCTACTTTAGAGCTTGGTTTCTCTAATAAAAATGACAAACACACCTTACAAGCCGAATCATAAATCATAGACAGTACATCCTGACAACTAAATTACTATCATTCCAGGATTTTAAATGAAGATTGTAGCATCAAGCAATTAACTACCATTCCATGGAAAATAGCTATAATCAACCCTAAATAAAATACTAAATATCTGTACATAAGCCTAAAATCCTGTGCATAAAACATGAAAATATTTCTATACTATAATAATATCGAAGCCGTTGGAAATAACAGATAAGACATTAAACAAAATAAAACTCCGATCTGAACCTTGTACACCCACTAGAGAGAAGCCCTGTGTAGGATCTACTATCACATATAAAAACCCTAGCAAGTCACAGCTACAGAGTGCATGGGAAATTTATGCCTAGAAATGTTTATAAATATACAACCCCCCAACCTAAACACACTGCATTTATTTGAAGGTGCATCAAAGAAATAATTTAAGCCATACAGAAGCCATATGGGGAAAGGAGGTTTCGAAAGTATCTAGTCCTGTTCCAGTAAAAATATAAAATGCTTATCAAACATCTGTAATTGTAGGGAAGAAATACAGTTACCAGCAATTCTAAAGAATTTATAAAACAAAAGATGATATCCTCCACTGTGCGTCTGCTCCTGGTCCAATCTGCTCCCTACCCTGTTCTAATCCCTCAAACAAAATAATAAACACACCCACCAAACAACAATTCACAAACATACACTCAAACTAAACCACATGGGGAAAGGAGGTTTCAAAAGGATCTAATCCTGTTAACAGTAAAAATATGAAATGCTTATCAAACATCTGTAATTGTAGGAGAAGAAATACACTTACCAGCAATTCTGAAGAACTTATATAACACAAAAGATGATATCCTCCACTGTGTGGCTGCTCCTGGTCCAATCTGCTCCCTACCCTGTTATAATCCCCCCAAAAAATTAATAAACACACCCACCAAAACAACAATTCACAAACATACACTCAAACTAAACCACATGGCCATGCATACTCACTGATTCATATCAAATCAACAAGGAAAAAACTAAAACTAAAACAGAGACTGTGGACAATTAAATGTAAATTGTTTATCAAACATTTGTAATCGTAGAAGAAGAAATACATTTACCAACAGCTCAGAGGCAGAAGGTGATATCCTCCATTGTGTGTCTGCTCCAGGTCCAATCTGCTCCCTACCCTTTTCTAATCCCCTCAGGCAAAATAAGGACTTAAAATGTAACAATTAGGACTTCTTATGATAAAGAGAAGTTAACAGCAAGGGCTTCTGGCACAATCTCAACATTCATTTTCCTTATGATCTAGCCAATTCTGCTTCAAGCCTTTCTTTCTATGGGAAATGTCAAACAATACACCAATAAACATACTACCCGACTAGCCAGACTTCCAGCTTCTGGTCATAAACAAAAGATGAACAGAGAAAAGAAACTGAGATCTATCTATCTCACATTCCAATAACAGTTCCATTGATAAGAATACTGGTTGAGGAATAGCTACATTATATCTAAGGTGAATAAGAAATAAAAAATGAGGAGTTATCGTCCACCAAACTATTGTCATGTCAACAGCACAACCATAGTATAACCCCAATTAATACTACACATCAGCATATCTATCTACATTCTACACGACTTGAAAGAATAATCCCCATCGCCCCTGTCTAAGTGTTGTTGGTATGCTTGTTCCATCCCGGTCTCTCTTTTAGCTTTACAAAACGTGCTGATTCCGGCAATTAACTGCTTTTTCTTTATTACTTTGGCATGATTGGGTGTCTCTGGGTAAATGTGTTTCTTGAGGATTCATGATTGGGTGTCTCTGGGTAAATGTGTTTCTTGAGGATTCAAAATAGGATTTCTTCCCCATTAGACATTTATTTCTTAAATCTTTAATTGTGAAGCTAATATTAGTTTATTGCCTACAATTTTCTAGTTTCTTCTTCAGGAATTTGATAGAAATTTTTACATTTAGAGGAAAATATTGTGATGCATGCTGTTTGATTGATTCCTGGGCGCCAAAGGGTTGTCTATATCTAATGTATTGTTTTATTCATAAAAAAAATAATGGGTACATGTATGTGAATAAGCCTATCATTATTGTGTTAGCACATTTAGCTGTGTTTCAGGACTCTAATTGGATTTTTCCGTAAGGTGACATTCGGATTGGTGACTCTATTGGCACTGACTTTTGATTGGGCCTGTGTCAATAGATAAAAGACCTTAAATTTTCAGCTACCAAGGATTATTCAGATTCGTTGCCTTTCAAGGCAAGGAATCAACCGTAATTTATTTAAACAACATGAAATGGGCATATTTGAACTGAGGATTATTCGGATTTGTTGCCGTGATACAACATTAAATGGGTATATTTGAAAATAGCTATCCCTGAACAATACATAATATACCAATAAACCGTAACTCATTGACTATTGGCTTCATATATATATCAAACTCTTTTGTTGCAACTGTGGGAATTTATTATATTAAGATTTTGTATGAAAATATAAAGACCAACGTTTTTATTGTTGGGCCTAACTTCCCTCAATTATGTTTGGATAATATTGTGAACAGAGTTTGGAAAGATTTAAGCCCTTATTGCTAGGCTGGTATGTTGTTCACTCTTTTAGTTTGAGCTTTTGGGGATGTATCTAAAATATTTCAAATTTTTATACTTAATTGTAGCTCTAGGTAACTGCTTATAGGTATTCTTGTGCCTCTATTTACAGAGGATTGATTAAATCTCTGAGGAAACCCCTGGAATTGTTTAGGTTTTACTGTTGCTGTTTGAGAAGTAGTTAAATTATATTGTTAAAGTACCAATCACGAAGTGCTATGATTGACAATCACATGAAATTAAATGCCGACTTAAACTTTCGGTGCCAAAACTATTTCGGAAGATATGAAGCTGTCTTCTGGGTATGTACACTTGATCTGGTTTTTGTTACTTTATTTGCCCATATAGGGATATATAAATTATGGGTATGTAATTGTGCAATGATCGTGTTATCATTAGATATGGTTTCATAATCTGGTCTTGTTCTTCTTAACTTTTGAAGCACTTTTTTTCTGTGGGGTAAACTCAGAGGAGGGGAAACTTGGTACATATGAATAATGGACGTTCATGAGAGCCCCATTTTCAAGGGATCCATGTGTTCAGGGATGCCTAGATGAACACCTTGTTTTTAGAATCCTGCAAGTGATGGGATCTAAGGAATCCATATTGCCCATTGATATCTGGGGGTTAGGAGAAATTCTGATAGCTTTGGTGGTGATTGTTGCGAGTATTATCACCGGTGCAAGGATGATTCGGCTCAGATTGTAGGAAAAGAAGGCAGAAGAAGAGGAAAAAAAGAGTGGGACATTGATAAGGAAAAATAAGAATTGGGCCACTAAAATGGACAACGACATGGAAGTTTGGGACAACCACAAGAAGAAACATAATTGTTTTTGGCCATAGATTCCCAGTTTTAGATGAGAGGAGGCCAATTCCTGCTTTGTTTTTTCCTGGAATCTTTTCCTAAGATTGAAGATTTCTCTCAATTTGAGAGGGAGGAGATCTTAAGCATGAACTTCAAAAAATTACAGGAATTGGGCCGATAAAAATTTAGGCAATGACAACTAGAGAATTTGGCCTATAATTCATTATATCGCAAGGAAGACATGGTAAAATTGCGGGACAATATGAAAGGCCGAGCCCTCAGAACATTCTATGCTTGGCAGGGGTTTGCTTCCCATTTGACTCTGGATTCAAGATGGATGTCAGAAATTGCTTCATCAAATATCACCTCTCGGGACCTTCTTTCTCTTCGAGATCTTGATGGATCAGCGTCTCTGATCAAAATATCAGGAAACAGGGTTAAAATTCAAGGCTATTATCACAGGAGACCCTGATGGAGCCTATGGAAGAACATCATTGAAACTTTGCGATACCAGGACACGTGGTCTAGACCTGCAGCAGTGAAAGAGTCAGATCTCCCACTCCCAAGAGCAAGAAGAATCTTGGGCATCAAATCCGATAACCTCCATAATTTATATGTTTCCTTCCATGATGCAAAACTAGTGTCCTGCCATGAGCTGAGGATGCTTGGGGGAGGCACCATAACCACAACATTGACTCTTAAACAAGACAGAGAGGTAGGTCACCACTATTTGTTCTCTAATTCTTGTTTTGCAGAGATGGAGGAGGAAATAGAGGAAAGAACATGGTGACAAAGAATGACTGTTACGATGGACATTAATAACAAAACAAATATATTGGGGGTCACTGAAACTCACACATTCATTCGCAGGGGGCCTAGTCTTCAAAGTTCAGCCCAACGTTTGGTTGAATCTTTATTCAAATTTAAAGTAGTATATCAAACATTCTCCAGAGGACTAAATTTCAACCTATTCCAAATAACTACTATATTTGAAGTTTTGATCTACCTACTGTAAAGCTAACATTCATTTTGCTTCAGTAGCAGCCACTGCTTCAGCTTGCATTTGAGCCAGTTAAGCAGCTTCTGCTTCTGCTTGAAACTTCTAATCAAAATATCAAACATACCATCAAATTACAAATGCTTTCCCTTCGTCATCAAACACTTACTGTCACTCCATGTTTTTAAATGATCAAGCCCTTGACTATCATTCCATGGAAAACAACTATGATCAACCCTAAATAAATACCTAAATATCTGTGCATAAAGCCTTAAATCCCGTGCACAAAACATTAGAACAGATCTATACTATAAAATACAACTATGAAGCCATTATAAATAAACAGATAACAAATTAATCAAAATAAAACTCATATCTAAACCTTGTACATACACCACAGAGAAGCCCTGTATAGACCCTAGCAAGTCAGAGCACACGAGCAATTTACACCTAGAAATGTTCATAAATCTACAGCCCTAAACACACTGCATTTATTTGAAGGTACATAAAGTTGAAATAATTAAATCCATACGGAAGCAATATGGGGAAAGTTGTTTCAAAAGATTAGCCCTATAATCCAATGATTTTCAAACATCTGTAACTGCAAAATAAAAAAAACACTTACCAGAAGTTCGAAGAATTTGTAAGGTAGAATTTATAAGGCAGAAGATATCCAATCCTGCTCCATAGCCTGTTCTATTACCTCGAACAAAATAATAATTCAAAACAAAATAAATACAGACCCGAAAACACAGAGTCAAGACTAAATTGCATGGCCATGCAAACTCCTCCATATCAAACCCCCCCAAAAAAAAAACCAAAACAAAAACAGAGTCCAGAAGGAAAAAACACAAACCAAATAACTCTACGAACCCAAAACAAAACACAACAAAATGTGAAAAACAAGGTTTATTATAGAGTGAACCTCAACGGCTCTTTCGGCCACGTTGCTTTCCACCTGTCACTTGTGCTTTTTTCCCACATATCTTAAGAGGAACCTTCGAATGTTATGATAATAAAATTAATTGTTAAGCAACGGGAATATTATAAATTGGCTTCACCAATCACGATTTTCACAAATTTTTGAACTTTTTATTTTAAAGAATTTAAATAGAGTTCGTTTAACATCAATGTGATATGTACAGGTTTTTTATTTTGGTAGTATGTTGGCATTTCTAGTCATAAATAACTTTATTATTTTTTATGTTAATTTCGTCTTATTTTATGATTTTTGAATATTATTTTTGAAACAAATCAATTAATTTCAAATTTTATCATAATTAAAATATTGTAGTTTTTGGATTGAATTGTGTATATAAAAAGTAAAGGTAAAATTTTTAAGTGACAATCAAATGGATGTTAATTTTTAAGTTCAAATTGTCTTGTGATGATTAAATAGACGTTAAATGTAAGGACTATATAATTATGAACAACTCACCACTTTACCTTCCACTCTTAATTGTCACTGTAGAATGCCCATTAACAAATATTTTAATAAAAAAAAAATCATTATTTTAGTATATTTGTTTTTGGTTGATTATTGATTTAGATGAAGTTTTTATTGGTGTGTTTCTAGGCTTTTGATTGTATATTTTCTATTTTATCTCTCTTCTTCATGATTTTCCATTTGTTTAGAGTTTTGCCTAAAAACCTTATAATCATAGTTTTTGATTTACCATAACCAAATTTATATGGTTTTGGTTTTACAAAAATTACAGTTATATGGTTTTGGAGGATTTTTGTTATGCGATATTTTTTGTTGTCTTTCCCATTTCTTGTGTTTAATTACAAAGCAATAAGATTTGTCTTTTATTTTGATAATACAAACACATCTATCTTTGCACCTCGTGTGAACACTTGAACTTCTTACTCAAGTGATATACCAATGTCTATTGTGGGTGTTCATATTTATTGAGAAAGGAAAATCTTTGTAGGATCCATGAAACTAAGCCCAATAATATCTAAACTTTGAATTTTTGAGTGCTTTATAATTTGATTAACTCATTTGAATTTGAGTTCAAAAAATGATCTAATGTTAGACAAATACTTGTGAGAAAAATTAGAAAAATAAGAAAAAATCCACTTGGGTACCACTATAATTGTAAAAATATGTCATGTGAATTTTTAGACTTAAAAAATATAATTTCTTAATTTTAAAAATAAAAAATAAAAAACAAAAAATTAAAGCACATAAATTTTAAAAATTTATAGAGACCTATACTTAAGTAGGACATTATACTATATTGGATGGATATAATTCTCAAACAATATAAATTATACTATGTTAACAAATTTTAATTATAAATTTTAGAAGCTATATTAAGAAATAAACATTAAAATTATTTGAAATAATTAATATTTGTTAATAGAATAAGTTTTTCAAATTATAAATAAATAAGGCAGCTATATATTACATCTTAATCACAATCTATGTTTATCTACTTGTGTTAGAAGTAACTTTATAAGTATTAACACAAATCAAAATAATAATAATGATGTAATAAAAGTTCATTGCTAGTCATAATGACTCTCAACAAATTGAAGAATTATTTTGAAGTATGAGAAACTATTATCCAATTGTTATCACATGTGCCTATCATTGTAATACCGAAGTAAGGATTTTGTTTGATACCAAAATTAAAATATAATACTAGCAATCGCATGTGAGGTATGTGATGATAATGCCGAAAGAGAAATTATGGCGAGCGGAAAAAGAAATTGGCACTTTGTATCGATCAAAGTTGTTGAAAATAAGTAAAGACAAACTAGGTGGATGGAATCATTTGTTGTAAACAATGTCGATATAGAGCTAGCAACACCATTAGAAGACATGTTTCAACCCACAATCATTTGTGCAAAGCATGACTTTGTGGTTGACATAGAGAAAAAGTTTATTAGAAATCCATCTTCAGACTTTCTTCAGAGCGAACATATTGAGCACAGATGGGGAAGAGGGGGATGCGTCATAAAGAGCATGAGCTTCATTTTTCACGCCCTCACATTTAAAACTCACATCATTCTTGCCCACTATTGCTCTATTGATGACACACTACTTTTGTTGCTCATCGGACGCCTCTTGATCCGTCTCATTGCTCCACCTCGAGCATCTTCTTCTTAATTGTCTCTTTCCACGATTGCATGTTTTTGGGTTTTAGGTGGATGTGGGATGTTCAGAACATCAGACGCCTTGGAGCTTTCCATTAAATATGCCTGGTTGTGACAGTGCTCAAGTAATTTTGCTTTGTTGCTCACTTTTGATTCTCTTTCCTTAACTTAATATTTTTTCCAAGTTTATCGCCCCTTTCGTCAATGGAAAAGCATGAGATGTGGGCATGGGGTTGGAGGGGAAGCTCGAGTTCATTCCCAAGTGCAATCACAAGGACCTGTTCACATGAATATACTAACTCAAAGGAATGTGTTTGTGATTCATGTCGCCATAGCAGTTATTGTCGTTGTCACAGTTAGTATGGCTTTAAAAGTATTGTATATGTTATTTTTTATACATGTATTTAATAGAAAAATAAAATTTGAATGGGAAAAATAGACCCATGTCAAACAAACTAAACCAACCCTGTTAGGCTCTTCCAAAACCCAAAGCAGAACATGGACAGTGACGCATCCTAAGTAGCCTTTTCAGAACTGTCATTTTCATTGAATTAGGTTGCCATCTCATCCAAGGGCAGGGACAAGTCAGATCAAAAGGACCCTGAACCTCAAAACAATTTTGGGCTCCCGCCTTTGACACTGCTAAATCTTGGGCTGACGTGGACAATGTGTTATGTTTGTGGAGCCTATTTTCATATTAGAGTGTGGTACACCTTCCATGTGTTACACTCGGGTATTTTTGCGGCGGTCCCGCTCGCCGGTGAGCGGGTCAGGGGGGTTGAAGCCCCCCCGAGAAAGGGGTTCGGGGGCGAAGCTCCCGAAGTAAATTTTCATGGGTGGTTTATTAACCCATGGGTAATGGGTAACCGTTATGGGCTGTTTTTGGGCCCATGGTTTTTCGGTACCCATTGTTTTGTAAAACCGCCTCTTCGGCTACCCATAGGTTTATGGGACAGGTGTTTTTGCCCATTTTTTGATACCCATGGTTTTGTAAAATTACTTAAGTAGTTGTCTATTTATATGGTCTTATGCATATGATAGACATACAAGAAAATGTATTGCAGATGTGTTTTGAATTCGGGTGTGAATTATGTAGAGTTTGTTGAGCATAGCTCCAAACGGATCTAGGTATTGTATTGAGAGAGTGGAGTCTTGTAATAAAATCTGAGCGAGTGATTCTTGTGCACGTAGCCCAAATTGGGTGAACCACGTTAAATCTTGTCTCTCTATGTTGTGTTATTTATTCTACACTTTTATTTGAGATCTGTAATATTTTCTGCATATTAGTTTCTACTGTTGCGATTCTGTAAGGGATTATTCTATTTTATCTCTTATTTACTAACAATTGGTATCAGAGCCTGGTTTGATTTGCTGAAGTGTTGAATCGCAGGGAAATTTTTATCTTGAGTGGGAGCTATGACAGATGATGGAAGATCTAGGGTTGATAAATTCAACGGGCAGAATTTCAGTCCTTGGAAGATGTAAATGGAAGATTACCTTTATCAGAAGGATCTTTATAATCCGTTGTCTGAGAAGGTGAACAAACCCTCGAGTATGACAGATGCAGAATGGGATTTGTTGGATTGAAAGGCACTTGGAACGATCCGGCTGTGTCTTGCATCTTCGGTATTATTTAATGTTTCAAAGGAAAAGATGACAAAAGATCTAATGGATGTATTAGGGAAGTTATATGAAAAACCCTCTGCCTCTAACAAGATATTTTTAATGAAAAATTTGTTTAATATGAAGATGTCTAAGAATAGTTTCAGTAGCAGATCATTTAAATGATTTCAATACAGTTGTGAATATGCTAGCTTCGGTTACAATAGAATTTGATGAAGAAGTTAGGGCTTTATTAATTCTGTGCTCTTTACTTGAAAGTTGGAATAGCCTGGTAATGGCGGTAAGCAACTCGGTTCCAGCTAACTCGAAGTTGAAGTTTGAGGATGTTGTAGGGGTGATTCTAAGCGAGGGAAATGCGAACAAAAAAAGCTCCAGGGAATCTTCTACTTCAAGGAATTCTTTGACAGTGGAAACTAGAGGGAGACAGAAGAATAGAGGAAACCGTGGAAAATCGAAAGATCGAGCAAGGTCAAAATCCAAGAGCAAGATTGTATGTTGGAACTGTGGAAAGTCTGGGCATGCAAAGAAGGATTGTTGGGAGCTTCGGGACAAGAAGAAACAACAGGAAGAAAACAAGGAGGCAAATGTGGCATCGGGTAATGTATGTCAGGATGCTTTGATTCTTTCTTTGCATAATATTACTGAATCTTGGGTTTTAGATTCAGGGGCTTATTTTCATGCTACTCCACATAGGCATTATTTTGTTGATTATGTTCGAGGGGATTTTGGGCATGTTTTTCTTGGTGATGATGAGCCTTGTAGTATAGTTGGAAAAGGTTCTGTTCAGGTTAAGATGCAGAATGGGAATACATGGCTATTGAAGGATGTCAGACATGTGCCTACATTAAGGAGAAATTTGATATCGGCGGGGCAATTGGGAAGTGATGGTTGTACTGTGATATTTACAGCTAACTCTTGGAAGGTTACCAAGGGTGCTCTTGTGGTGGCAAGAGGTAAGAAGGTTGGAACCTTGTATTTAACCATTGATAGTACTAATGATTGTAATCTTGTAGCTTTAGACGCTACAACATTATGGCACTATAGGCTCAGTCATATGAGCCATTAAGGCATGAACATCATAAAGAAGAATTTTCCTGGATATACAGAAACAGGTTTGGATTTCTGTGAGAACTGCATATATGGGAAATAGAAGCGAGTAAGGTTTCTCAAGGTTAGACCTACGAAGCAAGAGAATAAGTTAGAGCTGGTACATTATGATGTGTGGGGGCCGGCTCTGGTATCATCTCTTGGGGGTTCAAGTTATTATGTTACCTTTATTGATGATGCAACAAAGAAAGTTTGGGTTTATTGTATTAGAAACAAATCTGATGTATTTAACACTTTTGTTAAATGGAAAGCCTTGGTAGAGAATGAAACAGGTCTTAAGCTAAAATGTCTCAGGTCAGATAATGGAGGGGAGTATTGCAGCAATGAATTTAATGATTATTGTTGTAAGAATGGAATCCGCAGGCAAAAGATGGTTCCAGGAACTCCACAACAGAATGGGGTATCAGAAAGGATGAACAGAACAATAATGGAATGTGCTAGGAGCATGAGGTTACATGCAGGGCTGCCTCTTTCTTTTGAGCACAGCTGTGTACTTGATAAACAGAGGACCCTAAAGTGCCTTGGATGGAGGCATACCTGAGGAGGCATGGCATGGTAGAAAGCTGATTATTTATTTCTTAGATTCTTTGGATGTGAGGTGTTTGTTCATATAGACAAGGATGATAGGACCAAGCTAGAGGCCAAATCAGAAAAATGTACTTTCATTGGTTATGGTGGTGATGACTTTGGGTTTAAATGTTGGAGTATTAAGGACAAGAAAATCATTCAGTCTAGGGATGTGGTCTTTAATGAGAAAGTCATGTATAAGCAATAGTTGTAGGAAAACAGGGAAGAATCCAAGAAAGAATATGCAGTGGTAGAGGACCTTCCAGATGGGAAAGTGACCCATGAATCAGTTCAGGAACCTACTCAACAGAAACTCCAAACTCCTACAGTGAGGAGGTCTTCTAGGGTAAGAAAAGAACCTTAATGTTTTTCTCCTTCTCTTTATTATTTATTACTCGCTGATAGTGGAGAGCCAGAGAGCTTTGATGAAGCAATGCAGGTAGATGTCAGTAAGAAGTGGGAGAAAGCCATGGATGAGGAGCATAAGTCTCTCATGGAGAACCAGACTTGGGATTTGGTGAAGCTACCAGAAGGCAAAAGGGCATTGCAGAACAAGTGGGTGTACAAAGTTAAAGACGAAGGAGGAAAGAAAAGATATAAGGCTCGGTTGGTGGTCAAGGGGTTTGCACAGAAACAAGGTATAGATTTTGATGAGATTTTTTTTCCTATAGTAAAAATGACTTCTATCAAAATTGTTATTGGAATAGTGGCAGCAGAAGACTTGACTTAGAACCGTTAGATGTAAAGACTGCATTTCTCCATGGTGATTTAGAGGAGGAGCTATATATGTAGCAGCGTCAAAGGTAAAAAGGAGATGGTGTGCAAACTAAAGAAGAGCTTGTATGGCCTGAAACAAGCTCCACGTCAATGGTATAAGAAGTTTGATAGCTTCATGATGGAGCAAGGTTATATTAGATGTCATTCTGACCATTGCGTGTATACAAAGAAATTTGAGGATGGAAGTTATATTATCCTGTGTTTGTATGTTGATGACATGTTGGTTGCAGGTAAAAACATGCAGGAAATAAAAGTACTCAAGAAACAGCTAAGTGAATCCTTTGATATGAAGGATTTGGGGGTAACTAGACAAATCCTTGATATGAGGATAAATCGGGATAAGAAGGAACGGAAGCTGACTTTATCTCAGGAAGAGTACATTAAGAAGGTATTGGATAGGTTTAACATGCAGGATGCTAAACCGGTTGGGACTCCTTTAGCAGGCCATTTAAGTTATCAAAGGAGCAGTGTCCCAAGATAGAGAAGGAAAGAAACCAGATGTCCATGGTACCTTACTCATCAGCGGTTGGCAGTTTGATGTATGCTATGGTGTGCACTAGGCCTAATATTGCCCATGCAGTGGGAGCTGTGAGTAGATTTATGAGTGATCCAGGTAAAGAGAATTGGCAAGCAGTAAAGTGGATCCTTCGGTATTTGATAGGAACCATGGGGACAGTTTTGTGCTACAGTGGATCAAACACCACTTTACGTGGTTATGTAGATTCAGACATGGCTGGAGATGTTGACAGTAGGAGGAGCACGAAAGGTTATATTTACACTGCAAGTGGGACAATAGTGAGCTGGATTTCACGACTACAGAAGCTGGTGGCTTTATCAACCACGAAGGCTGAGTATGTTGATGCCACATAGGCAAGCAAAGAGATGATTTGGTTACAACAATTGCTTGAAGAGTTGGGGCATAAGCAGGAGGAATGTAAGCTGCATAGTGATAGTCAGAGTGCTATACACCTAGCTAAGAACTCTGCTTTCCACTGCAAGACGAAGCATATACAATTGAGATATCACTTCATAAGGACAACTTTGGAGGAAGATAAGTTGAAGTTGGAGAAGATTCATACCAGTCAAAATCTTGCAGACATGATGACCAAGGTGGTCACAAGGGATAAACTAAAGCTATGTTCAACTTTGGTTGGCCTTCGCGGATGACAGTTGAAGGGTTGAGAAGCTTGCTGAGTGGAAATCATTCTCTAAGTGGGAGATTGTTATGTTTGTGGAGCCTATTTTCATGTTAGAGTGAGGTACACCTTCCATGTGTTACACTCGGGTATTTTTACAGTGATTCCGCTCGCTAATGTGAGCGGGTTATGCCTCTCGTGATGTGATTGGGTTGTCTCGCAGCAGTCAACCGCCTCTTCGGACCCCCCAACAGTGAAACTGAACAGTAACACCCATTCCCATTTTCTACAAGTGAAAGTGAACAATAAACTGAAAAATGCCAAGCTGACAATATCGTACGCCAAATTTTTATGTTGAAATGTGTGTCACATGTACGGTGGAGGAGTGTCTGTATGTTCCCTCTCACCAGACACACTCTCCAACTTTGCAATCATGACAACGAGACGGACGTGACTGAAAACAATATGAAACATTTTCTAACAATCTTGATTTCCCCCGATCTCTTACCCCCACCACCTCCTCCTCTTCATGCTTGCCAACTAAGTACTTACAATCAAATTCCTCCTGAATTATATATATTTCCAGTTCTACTTATTCCACGCCCATGCAAGCATTTTGCAAGAGCGTGTTTGTGCATTACATTTGCAGTATAAGCATGGTCCATGGGATTAATTGGTGATGTTATGGGGAGGCGCAACGTTGGCTAGGATGGCGTGAATATCGAGAGAAGACAAGGCAGTCACACCGGCACTCTGAGTTAAGAGTCCACATAGTCCACAGTCTACATCCAGTTATAGCCTCCGTAAAGTCTGTAAATGCAAACGGATAAATGTTTATACCTATGTGCTTAACGATCCTAACCACACCACTACACATTTATGTTTTAATGAAATCTAGCATGAGATTTGTCAAATCTTTTGACATAATAAAGAGAGGACTTTGATATTATAGAATATCCTTGAGAACATTAATATTGATTAATGAAGATTGGAAAGGAAACACATCAAATCAAAATATGAGAATGAAATGGTATTTCACTTGGACTATAATTAATACAAAAGTGAGTTTATTTAACTTGTGGGACCTCCATTTCCTTGAAGAAGATTCACCACTACATAACGACCATTTTTTTTCATTTGCAATTCAGATAGATCCCACTTGGTTAGAGCATTTGATGTGTCCTTATCGAAGATGAGATTTGATTCCCATCCTAGACGTTTTTACCTATTTTAACTATATCTTACATTTTGTAAAACTAACAACCCTGTCCCTATTTGACGTGAAAGAATTCAAAAAACCGTCATTATCACTATAAACACATTCAATATAAATATAAGTGATGCATTTAATATATATTCAAATAACATAATATTATGAAAATGTGTTTATATGGAGTATATAATTGTTGAAACTTACTAGACACTTGTAAATACAACTAAAAAATAATGTACTTTTTAAAATATTAAATAAAGAAAAATTATTTAATAAAAATAGGAAACTCTTAAAAAATTGGTAATGTCATACAGTTTTGGTTTTCCGGGCGGGGTCGACCGTCAAATCTCATCCCTGCTCATTATGGGAAAATAGGTAGATCGCCCACAGAGGTAGCTCATTACCTGTCAAACGAAACCAAACATTAAAAAAATATTAATAATAAATATTTGAAAGAGGCTAAAAATTTCGTTAGGGCCGCAAAATTCATAGATATCGCACTGGAATCGGGGCTGCGACCAGAACATGTTCCAGTTGTTGTTTCAATCCACGTATATTATCGGGCTTCTCTGACCATGTCCAACACGAACCGCATCAGCAGCCGGACGCCCGGATTCAGTGAATAAGTAAAATACTTCTCCGATCCATTGTTCACGAAGCTGAAGTCTTAAACATATTCTGTTGTCATTTCCGACTGCTCTCTAAAGAACTTCAGGGTCTAGATCCCTCTTTCCCAGTAGCGAACAATCACTTTCCATAGAAAAATGAATTGCCTGACTCTGGACGGGTCGAGCTCTAGTGTGAACGGTCTGAGCATTGGGTCGAAGGAGCTCTTCCCTGAGATCGGTTTTTACCCCTTTCAGATCCTCATCCTAGGAAACAATGTATTTAACGGTTGTTCGGATCTTCATTTTTTTTTACCCATGCTAGTTAGTCTTGCAAATTGAAATCCAAAGCAATAATTGAAAGGTAATTGTGCAAGTTTTCATATGGAAATAGTTGGATTTGCTCAAAGTGGGACTTCAATGGTGGGCCGCCTAGGTACTGGAATGCAACATAATTCCCTACCAGATGATGACTTGATTGGATTTCCGGAGAAAATGAAAAAAATTCTGGGCAATCTCGTTCCAAAGTTGAATGATGATCACTCAGAAATAAAATTGTTGGTTTTGAAAGGTAAAATATACTTCGCAGCAGAGAACAATTTGATAAAATAAAACTTCGTGGAAATTCACAAATGTGTATACGAGATAGATATTATTGAGATGACAGAGAATGAAAAAGATATATATTCACTGCATCCTCCCTCCACAGGTACCTTATGTCAATTTCTCCCATTTCATAAAATTTAGTTATACTGAAATGGCAGGGGACGAAGAGAAAATGAAAATTGGTTGGAAGCAGGTGAGCTGCGGCTTGATTATGGGTGCAGATTATACTACTTTTAAGTTCTTTTAAAGTATAGATGGACCACTTGGTGAAGTTTCCTGGATAGCCGTGATTTTATCCAATTATACTGAAATGGCAGGATAGGAAGAGGAAATGAAAATTAGTTGGAAACAGGTGAGCTACGGCTTGAATATTATGCGTGCAGATTATACCGCTCTAGCTTCTTTTGAAAAATGAGATGGGGCACTTGGTGAAGCTGCATGGATGGCCATGAATTTGATAACATTATTTGTATTCGTGGCACAACTTGCGATGCCGTGGTTCCTAGTCACTCTCGCCGCAATTCTTTGAACTGAACAAATGCCCCTACGAGTACTGTAAAAAACGTGGATGGTCACAATTTTTCAGACATCAACGCAGAAAAAGTCCACCATCAAATTCTTGTCATGCGTCAGAGCTGAAATTATTTTCCATCGTAATATGGTCGACGATGCAACGATTTTCCATCGTTCGATTATGTCAGAGAGGGGTGGGCTTTCGGCCAGTGTATACGCCTTTCGGCGTAATTAAAGAAGATAAGATTTTGAAATCCAGATATTGTGTGCCATGCTTTATTGAGAATTCTATTGCATACCATTGATACATATATTCAATAAATATATAATTACATTTACATATATTCAATAAAAATATAGTTTTCACAACTGTACATACACGTGAAGTAAGTATGATTTTATGAAGATACATAGTAGAAATTGCAAATCACAAAGCGGGTGATGATGAGGTCGTTTTCCTCTCCACTCGAATAGGCAGCCCATTCTTCATAGTCGCACTTAGACTTGGAATCGACTCTGCCTTGTGATGGGGATCCACTCTTAAGAGAAAGCTACGAATAACAAAGACAACAATATTTTTCATCTAGATAAATGCCATTTCTTTTCCCAAACAGATGCACGCACCACCTTTAACACAACAAACTTGAATGGACTCTACAGAACAAAAACATCATCTTCCATCCACCTATCTAGCTTGAACTCCATGCAGTCTACACCCCAAATGCTCTTTATCCTACCCATCACATAGGGATAATATTTCATCCCAGATTTCCTTTCCTCACAAACGTGCCATCTAGAAGGAAATCATCTTCCACTGCATATTTTGAGTCATACCAAACAGGTGGGTAGATCCTCATTGATTCACACAGTGCAGCGTGCAAGAATTACATCCTTTTCACGTTCTTGTATGAGTATTTGAAGTATTCACAAGAAATATTGACGTTTTCCATGAATTTACGTGTATTTAATCTATCCATCGGTTAAAGCTTCCACTGTTGACGGAAAACGGTGATAACACTTAAAAATAAAAATATTTCTCTGCATTGATGGCTTGTCAGAAATACGACATCTACTGCAGATAATTTCCAACCTTCCAATGGTCAATGATGCAGGCAATACGCATTTTTGTATTTTTTCAAAGAGGGGTAGGCTGTCTGCCAGTGTATACACCTTTTGATGTAATTAAAAAATTTCTATCATCACCAAACATAGATCCCACACCCATATTCAATGGGAATTACAAATTATCAAATTCCGGATCCATCAAATTATTATGATATTTTCCCATTGGATCGATCAAACATGGATACTCGTCCATTAAAATGGGCAGCTTGGCATCTTCCTCTGAAGTTATGAAAAAGTTTCCATACTTTGAATCTTGGTATAGGATATCCACCCTTGGGTCATCAGGTTTTGAATCGTATATTTCATTTTTCTTATATTGACATGGATGTAAATGTTTAAGATATTTCTCTATATACTTCTTGTGTATGTATAATGTTTGAAAAAAATTAAAATTGCATTTCTTAGATTGTGTTGCTATTCTTTCTTGTTTATTTTCCATAATCCATTTTTTTTCATTTTCCATCATGATGAGATATTGCATGGAACATGGATTAAAATGGTTGCATTGTTTATTTCATCTTGTGTACGCATTATGTGTTGGAAAAATAATGGGGGTAGAGAAAAATGTAATTGGTCGAATAGAAGGTGTTGTTTTAGCTTTTGTTAGAGTATTGCTTTAAAGCATTGCTTACATTGTGTTAGTGTTATTTCTTATTCATTTGACATCATGATTGGATATTTCATGTGGCATGGATAGAAATTGTTATGTTATTTCTATTGAAACATCTTGTATATGCATAATATCTAAAAAGGGGGAAAAAAGAAAAATACATTTAGTTGAATAAAATTTATCATACATGGGTTTTATATTGTGGCGCAACCTTTGATTTTTCCATAAAAAACATATTTGAGCCTTGAAAATAATCATTTTTGTTGTACATTCTCTTATTTGGGCCTGGATAAAGCTCCCCTTCTCCATTCATTCCTCTAGGACTCTTTTTTCCCCCTTGGCTTGCATTCTTTGTACCATTTTGTCTCTGATTTTTGAACTACTGAGAGAGTGAAATAATCAATCAATGGTTTCCCCCCTCATTTGGGGTGCATGAGATGGATCAATGCAAATGTGGCCCAAACGAGAGAACCTGAAGTTGATGTGTACATCCGAATTAGGAATCCTACATGGGGAATAAGATATGTTCATGGTAACAACCATAACACATGCAGAAAGAAAACTAGTAAGAAGTGTTAGCGATAAACAATCATGGCCTAATCTAATATAAACAAGTCAAAAATGTAATAACACATTGAGAGGAGAAAATAATAGGTGGCATAAAACATGGGGCAAAAATTAGGATGTCACAATACATTCAAGGTTTAATAGGCCATAAAATAAAAAAAGAAACCATTCATAGTGTACAGCCCGCAAAAACAGATAAACAAGTCACAATCATAAAAGACAAGACACAAGTAAAAGTGAAAGAAGATAATCATGGTTGGAAGGAAACCTGCAATATGAATGCTACACATGAAGCATCCATTAACATGTTAGAATAATGGATATTATGTCACAATGTATATATGGGATTGAAATATAAATGAAAGTAGTATAAATTACAATGATAGCACCCTGAATATGTAAAGATATGGAAGGGAAATGACTCTAGGATCCTTAGTGGGACTAGTAGAGAATAGTTTCAAGCATCATGCATCATGTGATAACTTGTAGATAGTTTGAATTCACCTCAAAGTACCATGTGAATGCACATGTGTACATGTAAAAGGATAGAGCATACTATGAATCAAGCTAACATTATAGGAAAAATGCAACATGGAATAGTACAAACATGTAAAGATACATCCAACCAAGATCTAAGCTAATGTGTTTATAAATTTCAAATATATGAATGTTTTGGTATTATTAGAATTAGAGATCTTATCGCTAAGGAATGGAAGAAAGGTTCCCCTAGTGTGTATGTGTACAAAGTGAGGTTCATTTGTGTAAGTGCACCCTTAATTGATTTGTAAACATCTCGCTTTGGAAATTTGTGAGACCAAAACAATTTATTGTTCCATCTTCAACTTTCGAAAATGACACTATTTCGATTATTAGTGAGAAAAAATGAAACTTAGAACTACTTTGCGGCAAAGGAAATATAACAATTTAACACAATATGTATCCCGGAAACCCCCTAGTTGAGGGAAAACCATCCAGGAAGGGCGATTTCTCTTTCTTCCCAATTTTATTGGCCAATTGTAAAATAATTACATATTACAACAAGAGGAAGGAAGGTAAACAATGTAAAACACCTCCCTTCTATACTTGGATGCTCTGTTTCTACACCTTACTTCTACAAAACACTTCCAGCTTCAATGGTTTCTTCTCACTCTCTTGCATTCAAACTTCAATTTCTCCATTCTTGCCTATGCTCCTCCTTAAATAACAAGCTTCCCATGTCCTCTCGTGCACTGGAGAATGAGAAACGTCCTCCAAGGAAGAGACATAGACCGGATGCTTGAAATATGTCACCGCTCATGGCTTCATTTTATTTTTCCATCCATTAGTGATAGGATCACCAATGTATGTAGACTGACGGCTATGCAACCACCAGTCTGTGTAGAGGGGTGGCTACATAACTGCCACCCTGTACAGAGGGGTGGTTCTGTAACTTTACAGTCTGATCTTCATTCTTCTCAATTTCCCTTTTGGATCTGGTTGTTCCAATGAAGTGGTGTTTCTTTGGATCCCTATGGATAATCAATAGTCGTGTTTGAACCTAGAATAAGAGTGCATCATCATAAAGTAAGGGGAAATTAAATTACCCCAAATTGTGTAGTGATCTATTAAATGAGTATAGAGGGAAAGGACTCATTATATGCTAATGTGAAAGAGGAACACATGTGAACATGATCTAAGAAATGATGGTCATGTGAAAGTACATGTGTCTAGACGTGCAGAGTAGGACTATGTCGTGTATTTGGAGAATGAGAACATGAAGTGAGCCTAGATGTACCATGTGTAGCTTGTATCCTGTGAAGGGACCTAGTCCTATGATGTGGGTTATGGGATTGAGATAGAAATCATGGGCGAGAAACAAGAACAACATGTAATGGATATCTATATGGAGATGTAGGATTATACCAGTTGTACAGATAAACAAGCATGTAATGAATAATGCAGAAAATGTAAAACATAAAAGAATGCAATAAAACAAAGACACAGATTTAACATGGTTCACCCAAAATGGGCTACGTCCACCAGAAACAGCCAATCCTTTTATTCAGTCCAGCAAAACTCTCTCTCACAGTGCTTCCACTAATACAATGAGCCTCATACATAACGACCCTTTAAAGATATTAGGGTTTTTATCATTTTGGGAAACATAGAAAACCACCCATTAGATCTGTGACCTAATAAGGAATGTTCCAGATTTCACAATGCATAAATACATATAAAATGTGGCTTACGGGGGCACTGCCCCTGAAACCCCCACCGGATCCCGCACCAAGGGGCCATCCCCCCCAGACCCCATAAGGGGGGCGAATCCCCCCTTGTAACCCCCATTGCTATCAGGCTCCACAACCAACAATCTCCCACTTGGAGACTGATTGTTGTAACTCCACCACTACAGCTCCTACTTGGACTTTTCTTCTTGGCTTGTTTCTTCCACTTCAAGATCAATCTTGAAGACCCACAGAAGTTGAATGCAAATCCAACTTCTCCTTTGTCATTGGCTTAGTAAACATATCAGCAGGATTATCATCTATATGAATCTTCACTAACTCAAGTTGCCCATCCTCCAACACTTGTCGTATGAAGTGATATCTTAGCTGAATGTGTTTGGTTCTTGAATGGAAGGCTGAGTTCTTTGCCAGGTGAATTGCACTTTGACTATCACTGTGTAACTTACAATCCCCTTGCTCCTTACCCAACTCCTCCATGAACCTACTCATCCATAACATTTCCTTACTTGCCTCAGTCGTTGCAACATATTCTGCCTCTGTAGTAGATAGGGAAACTACCTTCTGTAAACTTTGAGATCTAACTCACTGCCGCACCACCAACTGTAAACATGTATCCAGTAGTGATCCTCCTACTATCCACATCTCCTACCATATTTGAATCCACAAATCCCTGTAAAGTATAATCTGACCCTCCAAAGCACAAGTGCCTACTACTGGTCCCTCTCAAGTACCTGAGAATCCACTGGACTACCTTCCAGTGTGCTTTACCTAGATTTTCCATATACCTGCTAACAACTCCCACTGCTTGGGAAATGTCTGGCCTGGTACAAACCATGGCATACATGAGGCTCCCAACTACTGAAGAATAAGGAACCCATGCCATATAATATTTTTCCTCTTGTGTTGTTGGGCATTTCTCTTTACTTAATCTAAAATGCCCAGCCAATGGTGTACTAACTGGTTTCACATTCTGCATCTGAAACCTTTCTAACACCTTTTCTACATAGTCCTCCTGAGACAACACCAATTTCTTATTTTTCTTGTCCCTCTTGATTTGCATACCGAGGATTTTCTTTGTTGCACCCAAATCCTTCATTACAAATGTTTGTGCAAGCTTTTCCTTAAGCTTTGCAATTTCCTGCATATTAGACCCTTGCTACAAGCATATCATCTACATATAACAGAAGAATAATGTAGCTCCCACTATCCAACCATTTAAAGTACACACAATGATCTGATTGACATCTAGTAAAACCATGCTCATGCATAAAACTATCAAACCTTAGATACCATTTCCGGGGAGCTTGCTTGAGCCCGTATAGGCTCTTCTTCAACCTACAAACCAATTTCTCCTTACCCTTCACCTCATACCCAAGTGGTTGCTGCATATAAATCTCCTCCTCCAAGTCACCATGGAGAAATGTCATCTTGACATCAAGTTGCTCTAAGTGTAAATATTCAACAACAACTAAACTTAATACAGTACGAATGGAAGACATCTTTACAACAGGGGAGAAAATTTCATCAAAATCGATACCTTTCTTTTGTTCATACCCCTTCACTACAAGCCTTGCTTTGTACCTTTTCCATCCACCTTCTTCTTCTTTCACATGGTAGACCCATTTGTTTTGTAGTACTCTCTTCCCAACCGGCAATTTGACTAAATCCCATGTTTGGTTCTTCTCCAGGGAGTCCATCTCCTCATTCATGCCATGCTCCCACTCCTTAGTGGATTCCACCTGCATTGCCTCATCAAAGCTCTCTGGCTCACCACTATCTGTTAGTAACAAATAATACAAAGCAGGGGAAAATATTTCTGGAGGTCTACTAATACGTTGTGACCTTCTTACCAAAGATGGGGGTGTCACGGGATCATTATTTTCTTGCTGCTCATTTTCTTGAATTTCTGATAGAGGTGCCAATGCCGACACTGGCTGTCATGCTCGGCCTATAGAACTGTCAACCTCGGTACCTGTAGGTGGATATTTTCCACCCGAGAGTTCATTTTTAGGAGCTATATCCTCAACCAATTCTTCCTTGGGATTTTTTTCATCCTGTACCTGATCCCTGTACATTCTATTTTCACGCCAAACAACATCACAACTCCTAATTATCTTAGATTCATCTAGATCCCAAAACTGAAATCCATAATCACCATTGGAGCCATAGCCTATGAATGTACAACGTTTGGATTTTGAATCCAATTTCTTCCTGTTTTCTTTATTAACATGCACAAATGCCTCTGAACCAAATACTCTTAAAAATGAAAGGTCTACCTCTTTCCCGGTCTAGGATTCTTTGGGAATTCCTCCATCTAGTGCACTCAAAGGCCCACAGTTGATTAAGTACACAACAGTATCTACGGCCTCTGCCCAAAACTGAAGAGGCAGCCCCGCATGCAATCTCATTGACCGTGCACACTCCATTATTGTTCTATTCATCCTCTCACTAACACCATTTTGTTGCGGAGTCCTGGGAACTGTTTTCTCTCTACGAATCCCATTCAAGGAACAATAATCATCAAATTTCTTACTGCAATACTCACTGCCATTATCAGATCTCAAACATTTCAATTTAAAACCACATTGATTCTCAGCAAGTGCTTTCCATTTCTTAAATGTATCAAAGACATCAGACTTACGCTTAATGCAATATACCCATACCTTCCTTGTGGCATCATCTATGAATGTGACATAGTACAGAGAACCACCATGAGATGCAACATGGGCCGCCCCCACACATCTGTATGAACTAGCTCCAACTTTTTCTCTTTCTTGGTATTCCCTGCCTTGAGAAATCTAACTCTTTTCTATTTCCCAAAAATGCAATGCTCACAAAACTCTAAGTCCAATTGCTTCAAACTTGAAAGCTTACCTTTTTCCTGTAGAATTTTCATGCCCTTCTCACTCATATGTCCCAATCTACTGTGCCACATGCTGGCATCCTCATCTGAAGTAGACAATATGGTAGAAGAATTAGATATACAAGTAGACAAATAAAGAGTGCCTACTTTCTTACCCCATGCCACTACCAGGGCACCCTTGGAAACCTTCCAAGCATCTGAAGTGAATGTGACTATGCAACCTTCACCACCCAACTGTCCTGCAGAGATGAGATTTCTCCTGAGGCTAGGTACATGCCTCACGTCTCTCAATATCCATGTATTTCCATTCTGTAATTTCAGGTGTACATTGCCCTTCCTGAAAATGTTGCACGGCTCATCATCGCCCAAATAAACCTGTCCAAAATTTCCCTAGACATACTCTTTAAAATAGCCCTTATCAGGGGTTGCATGGAAAGAGGCACCTGAATCTATTACCCAAGATTCTACTCTAGTATCAAGAGAAAGTATAAGAGCATCCTGAACAATATTACCTGTCGGATTTTCCTCTTTAATACCTTCAGGCTGGTTTTCTTTGTTTCCTTTGAACCAACAATCCTTTTTAGCATGTCCTCTCTTTCCACAGTTCCAACAAGTAATGCCTCTACTCCTAGATTTGGATCTTCCCATATTCGATTTAGATCTCCCATGAGCCTTACTCTTTGATTTCTCCTTGCTCCTCCCTCTACTCTCCATATTCAACGCATTTCCAGAAGAAGAATTTTCCCCTGTACTTTTCCTGCATTTCCTCATTTAAAATGACACTGACTACATCTTCAAATTTAAGAGAAGTAGATGATGTATTACTAACTACCATTACTAAGTTGTCCCAACTTTCTGGCAAAGAACATAGGAATAATAATGCTCTAACCTCCTCATCAAATGGGATATTAACTGAATCTAACTGATTTACAATAGTGTGGAAATCATTAAGATGGTTAGATACAGATCCACCTTCTTGCATTTGTAGATTAAACAATATTTTCATCAAATAAACTTTATTGGATGCACTAGGTGTTTCATATAAATTAGCTAGGGTTTTCATCAACTCTACCATACTCTTCACCTGTGAGATATTTGAAGCTACAGACGATGCCAGACTCAATCGAATCACACCGAGAGCCTTCCTATCTAGAACCTTCCACTCCTCATCAGACATGATTGAGGGTTTCACTTCTTCACCTCCCAATGGTAGGTATAGATCCTTTTGATACAGGTAATCTTCCACCTACATTTTCCATAGCTGGTAATTTCAGCCATCAAACTTCTCAACTCTGAACTTATTCTCCTCTGCCATTGTTGCTTCTCCCACTCAAACAAAAATCCCTCTGTGAGTATACTACCAACAAATAAATCTCAAACGTGCTCTGATACCAGTTGTTAGGATTATACCAGTTGTACAGATAAACAAGCATGTAATGAATAATGCAGAAAATGTAAAACAGAAAAAGAATGCAATAAAACAGAGACACAATTTAACGTGGTTCACCCAAAATGGGCTACGTCCACCAGAAAATAGCCAATCCTTTTATTCAGTCCAGCAAAACTCTCTCTCACAGTGCCACTGATACAATGAGCCTCATACATAACAACCTTTAAAGATATTAGGGTTTTTATCATTTCGGGGAAACATAGAAAACCACCCGTTAGATCTGTGACCTAATAAGGAATGGTCCAGATTTCACAATGCATAAATACATATAAAATGTGGCTTATGGGGGCGCTGCCCCCGAACCCCTGCTGGGGCGCACATCCCCCCTAGACCCCGCAAGGGGCGAGAATCCCCCCTTACAACCCCCTAACAACATGATTACCAATAAAAGCATCAATGTGATCTCTATGTGATGATAAAAAAGCATGAAAATACACATCAGTGAAAGTAATAACAGATGGGGGAATATTGACAGTACCAATAAGAACCCCAAGAGGATGATTTGAAGATGATGGAGGTGTAACCACATGATAAAAATGATTAGAAGAAAACCCCAGAACCACTTTTTCATGTTTGAGTAATGGATCATTGAAAATATAAAGTTTTCCATTGTCATTTGTAGATTTAGAAATAATAGATTAAGGTAATTCAAGTTCGTTAGTATGAATCAAGTCTTTAATCAAATGTCTAAGATTAAAGCATCTATCAGTGAAATGTCCATTACATATATGATAACCACAGTGTGTGTTTTCATCAAAATTTATTACCATGAGGATGATCATGTTGTAACTCAAGAGGGGATGTAGGAGAAATTACATTTATTTTAATGATCTTAGGTAATAAGATGTGAGGTGGATATGGAAATCTAGTAAAATTACATCGTTTAGGTTGTATTTGTAGCTTTGTGTTAGGAAATAAAGGATAAAATATGTAGAACAATCCCACACAGAATCACAATAGTAGAAACTAATAAGCAGAAAATAAAATAACACAATATAGAGATAATATTTAATGTGGTTCACCCAATTTGGGCCACATCCACCAAGAATCACTTGCTCATATTTTATTACAAGCCACCTCTCTCTTAATACAATACCCCAAAATTGTTTGGAGTTGTGCTCAACAAACTCTCTTGAATTCACACTTGAACTCACACACACCTACAATGATATGTCTCACCTATCAAAATTACATCAATAGTCAACTACTTAAGCAATTTTTTAATACCGTGGGTACCAAAACCATGGGCCAAAACTGTTCCATAAACCTATGGGTCAAGAATACCACCCATATGAGAAGAGCACATTTCTTGATATATCAAACGTATTTTTTTAGGCCATTTTTTTCTTCGGATGAGGCTAGTACTTTCATTGTTGATATGTACAGTACAAGTCATTAACACTTCCACACATGAAAACAGGGTCCACAATATAACAATCTCCCACTTGGAGACTAGTTTTCCTCTAAGAAAAACTTCTCAATACTTCACTGTCATTTGTGAAGACCAACGAAAGCTGAACACAAGCTTCAATTTCTCCCTTGTGACCACCCTAGTCATCATGTCTACAGAATTCTAACTATTATGAATCTTCTCTAGCTTTAACTTATCTTCCTCCAAAGTTGTCCTAATGAAATGGTACCTTAAATGTATATGCTTCATCCTAGAGTGGAAAGTAGAGTTTTTAGCTAGGTGTATAGTACTATGACTATCAATATACAAACTTTCCTTCCTCCTACTTATGCCCCAAATCCTTAAGAAATTGTTGTAACCAAATCATCTCTTTGTTGGCCTCTATGGAAGCAACATACTCAGCCTATGTGGTTGATAAAGCCACCAAATTTTGTAGTCGTGAAATCTAGTTCACTATTGTCCCACCTAAAGTGAAAATCTAACTTGTTGTGCTTCTCCTTCTATCTACATTTCTAGCCATATATGAATCTACATAACCACACAATGTGTTGTCTAATCCACTATAGCACACGACTGCCCCCAAGGTCCCTCTCAAGTACCAAAGGATCCACTTTACTACCTGCCAATGATATTTACTTGGATCACTTATAAATCTACTCACATATCCCACTGCATGGGAAATATCAGCCCTAGTACACACCATGGCATACATCAAACTACCAACCACTGGTGAGTAAGGTACTCTAGACATCTGATTTCTCTCTTACTCTTGTCTTGGGACACATCTCCTTTGATAACTTGAAATAGCCTCCCAAAGGAGTCCTAACCAGTTTAACATCTTGCATATTAAATGTCTCCAAGACCTTCTTAATGCACTCTTCCTTCAATAAATTCAGCTTCTGTTTCTTCCTATCCCTAGATATCCTCATACCAAGGATTTGTTTGGCTACCCCCAAATCATTCATAGCAAAAGAGTCACTTAGCTGCTTCTTGAGTACTTTTATTTCATGTATGTTTTTTCCTGCAACCAACATGTCATCCACATATAAGCACTGGATAATATAAATGTCATCCTGAAATTTCTTTGTATATACGCAATGGTCAGAATGACATCTAATATAACCTTACTCCATCATGAAGCTATCAATTTTTGTATACCATTGAGGTATAGCTTGTTTAAGGCCATACAAGCTCTTCTTTAGTTTTCACACCATCTCATCTTTACCTTTGACCTCATATCCCTTTGATGTTGCATTTATAGATCCTCCTCCAAATCACCATGTAGAAATGCAGTCTTTACATCTAGCTGCTCTAAGTGCAAGTCTTCTGCTACCACTATTCGAAGAACAGTTCTAATAGAAGTCATTTTTAATACAAAAGATACAAATCTCATCAAAATCTATACCTTTTTTCTGTGCTAACCCCTTGATTACCAATCAGAGCCTTGTATCTTTTCTTGCCTTCTTCTTCCTCTTTAAATTTGTACACTCACGTGTTCCACAATGCTCTTTTTCCTTTAGGTAGCTTCACCAAATCCAAAATCTAGTTCTCCATGAGAGATTTATGCTCCTCATCCATGGATTTCTCCCACTTCTTCATAGCATCTACCTACATTACTTCATCAAATCTCTCTAGCCCTCCACTATCAGTGAGTAATAAATAATAAAGAGAAGGAGAAAAATGTTCATGTTCTCTTCTTACCCTAGAATACCTCCTCAATATAGGATTTTGGGGTTCCTGTTGTGTAGGTTACTGAACTGATTCATGTGTCACTTTACCATCTGGAAGATCCTCTACCACTGCATATTCTTTCTTATATTCTTCCCTATTTTCCTGCAAGTGTTGTTTATACATAAATTTCTCATTAAAGACCACATCCCTAGATCGAATGATTTTCTTGTCCTTAATACTCCAACATTTATATCCAAATTCATCACCACCATAACCAATGAAAGTATATTTTTCTGATTTAGCCTCTAGTTTGGTCCTATCATCCTTGTTTATATGAACAAACACCTCACATCCAAAGACTCTAAGAAATGAATAATCAAATTTCTTATCAGTCCAAGTCTCCTCATGTATGCCTCCATCCAAGGCACTTGGGGGTACTCTTTTTATTGAGTAGACACTTGTGCTCACCGCTTATGCCCAAAAAGAAAGAGACAATCCCACATGTAACCACATGCTCCTAGCACATTCCATTATTGTCATATTCATCCGTTCTGACACCCCATTCTGTTATGGAGTTCTTGGAATTGTCTTTTTCCTGCGTATTCCTTTCTTAGAACAATAAAAATCAAAATCATTGTTGCAATACTCCCCTTCATTATTTGACCTAGGACATTTCAACTTGAGACCCATTTCATTCTCTACCAAGTCTTTCCATTTAACAAAAGTGTCAAATACATCAGTTTGTTTCTAATGCAATATACCCAAACTTTCCTTGTTACATCATCAATAAAAGTAACATAATAATTTGAACCCCCAAGAGATGATACCTGATGTGACCCTCACACATAAAAATGTACCAACTCCAAATTAATCTCTTTCTTCATAGGTCCAACCTTGAGAAACTTTAGTCACTTCGGTTTCCCATATACACAGTTCTCACATAACTCCAATCATGTTTCTATATATCTAGAAAAAATATCCTTTATGATCCACTTGCCCTTATGGCTCATATGACCGAGCCTATAGTGCCACAATATTGTATCTACATCTGAAGCCACAAGATTACAAGCATTAGTGCTATCAGTGGTTAAATACAAGGTTCCAACATTCTTACCTCTTGCCACCACAAGAGCACCCTTGGTAACCTTCCAAGAGTCAATTGTAAATATCACAGTATAACAATCATTTCCCAATTTCCCTGGTGATATCAAATTTCATATTAGTGTAGGCACATGTATGACATTCTTCAATAGCCATGTATTCCCATTCTACATCTTAACCTGAACAAAACCTATTTTCCAACTATGTTGCAAGACTTATCATCACTAAGAAAAACATGCCCAAAATACCCTTTAACATAATCAACAAAATAATGCCTATGTGGAGTAGCATGGAAAGAAGCCCCCGAATCTAAAACCCAAGTTTCAATAATATTATGCAAATAAAGAATCAAAGCATCCTGGTAAACATTATCAGTTCCTACATTCACCTCCTTGTTTTCTTCCTGTTGTTTCTTCTTGTTCTGAAGCTCCCAATAGTCCTTCTTTGCATGCCCATGCTTTTCACAGTGCCAACATACCATCTTACTTTTGGATTTTGACCTTGCTTGATCTTTTGATTTTCCATGGCTTCCTCTATTCTTAGTCTCCCTCTAGTTTCCACTGTCAAAGCATAACCTGAAATAAAATATTCTTAGGAGCTTTTTATTTACATTTCCTTTCTTAGAATCACCCCTACAACATCCTCAAACTGTCAACTTTGAGTTAGCTAGAACCGAGTTGTTTACCACCATTTCCAGGCTATTTGAACTCTCAGGTAAGGAGCACAAAATTAATAAAGCCCTATCTTCTTCATAAAATTCTATTGTAACCAAAGCTAGCATATTCACAACCATATTAAAATCATTCAAATGATATGTTACTAAACTATTCTCAGACATCTGCATATTAAACAACTTTTTCACTAAAAATATCTTGTTAGAGACAGAGGGTTTTTCATATAACTTCCCTAATGCATCCATAAGTTCTTTTGTAGTCTTTTCATTTGAAACATTAAATAATATTGAAGATGCAAGACATAGCCAGATTGTTCCAAGTGCCTTCTTTTCCAGCAAATCCCATTCTACATTCGTCATTCTTAAGGGTTTGTTCCCTTTCTCAGACAATATAATATAAAGATCTTTCTGATAAAGGTAATCTTCCATCTGCATCTTCCAAAGACTAAAATTCTGCCCATTAAATTTATCAACCCTTGATCTTCCATCATTTTCCATAGCTCTCACTCAAGCTAAAACTTTCCCTGTGATTCAACACTTCAGCAAACCAAACCAGGATCTGATACCTATTGTTAGGAAATAAGGGATAAAATATGCGGAACAATCCCACACAGAATCGTAATAGTAGAAACTAATATGCAAAAAATATTATAGATCTGAAATAAAAGTGTGAAAAATAAGGGTTAAATATAGAGACAATATTTAACGTGGTTCACCCAATTTGGGCTACGTCCACCAATAATCAATTGCTCATATTTTATTACAATCCACCTCTCTCTCAATACAATACCCATATCTGTTTGGAGTTGTGCTCAACAAACTCTCTTGAATTCACAATTGAACTGACACACACCTACAATGATATGTCTCACCGATCAAAAGTACATCAACAGGAAACTACTTAAGCAGTTTTACAATACCATGGGTACTAGAATAATGGGAAAAAATTCCTCATAAACCTAAGGGTCAAAAATCCCACCCATATGTGAAGAACATGTTTCCTGATATATCGTGAACCTTTTTCAAGGCCCAGAAACATTTCTCGGGGGCTGCCACTTCCAGACCTCCACTCAGGACCCGGCCCAACCTTGGAGCCCGGCGAGAAAACTGTAGAGAGTTTAAAGTCTTCAACACTTCCACATATGAAAACAAGCTCCACAACATAACACTTTGTTGGTTGAGATAAAACATTAAAAGTAGGCTTAGGCTCATTATATTTACTCTTAAAGGTAGATTGTTTCATTAGAATTTGTTACTAGATTTGTTAGAAGTATTATCACCATATTTAAGCGTGCACATAGAAAGTAACTTGTTTTTCACATTATTTAAGAGTATGAAATAAATGATCAAAATAACACAAAGAATCAAAGAGTACATGTTCTTGTAGAGGACACAAGATACTTTGGATTAATACATCTTGTAATTTAGATTAAGCCAAGAAAATTTTCATTTTATAAGATTACTCTTATAACATAAAACATAATCAGTAAGATTCTCATTAGATCCTTTATTTATTTTAGCCATTTGTGCATCTTTTATTTTAGTTCCAATGTTCATAGAAAAATGTTTCGAGAATAGATTTGCTATATGAGTGAAATATCTAACAGAGTGTAGAGGTAAATCATAAAACCATTGCAAGGCATACTCATATAATCTTATAGGAAAAAACTCGGTTAATAATGTATCATCACAAGCATAGTTCAATCATGTAACATGAAATAATATAAGATGCTCTTGTAGATCTCTTTGACTGTAAAAAATAGGAAACTTTAGTGAAACAAAATTAGGGGGAAGTGAGTAAGAAGAACCCTCATGTGCAAGAGGACTACGTATGAGAAGTGAAGAATCAAGAGAGGGAGAAGAAGAATAGGTGTGTTTTAATTGACAAATTTGATCATGTAAATCATGGTACAAGGAATCTAAGGTGTGGTTTCCTGAAGAGGTACTCAACTAGATATGAGAAATGATATGGGAAGAAAATGTGTGTTAGGTGTGGGAATAAGAATATGGCTAGTGGAATCCTTTGCATTGGTGGGGGAGAAGAGAGTAGAATAGAAGGTGTTAGAGCCTCATTGGTTATAAAATTAGTAACTAGAGGGGTTGACATAGACATACATTGTGACCTCTTCACAAGAAACATATAAGAAGAGATCTAAGTTCTCAGGATGGTCAAAAATGTATGCATTTAGGTCATTAAGATTTTCAGTAATAAATTCATGAGTAGATCTAGCCATGATATGAAACAAATAGATTCAATGCACACAATTCAATACTCAATTTCACCAAATGATTTAACAAAATTAAATCTTAATCATAGGACAAGATTAAATAAGATATATAAGAAACATGTAATATACAAATATAAAATTATGAGAAAATAAAACTAGTGATATGATAAGAGTGACTTAGCTGATATTTGGTTGTTTAGACTAGATTTAGGTTGGATAAATGGTGGAACATGATCACTCGAGACTGTATTTTCTTTGTATGAAAAAAGTGATCCGAAAGTTACTCTAGAAAATATCACCTAGATCTAGACAATATCTCCTAGTGCTGGTGTCTGAGTTAGGTGATAGTGTCCTAGAGATAGATGTGGATCTAGTTATTTCAGTTTCTAATAATATCACCTTCACTTTTCTTTGTGTCACATCCACTTCACTATAAGGTTATCCTATCACATTTGTACCTTTAAAACAAACCCTCTCTACTTGCACCAAGCTTAATCACACATTAGAATAAATAAAATATGCAAATGGTTGTTTCAGACTGACCTTGATGGTCACCCCAATTTGATTTTCACTGAGCAGTTGCACTACATTTAAGAATCAATGTATTTCTCATTTGTGTGAGATACAAATAGTGTCCCTTGAAACTAGGTTTCCCTTATGCAAGTTGCACCAAGATAGTGGGCTACAACTACTTTTTGCCCAAGATAATGTGTATTATGGAATTCAAAACTTTCCCTTCATGTGCAGTAAATCATGTAGCCCAAGTGTAGTTCTCAACAATACTATAATCCTTGAACCAAAGTGATCAATACAAGTTTACGAAAGATAAACAAGTAGCGTGTAATTTTAAAAATATAAAAACAAGGTGAAGGGACATAAGCACCCATAAGGTGACAATATTATTTACTGATTATTGTCCCTTACTGGGTACTTATTTCCAGAAAGTCTCTAAAGATAAATCAAGAAATATTCAGCCAAGTAACACATTGTGTGATGTTCAAAAGTAACAGTATAGTTCTATAAAAGTATAGGAAAAATTCATGGAAGGCTAAAGAATTTCAATGTAAAGAAAAGCAGTTGTTATTAATGTATAATTTTCTTACATAGGAATCAGGTGTATAAAAACATACTAGATGCGTAATGTAATAGTAATATGTGCATAATTTTGAGTCTACAATAGACCTTGTTAATGGTCCTTTGGAAAAAGGTCTTGGACATCCTCTATGCTACTTGAACAAAACCACTTGACTTGTCTTTTGTTGTTCTTGTCAAATTTAAAAAATATATTCACCTGCCATGGGACCCAACACATATGCACTATGTTCCCATTGTTCTATATTATGTGAGGCGACTTTAAATAAATCCCTCTTAATATGTCTAGGAATCCATCCATACAGAACATAAGGCCTCCAGCATTGGAGAAAGAAACCATAGACATTGGAAGCACATAACACCCAATATTGATATTCACCACATTTTCCAGAAGTTTGAGAACTTGTGTGCTTGCACATCTCACTAGGATTCACCTTCAAACATTATTCAGTAAAAAGGAAAATGGAGCATTTTTCCCGTGGTTCCTAAGTGTCACGATACATTTTTTGGCCAAAAATAAATTCAAAATTTAGAAATTACATCCTTAAAATACGTGCCTTTGGCGCAGTGGTGGGTGCATATTTCTATTGTGGCAGAGGTTCCAAGTTCAATTTTTATCCATCCCTCATCTACGAACTTGCATGAGGGACAGGCTCTTCCATTTTTTCCAAACTAGTAAACAATAAGAAGAACGATTACACAATATTTTCAGCTTTGTTATGACTCATTCACTTTTGGTTGAAAGAGTAGCCATTGGTATATCCTTTTATTTGTCACAAAATCTATATTATTTCCCCAAGTTTGAGTGTTCCATGCTAGCAACACACATCATTGTTTGTTTCCAATTCCATTAACATAGAATATGTTGCATATAGCATAGAACTTTCCCTTTCCTTCCTTATTTTCTTTCTTCTTACTTTGCATTGTTGCTTCAATTACCTTTTTTATTTTTATAGATGTCATTTCTGGATAATCATGAAAAAAGTACACTAAACACAACAACAATTCCTTTCCAAAAAATCCCCCTCTAGATCTATTTTGAATAATGATACTATTATCCTTTTGAAACACCACCATATGCACAAAACCCACCCTTTATGCACATAGATACTTTCCACTAGGATGTGGAAGATATGTATGTGATCTATATATTCCTTCCCATATGTTGATTGATATGGATGTATATGAGAAACCAACTCCTGGGTGCATAGAAATGAAAGGTGTTTCCAAAGAAACCTCGGAGTGGTCTGTACTATGGGAAAAAATAAATCTTCCTTTGTAATGTTCCTCTTGATCTAAAATCCATATATCATCCAATTGACATGTGCATAAATATACAACACCAACAAAACATTCTTTTCTCAGTTTCTTGACCAAATAGATTTGTTTTTTTCTCCAATTCTAATCGATTTGATGGAATGCACTTAAATAAGTATCTATTATGCCTTTTACAAGTACTTGTACTGATTAACGACATAGTAGATTTGATTTTTGATTTGTTTGGAAGAGTAAACATTGACCCTATATTTACACATGTTCTAAGCATTTTGTTATGCTTCCCTCAAATAGTGTTAATCCACCTAAATTAGGGGAGAGGGGCTAGTAGTGGTACACCCTAAGTATAAGGGTCCACAAAATCAATTAAATTCATCATATGGGATCTTGATTTTGTGCACTACATATATAGTTTAGATTTATGTTAACTTATATTTTTTACTTCAATAGGCATGTTCAATTGCGAGATGAAAGCCATACATTTGATACATGATTTAAAATAATATATTTGAGTTGTACACATACATGACCATGGTGAAAACCAATACTTGGCCATCCATGGGTGAAAATGCTATGAACATTGAATTTATGATTGTACTGTGTATTCATGGGTGATGAGGTCTGTACATGGTCGTGATGTGACTTGAATACTCTACATAGCATTATTACGATCAAAAATAAATAGCTACTACATAGTATTATGACAACTATCAGGGTTATTGTGTGATCAATAGTCATGTCAACTATCCGCGAGACCATCTGTTCACTGCTATTGGCCTCTCTAACCCTCTACTCTCCTTCATATTTAATGGTTCATCACGAGATCAATTTTTGTATAGGGTGTTTTTCCCTATAATCCTATCAAAATGCTGAGAATTATTAGTGAACTATATCAGTCCACAGGGCTATTGAACATAATCATCTAGTTTGTATCTGTTCTTCGATGGCCAAATCTTCACACATGTGTACATATCTTCCTCTTTAACTCACATCGGTGTGGATGAATGTTCCTCGCGAACTAATGGAATATGTTCTCTATTTAATACCGTCATTTGTCTGCAATGCCTACATTCGATGACTTTTGCTCAATGTTTTTTTAATAGCCATAATTAGAGGGACTCTCCAATCCCTGTCAATAGCACGATATAATTGGACTGCAGGGCTTTTCCTTCTGGAAGTCTTCATTAAGGTTAAAGTGTCAATACAGATGATGATAAGCTTCACGTAGGTGATGATGAGGTATTTGATAAAATTTTATATCCTTAGTTGATAGGCTATATTACATGGGAATTGAATCCCCTACTTCCCGTGAAACTAGATATCCATGTAAACGGTTTGCTGTGGTCCCAACCCATTGAATATCTACAACATTATTTTTTAAATGTTGCAATTAAAGATTCCTCATAGAATTGTTTGAACATCATGAAATGATTTAAATCTTAGTGTGGCCACTTCAATGTTTCCACAGGGTGACAGTGCAATAAATGTTGGTCATTAGATGTGTCTTCAATCCCACTATATCAGTAACATAATGTTTAATTTACAAATCTCTTGATTTATTCAATAGGGATGAATAAAATCAAAGTGTGATGTGAGTTTCCATGTTCAAGGGACCGAATTAAAACCCCAGAAAATTTGGTCATTTGTGAACTCCTGTAAACAATTAGGAAATAAAATCAAAGAAACTTCTCAGACCCATCGAGCTATGGAAATTCACCTTTAAGATGGCAAATCTCTCCTTTCCATTTAAACTAGTAATTTAAAAGTATGTTCAAATTTTTCACTTCAAATGTAGAGGTAAAATAATTGACATAACACATTTGCTATCTCCAAAGACTGAATATAAATTATGAAAGCCCAATATTAGCGCTAGAATATAGCCATGTGGCCCTAAAAGGTGAATTATTAATAAATAAACATTTTTGATGACCATCTAATGCATGTTTTTCTATGATCTTCAACTAACCACAATGTTCTCAACCATGGAGTTCGATCAATGTTGGGGAACTAGTCGCAAGATATTGTTGGTTGAATGGTTGAAGAAGGCCTTTGCTAGATTTTAACGGCTTCAAACAACTTTCAAAATGGTCCCCTTTCAATCCATATCCCGGGGGTGATTGACAACCTAAGAAAATTGACTTTTCGAATCTTTATGAATTTCTTTTATTGTCTACCACATACAAAATTAAAAATTCATAGCTTGATAAGGAGAGACATGTCTGGGCATTTCACAAACTCTTGGCCATTAAAATTTGTGTATCAATTTAATAATTGAGAAGCGAAAAACTTCTCCCATATAGATTATAATGAGGATATGTGCAAAATAACTATTATATGAATAATGTAATATAGTAATTTTAAATATGTATATCTGAATAAATACATTGGCAATGATGTTAATGATTATAATGAGTGATATTTTCAACCTTTAATGGGTCTAGTGTATGGTCTTCATCACTAGTGAAAAGTAAGAAGGCTTTCAGTACCTGATGGCTTTCCCTGTGCACTCTAGTTTCACATTTAAAGCTGCAAGATGTTATGTTTCATGGAGTTTAAAAGATGATTTGCAAATCTGGGCCGTGTCACTTCTGGGGCATGATTTCCCTCATATAACTTTTTCTAGTTCTTTCTCCCTCAATCTAAGATCTCGCTTCATGTAAAGTTGGTAGTAGGCATCCACAATAGTGTAGGATCTGTCTTTCGACTCAATTCTCTAGTCCTATGACATTAATTGGAATGTGTATAGATTAGGTTAGAATCCACGGTCATCTGCACTATGAGTAGCTCAAAGTTGCAGGAAATCTAAGAAGCTGGAACCATTGACAATATCCTTGGCCAAACCCATCATCTCTTCTCCAAATTCACTGAATGGAGCTTCCAACAATATTAGCTAGAGGATAATAAGGTGATGGAATGTTCTCACAAATCATGGATCCTCCCAAACTTTGGATGATTTGCCTTAGACAACTTGATCAATAACTCATTTGGCATGGTCTTGTAGGAGTTTCACTTCTAACATGATTTTGGCATTCACTTGGGACAGTATGAATCACCTTTGATGCAGCCTAGAATTCTCAGATAACACCTAGTCGCGCTGGCACATCACTCAGCCTAGGCTGAGCGCTCACCCGAAGCACGTGCAAAGGTACCAGGTCCCTCTTTAGGGTTGCTGTAGCAGAATGGTAGCATGATGAAGTAGTATAACAAACATATATTTAGAAACTAATCCATCTATACATCATTACACCGTACCAGATCTATAAGCACTTAAGTATAAATCATCATGATAACAATAGTATACAATGACAAACATATCAGACACTGTTGTTCGGCCAATATTATTCATATATTCATCGTACCAATAGTACAAAAGCTTCATACAATACCAAACATGTGCGCATGGATCTGTTATAATTATCCAGTCTCATGCACTCATGTATCTCTAACCCTTTGAAGCAGTATGTGTCTCTGTCTATCTCTTACTAAGTAATTCATTACATATATATAGGGTGGGGGACTAGCCCTTCACCGCTTAACTCTACCAAAATAGGTCGCATGCTAATAATAGCCACGTGCCTTTTACAACTATAGCCATACATGCAAGTATGCTATCTATAGATCGTTGATAGTTAACTATAGTGGTGGATCTATTCTTAGCTTATGTCCATGCAAGAGTGATTTGACATGCTCTTTGAAATATCCACGAAGAGTGGCGCGTAAGTCTCGGCATCGCTTTGTGTGCTCCGCACGCCAACCTCTAAAAATACCCTGATCTCCAAAATCGGCTAAGTCCTAAAAGTCTGACTCTACACCTCTGCACGTGACACCTTCCTATACCTTCGTGCCTTTGCTCCTGTGTTGTTCTCCCGTGCGGACTCTGTGTGTGAGTTCTACTAAGTGTTTTCTCTGATCAACATTACCCCACACTAATCTCATTGTCACCCTGACAATGGTGATGTCCAAAACTTACACAAAGAATGGATAAATAAAGAATGGTTGAATAAAGAATTTTGAATAAGGTATACACAACAAAAACTGTTCAGGCCTCAGGCTCCTCCATTTCATTCTGAAGCAGTAACTCTGGATATTCCTCTTTTATATCTACTTCCAAGTTCTCCCACTCTGTCAACGCCGTTCCTGCCTTCTCTGGCATGTCTACAATGATAGACTCCAGCTCATCCATAGTTAGCTTTCCCTGCTCATTCTGTATCACAAGCATTACGCTTGACATAGAGGTTTGCACCCCTTCCAATATATCCATCTTTTGAGCAATGAGCTTTCCAAGCTCATCTAACCTTTCCTTATGCGGTGCCTGTGCCATAGCTAGTGTCTCGCGCTTCTGCTTCACCAGGATTAATCATTCAGCGTGGCCTAGGGTTGCATCCTTCATAGCCTTTTGCACTTCATTATCTTCCTCCAATGTTTTTACCACGATCAGCGCATCTGGAGCTGTGCATATCATTAGTGCATGATCGGCTTTCTTCAGCTCATCGCGGATGGCTTGCAGTAGGCCTTCATAAGTAGCAATCTTCCTTGCTACTACAGCCTGTGCTTTCTTTGCCTCTTCTACTGGGTCCTTGGGCTATTTTGGTATACGCACCTTTTCATCCTCCAATACTAATTTTATCATTGTCTTTACATAGTGCATCGCAGAAGGAAATTCTTTTGGTACTTGGGATTCTAAATGTGGGCGTACCTTTAGGACATCATCTCCAATTTCCTCCACCATACTAACAAAAGTGTCATATTTCCTTTTGATCAGATCCCTCTCCTACACTAAACATGTATTTCCACATTCTTCACCTTCAGCTCCTCTGTAAGTGCTTTAATTGTAGCAGATTTGTCAATGTTCATTCTTAGCTACCTCAGTAGATACTTTTACCAATGCATTGCTTACCTACTCATCCATCATAACAATTGGTTTAATTGTCATGTGTTGGATTCTGGTGTCTTTTTCAATCAGCCTAGACACACATGATTCTTCACAGACATCAAAATCTGGTTCATCCATATGTGTATGCATCGACCATGAAAGTTTTTTTCGTGTTCGCAATGTCACCTTGTTCTCGTCCATAAGCACCCATCCGAATAAATATTTTTGTCGATGGTGCTCTGGAACTGAGCATGAACAATCTTCTCCTGGTCCTCTGCATAACCCATAGTTTGCACCCTTACGTCCTCATTTGTCTGACAGGACCTTGGCCCTTTTGGAATGGCTGCATCAAGGTTAGGAATACTAGATGTATCCTCACCCTTGTCCTGTGTGGCCTCTGACTGTTCCCCTTCTCCTCCTTCCATTTTCTCCTCCTCCTCATGTTGAGGCTCCTCTTCTACTAGAGATGAGGGCACCTTCTCCTCAGATTCTTCTGCTTCCTCACCTAGCCTGAGTTTTCTTCTTTTCTTCTCCTCTGGCTCCTTTACTTGTTGGGTTTCTCCTTGCACCCTTGTGCACTTGAATACCTTCTTAAATATTTGGTCACCCTGCTCTTCCCCAGTAACTCCTTCTCCTTGTGAAGTCGTCGCGCACTCCTCCTTTTGGCCAGATGGCTGCTTCCTCCTCCACACCAAGCCACCACTATCCTCCTGCTCTTCATCCTCTTCCTCATCATCTTGCTTGGGTTCAGAGGGCCTAGGTGCCGGGACGTTCTCCATGGTATGCTTCCCCTTCAGTGGCCCTGGAAGCGCGAACTCATTTTCCACATACTTGTTATTTTCCATTTTCAGCTTAAGTTGAAGGTATATCAGCGTGGCCCTGATATCCATAATGGCAAGTGTCTCTGGTTTAATGCTCAAAATCTCTGAGATAATACTCTCGTTGTATGCATTCTTCCCTGGATATCCATATGTTTTCCACAAGGTGTGGTATTCACAGTCCACCTTGTCTGCATTAAATACTAACCTTCGTGTGTTGGTGAACCAATGAACTGAAGCTTGGAAATATCATGCGGAAAATGTGTAAGGTAGTTTGCACCAGGGGCTCCATGACCCATCTACCATTGGAAAGCATGCAATACAAAAGTGTTGGTAGACTACAAAACTGTGCCTGCTTCCCTAGAACCGAAGGAAACTCCTTGGGTATACGCCATTCCTCTTCAAACACCATGCGGAGCCTGTCATACCACATCTCCACTCACTCCTTTACCTCATCTGTCATAGACCCCTTGCATAGATACTTGCTGAATCATTCAGCTGGAGACTTGTGATTCATGGGGTATTCCCATATATTCTCTTCTGGGCCATCTGGTACCCCAATCTCCATGAATACCAAACTTAGCAAAACACAACCAAAACTTATCTTGTTTCCTGCGCATGCTTCCTCTACTATTTTCTCTGCAATGAAGCCGACAATGTTGTAAGTGACTCCTTTTGACATGCACTTTGCCACATGCAGCCACATAGAGTTAACTTGTGACCAATGATCTTGGTCATTCAACTTTGTAATTAGGTGCGCTGCTGCCTGTACTACTGGACAATTTTGTAGTTTATCAATGTCCATTCCGCATGGTCCTTTCTGGTAGCCCAGTGCTTTGTGTGTCTCCAAAATGGCACTCTTGTCAGCTAGGTCAATCTTAATATCCTCACCTGTTGCCTTTAATCCAGTTACTGTGGCAATAAGAATGGGTGTCAATCTTACCCTCCATCCTGCAAAATAGAAAAAGTCCTCATGGACTCGGCTCATCAACCATCTATACAATGGTGCATATTTCCCAAAGTATGGGAGCTCATACAGCTGGTAGACACCAATCCTCTTCAGTAGCCTTTCCCCAGTGTCATCATATACTGGCATGCCATCCTCAGTTCATCTGTTCATTCGGGAGGTGAGCAAGTCATCTAATTTCTTCTGGTTATCCTTGGTCTGGTGGTTATACTCACTTATCTTGCTCTGTCGTATGTGGGTATCCCATTCCTGGCCCACAATTACGTCCTCAGGGTACTGCATCTCTGAAAAATTACTTTCCGGGGCCATCTCTTCCTCTTCTTCTACTACCACCTTCTTCTTTTCCTTTACTGGTGCTGCTTTCTTCTTTGGAGCCATTCTTCTCTTTGGGTTTTGTTTTCTAGACCTTCTGCTGCAAGTTTTTATTAGTTTCCTTCAAACCCTAACTCGATTCAACCATGCCCTAATTTGTAATCATGAAATCATGTGCCCTAGCTCTGTTCTGTCACTCTGCTTCATTCAAACCCTTCTCCTACGGGGATACAAGCCTTTCCAATACACAGATCTGTCTTTCACGCCTGGTTCACTTGCTTCACACCTTGAATCACTTTACTTGGCTCTTCACACGTAGCTCTTTGTCAAATTCTCGTAGTCACAAGGGTAAAAATGAAATCACATCCCATCCTTATATAGATTTCCACTTTTTACTGCATTAATTACTCCTCCACCTACCAAATTCTCCTCATTTATTACCCATTTTTGTCATTTCCGTGTGGTACATCTTCACGCCAAAAGCTATAACCTTCTAGCATGCCTTTTTACCCTTTGTCACAGACTTCTCTTCAGTGCATGCTCTAGCACCCGAGTACCTCATCACTGCACCATCTCCTGGTAGTTACCATGGCCGCCGCTTACCTCACGTTATACTTTCCCTCATTCATCTCCATCCTTGGTTATCTTTGAGAAGCAATCTTTTGTCAATCACCCTTAGCAACCTTCTTTCTCAACACCCGCAACATTAAATCTTCGCAGCATATACCTGAGAGTCACCAACAATCCACCCCACACTAAAAGTATGTGCAGTCCTCTGTGCATCAACATGCTTCATATTGTAGTTAGCTTCATGCGCAAGCACACTTATTACACACAAACAAGAACTAAATTGACAAAGCATAGCGACGATGAAAGAAACACATTAAGGGAATGCAGAAAGGGAAACCTAATCTATCTGGAAATACTGCCTTATTACAAACACCAAGAAGACTTATTTATAGTAGGGCTTCAACCTACTCCCATTAAAATAACTGGGCAGCCTCGTGCCATCAATTGCTTCTAACTGGCAAGCACCTGACTCAAGTATATGAGTTATAATATACGGCCCCAACCAATGCACCTTGAGCTTCCCTGGATGGCACAAAAACTTGGAGTCATACAGAAGTACCATTTGTCCAACCAAAGTTTCTTATCCCTGATATGTCTATCATGCCATGCCTTTTGGCATGCTTTCTCCTGTTTCTGACTCCAGCGTGCTATGGCTCGGTGCTCATCTAGTTGAACCATCTTCTCAATCCATTCTTCCAAGGCTTGCTCATCAGCTAGACCTCCAGCGCGCAATGCACAAAGAAGGTAACATAAATTCTATAGGAAGAACAACTTCCACGCCAAACACCAATTGAAAAGGTGTGGCTTTGTTCAATCTCTTGTATGTTGTTCTATAAGCCCAAAGAACAACAGATACTTTATCATCCCAATCTTTCCTTCCAACATCACAAATCTTGGTCAATGTGTGGCTCAAAATCTTGTTAAAAGCCTCAGCAGTTCCATTTACCTGAGGGTGATAGGGTGTAGTCTTATGGTGGGCAACCATAAACTCATCTAACATAATTCTTATTGTCTCATTCAAAAAATGTGTGCCCCTATCACTTGTTAAACTTAAAGGACAACCATACCTTGTAAGAACATTCTCCCATAAGAACCTTGCTACTGTAGCCACTGTACAGTCCTTTGTAGGTGCTGCTTCTACCCATCTGGTAAGATAATCTATACAAGTGATGATATAGCATGATCCAGTCCTGCACGCGGCTGGTGAAATAGGCCCGACAAAGTCAATCACCCATTTCTCAAAGGGTTCTACACTTGTAATTGGTCGTAAAGGCATCTCATCCCTTTGTCCTGGTCGACCTAGATGTTGACAATGGTCACATGCCTTACAATACTCTTTACAATCCTTGTACAATGTTTCCCACCACAAACCAGCAAGTAGGATCTTGCGCGCTGTGGTATCACCTGCATAGTGGCCACCTGCAATACCACCATGTGCTTCTTCCATTATATCCTTTCATTCATGCTCCAATACACAATGGCGTAACACCTCATCTCTACCTAATTTGTACAAATCACCACTAATTAACATGAATGGTGCCGTGCACGTATAGCAAGTTACTTCTTCTCTAAAGCTTTCATGCCTTCTGGTGCCATACCAGTCCTTAGAAAGACAACAATGTCCTCTAATTCTGATGGCACACGTTGTAACCTATACAGCTGTGCATCAGGCATGGTCTCTTCTATTGTTTGTGCCTCTTCTCCTGATTGAATTCTAGACAAGTGATCTGGTCCAGAATTGCTTTTTCCTAGTTTTACCACAACTGTAAAGTCAAACTCTTGAAATAAGAGTATCCATCGGCATATGCGCCCCTGTAAAATAGGCTTGTTCACCAAATACTTCAATGCCATGTGATCTGTATAAAACACAAATGGTGTGGCCAACAAATACTGACAAAATTTGTGCAAGGCATATATCATGGACAAAGCTTCGCGCTCTGTAGTGGTATAATTCTGTTCTGCAGGGGTCAACTTCCTACTAGCAAAACAAATGGGATGATCTACTATACCTTCACCAGGTTGAGCTAAAACAACACCAATGGCCATGCCAGAGGTGTCCACATGAACATGAAAAGGTTTATCCCATGAAGGAAAGTGCAAGATAGGTGCGGTAGTAAGCCTCTCCTTCAGTATCTCAAACGCGCTTGTTGTGCTTCCCTCCAATAGAATGTACCTTTTCCCTTGAGTAAGTCTTCCAAGGGTGTGGCAAATTTTGCATACCCTTTTATAAACTTCCTGTAATACCCTGTATGACCCAAAAATCTGTGCACCTCTCTCTGACTAGAGGGCACTTTCAAGCCTAAAATGACCACAACTTTAGCTGGATCGACCAACAACCCTTCCTTGCAGATAATGTGTCCTAAAAGTATGCCAAAGGGAGTAGCAAAGATGCACTTCTTGATGTTCAATGAGATACTCAACTGTCTACATCTTTCAAACATTAAGCACAGATTGTCACAATGATCCTTAATTAGCCCATAAATGGTCCAATCATCAAGATAGACCTGTAAGAAGTTGTGAATAAAATCCTTGAATGCTTGTACCACTATCCTTGAAAATACAACAGGTGCATTCTTCAATCCAAAGGGCATCATAGTATAGGCAAAGCTTCCCCATTCAGTAGTGAAGGTGGTCTTCTCTTGATCTTCTAGGGCAATCCTAACCTGATGATACCCTGAGAACCCATCTGTAAATGAATATATCTCACACCCAGCCACTCCTAATATTTCCTCTGTGAATGGCGTAGGAAAGGGATCTGTAACACATGCTGCATTCAACTCTCTATAATCAACACAAATTTGAATCCTACCATCCTTTTTTATGCTTATCACCATAGGACTGACCCATTCTGATTCATCCAATGGTTCGAATGATCCCAGATTTCAACATCTTGTCAATTTCCTCCTTTACTTTCTCATGCAAATTGGGATTCATTCGATAAGGTCACTTCCTAACAGGGCGTGCACCTTCCTTGAGCTTTATCTTCATTTCTCCAAGTGATTTATGCACGCCTTTAAGTTCATGGTATCCTCTTGGGAATAAGTCCTCATAGTCTCTAAGTAACTCTATGATCTTTGCTACTTCTGATTCTGACCAGTAATCCCCAATTATCACCTCCTTAGGTTCAGCTTCTGTGCCTATATTTACCTTTGTTGTCTTCATAGGTTCATGATATGCATGCGCATCTACATCCGCACTGGCTAACACTTCACATGCTCCATGTGAATGATCCACTTCCAAGTGCTCAACTTCCTCATCATCAATTATGTAAACCAACTTCCCCTTGTCTTTTTCTAGAGAAGCACACTCAAGTAGTATGATATCATCTTCTTCATCCTCAAAATGTGCCCCTGTCTCTGTCTCACCAAATAATTCCTGAATAAGTTCTTCCACTTTCCCACTGTCTCCCATGGTTAAGCACTTGATAAAGCTTAAAGCTTTGTTCACTGGTGGTGTAGATGAAAAGAAGTCAAAAGTTTGGATCATCCCTGCAGTCAAATTTTTGCCAATTGTCAGTGTCACGATGTAATTCAGCATATACATACCAAGCACGCGTGTAACCTTGTAGAGTAGAATAAAACCGATGCACCCAAAGTGAGGGTGGTAATGCTTCCTATCCTACTATCCAGAGTCTCTCACACTGATGGATATGATGCTGAGTAGGTTGATCACCATGATAAGGGAAAATTTTTGTAGGTGCATTACTTCTTGAAAACCTGGTTGATAAGGCGGTCCCAATCTTTCCCCATTCTAAGAGATTATCCCTGTGGACCACCCACCAGCGCACTACTGTCCCACCCAAAGTATATGACAACATATCTCATCTTTTAAGCTGGTCAGCCCAGTTTTCTTCCATGGCCTGTAAGAATCCAGCCAAATCTTCAGATCCAGTATAGCGGGGTACTGAGTGACCTATACACCAGACAGAGCGAAAACCCTTTTTGCAAGCAACCACATGCTTAACTTCACGCCCCACCAGTTCATAAGTGCCATGAGCCCAATTATCACAAGCAATACTGGTAGTATCACTGATTGACTGAGAATCTTCCCAATGAAGGATTCCTTCCTTAGATGGCTCATTGACCTCTGGGTCCCGAATAACACGTATATAGATTCTGTTCAAGTCCTCTTCACTTAAAGGTTCCACATATGGTATGGATTTCCCATCTGTCAATGGTATTATGACCCTTTCCTCCTTGTTCTCAAAGCTGATATACCCCTTGTTAAACCTCAAATCAGCATTGTTTGCATAACACCAAGGGCGCCCAAGCAAAGCTGGGAAGCTATCTGCTTCCACAAGCGCTAACACTTCGAAGTCTCCTGTGAACTTGGCCCCTTGTATAGTGATAGATGCATCCTTCAAAACTCCTATGGGAGTAGCTTTTGTTCTGTTTGCCATGAACAATACATTAGATGATGGCTGCAATGGGGGTCTCCCCATTTGTACCCATGCATCCAATGTAAGTACATTCACTTCCGCACCTGTGTCAATCAAAATATTGCTCAACAACCACCCATCCACAACAGCATTCAAAGTGATCTCCTTGTCGTAGTCAATGCTATCAGGGGGAAGATTCACATGAAGTATTTGTCTTCTAGTCTCAGTTCCCACATGCGAGTATTCCCCTTCAACCAATTTCCTAATAAAGGAATAATATTCTCCTGGCGCAATGTTCTACATACCTCTCTGATGTCGTCAATATCAGATGGGGCCTTTTCTGTATCCTTATGCTCCAATTTCTGAGACTACTCTTTCAAACCCTGTATTTCACCTTGAAGGCTTCTAAGGACCTCCATAGTTTCCTGATAGACTTCTTTCTGATGAGCTGGATCTAGATACCTAGCATGCAAAACCTCCTCCCTAGTGATTGTTGGCTTCTGTTGCAAAACCTCTCTTGCGCGTGCCACCTCAGCTCATGTGGTTATCTTGACTGTTACTGTCTCAGGTTCTGGTGTTAACTTGGGCATCCACTGATTCTCTACTACGCGTTGGATTCTAACCATCCCTGCACCTTTGTTGTCTTGCTTGTGCTGCTTACTGAGATGCTCATACAAGTCTGGAAACTCTTCATAACTATGCCCCTTTCCACAAAATGAACAGGAAATATTCTGTGGGCATTCACGCCTATAATGGTCAGGTGAGCCACATGTATAGCAAGTTCCTCAAGGGAATTCACTCCTTCCTCCACCTCGACCTCATCCTCCATATCCACCTCGATATCCTCATCCTCTTTCACGAACCCCTTCAAACCTTCCATCATTCCTGTCATAGCGCATTTGATTATAATCCCTATCCTGATGCTCATTCTTTCCTTTAGAACTATCAACCACACTCGCCTGTCACACCCCAATATCAATGGCATCATGGATCTGGCCAATCAGTCTACAATCTTTGGTATCATGGGTCGTGGACCTACAAATTTTACAAAAGGAGGATACATTCTTCCTGATCGCGCGTTGTAGTAGGGGGTAGTGACTAGCATCATGATTCAAATGGAAAATCTCACAGTCTAACAGCAGCGAACGTACAGTTCTGTGAGGGCAACTATCCTTGGTGTGGCCTTCTACTTCACAATCTGTACACCAGATTCCTGAGCACGTTTCATGAGCTGAGTTTGCCAATAATTTCTCTAACTTTTTTGCCATAGTTGTTATCTGAGCCTCCAAGAATGGACTAACTCCAGTGTCAATACTCCCAACTGCTTCAGCACGTAAAGCTTCTTCCAATGCTTCATGTGGGTCGGTATAAGTTTTATGTGACAGTGCTCTTCGAAATGGGGTAATCAATCCCCTGAAAAACCATTGTGCATGCTGACTTGCATGAATGTCATAGGAGAGTTTGGATAGAAGTGTTTTAAAATGGGCATCATACTCACGTACACTTTCAGTAGTGCCTTGCTTTATATCCTTAAGTGTGCTTATACTCTTCTGCTCAAACTCTGGGATATGGAACTCTTTCAAGAAAGCATCTTTCAATGTTGCATAGTCAATACAAGTTTGATTGGGATCAAACTTCCTATACCAGCTGTGCACGCATGCCTGTAATGTAGTAGCAAATTGACTTGCCTTGCACTCAGAAGCTGTGATACCTTTCACGTGCCACAATATTTCACACATATGAACATGTTCAACAGCATCCTCGATACCTCTGTACTCTGGGAGATGAAGGGACATCTCCATATAAATGTTCTGGGGTTGCTGTGGGCCTTGACCACCTGACCCAGAACCTCCTTGGTTTCCTCTTCCTCCAAAACCACCCAAACCACCAGAACTAGAACTGCCCATACCACCCGATCCTCCTCCAGAATTTGGAATAGGGCCCATGGATGCACTCCCCTGTGTCCCGACAGTGGTACTATAATGGACCCCTACAGTCTGTGAAGTAGTCCCAGTTCTAGAGGTGAATCCCACACTCGGCGCACTCATATTCTGTGTAGATGATGAGCCTAAAAACGTACCCCCAAAGAATAACGAAGTTGTCTGTGCTGCCATTGATGTACTTGTTGTCTGACTTATTTCTACTCTTTCACTTCCTAAATGAAAACTTTGCTTACCTGTTGTACTAGATACTAGAAAACCAAGCGCAAGGGCTAGGTCAGCAGGTTGGCTTAGATGCGCGCCCGCGGCCCAGGTCATATCTACTGGCGCGCTTCCATGTGAGGCTGAAGAGGGTTCTCTGTCATGCTTTCCTAGATGGGGGAGTTCCTGATGCTCTTGCTCTTCGTCATCCTCATGAGCCTATAAATCCTTCATGAGCCATCTCCTCTCCACAATGCCATCCATTTCGCAATTTCTTGCTTCTTCCATATTTCCCTCTCGCATGCCTCATCATACTTTAGCCACCTCTCTTCCCTCTGCCATGCTGCCACTAGGTCTGCCATCTTTCACCAATCCTGTTCCTGCCCCCCACGCATGTGAGATTTTTAGCTTTCCATGGGTTTATCTTCCAAGTTCAACGTTACCATCAGTATTTTGATTGCCAGTGGAATACCTTGCAAATACGTCCCTCTAGGATACCATAGGAACTGGAACTCCACTACCTTCGGGCATGAATAAGTCAAAATTGAATACTCCAGAATATAGCTGTTTAGAACACCACAAAACTAGGTATCTACCGTGCGAGTCCAGATCAGGTCAGCATCATATAGTGTTTGAAATTCCTCCTGTGTCCAAACAAGTGTGTGATACCTCCAATTCCACTTAGATGCATATGCAGTCAACCACTCATATAATTCTACTGGAAAGATAGCAAAGAAGATCTCATACAAACTGTCATACAGATTCTGCTCTACCCAAGTGCGTGCGTTAAATCCGGATCCAGTGTCAAACCTCCATGCGTATTCTTCCTCCAGATCATGAATCCACTCTTCAACGCTCACCAAAGTTAGCCGGTATGTCTTCATCATGAACCATTCTGAAACAACTGAAAAAGAGGTCCCGGCAATGGAACCAATGATGCAGCCTAGAATTCTCAGATAACACCTAGTCATGCTGGCACATCACTCAGCCTAGGCTGAGCGCTCACCCGAAGCGCACAAAGGTACCAGGTCCCTCTTTAGGGTTGTTGTAGCAGAATGGTAGCATGATGAAGTAGTATAACAAACATATATTTAGAAACTAATCCATCTATACATCGTTACACCATACCAGATCTATAAGCACTTAAGTATAAATCATCATGATAACAATAGTATACAATGAAAAACATATCAGACACTGTTGTTTGGCCAATATTCTTCATATATTCATCATACCAATAGTACAAAAGCTTCATACAATACCAGACATGTGTGCATGGATCTGTTACAATTATCCAGTCTCATGCACTCATGTATCTCTAACCCTTCAAAGTAGTATGTGTCCCTGTCTATATCTTACTAAGTAATTCATTACATATATATAGGGTGGGGGACTAGCCCTTCACCGCTTAACTCTACCAAAATAGGTCGCATGCTAATAATAGCCACGTGCCTTTTACAACTATAGCCATACATGCAAGTATGCTATCTATAGATCACTGATAGTTAACTATAGTGGTGGATCTATTCTTAGCTTATGTCCATGCAAGAGTGATTTGACATGCTCTTTGAAATCTCCACAAAGAGTGGCACACAAGTCTCGGCATCGCTTTGTGTGCTCTACACGCCAACCTCTAAAAATAGCCCTGATCTCCAAAATCAGCTAAGTCCCGAAAGTCTGACTCTACACCTCCGCACATGACGCCTTCCTATACCTTCGCGCCTTTGCTCCTGTGTTGTTCTCCCGCGTGGACTCTGTGTGTGAGTTCTACTAAGTGTTTTCTCTTATCAACAACCTTACCACTTCACTTCGTCAGGTTCGATGTGCTCTTGGTGAATATTTCAGCCTTTGGAGGCACTTTCAAGCACATCTAGCGACTCCATCTATTCAACAAACCATCGTCTGAGTTGCAGACCTTCCTCCCATCCATTTGCACCCATTATTTATTCCATCTTCTTCAATCCCATGAAGTTGTGCAATCATGAATTCTTTCCCACCATGGAATTCTCATTTGTAGCAACAGAAATATTTCCCTCCATCCCCACAATTTTAAAATCCTCCTCCAAATCAGTTTTATAAGCCCCATTATTCCAAAAATGCATACGACCCCCTTTTTTCTAACCAAAATATTTATGAAGAACGGGTTTATGGAAATTATGGTGTAAAATCCTTGGCCAAAGATGATTTTGAGAGGCAGATGCAAAATATTGAGATGGACATGATGCAGCTCAGAGTCAAGTGCTCCATAATGGTAGCTGAAGTTGGCTACACGGCCCCTTGTCCATGGGTCGGCCCTGTACTAGGCTGGTTTAGCACCCAACACAAGCTACATGCTATATACCTTGGGATATGATAATATAATATATATATGGGTTGGTGGAGATGCCGACATGTGGCACACATCCCCTTATCTTATTATATCATTCATTTATGATTTATTATTCTTAGGAGGTCGGCCTCAGTATTGGCCATGGGTTAGAAGGTTGTAGTTAATCATCATATTGAGTATTGGAGTGTTATTGTATGGTTTGGAGGTTACCCCCTCGAAGTGGTATTGGAGGTTGCCCCCTCGAAGTGGAAAAGCTATTATATGAAAATATTGTCATCATTTATCTATATTTTGGTGTTCTCTCATGTTATTCTGTTGTATATGTTCTGATTTATACAAGTAATATCCTTACAAGTGGTATCAGAGCAGCGATTTCGGCCAAAATTAGGGCAAAAACCCTAATTTTTTGTTTCAAGTATATCTAGAAGAGGATATAGAATTTTTTCCCAATTTTTGCATCATAATTTTTTAACACTCTAAGTCACAATATCTGAAAAATTCAGCTCCATTGGATCTGTTTTAAGGATGTTATTGTTGTTTTAATTTTTTTCATAAATTCACTTTTTAGGAAGCAAATTGTGATATTTTTTATCAAAATTTATATTTTCGGAAATCTCTTGAAATTTCAGTTAGGGTTTGTTCTTTGTGGTTTTATCCATCTACCAAAATATTTTCAGAATTCCTAAAACCCTAGTTTTGTGGATCATGGGGATGGTAACTTTTTTTGGAGATGGCGGGATTGATGCTAGAGAATGGTGGAACAAATTTAGGGATAAATTCTCTAAACCATCAGATATTTGGTTATTCACATTGTGGATTAGTGGCCCTACACAGATTTGCTTTTCTAAGTTAGAAAAGGAAAATTCTAATTGGTCTTTACAGGAACTGGAACAAGTTTTCATGGACAGATGGGCAACAAAAGAAGTAGAAGAAACATCAGAAGAAGAAGAAGAAGAATAAGATTTTGATGTTGATGATGAAGCTGCTACACATGATAGGATTTCATATGGGTGGTTGGATGATCGAGCTTGGTGACAAGTGTGCAATAAGTTAAAACACACTCATTATATGGCTTCTTCTTATGTTTCGGGGACGAAACATGTCAAAGAGGGAGGCAATGCTATAAACCTTGGGATATGATAATATAATATATATATGGGTTGGTGGAGATGCCGACATGTGGCACACATCCCCTTATCTTATTATATCATTCATTTATGATTTATTATGCTTAGGAGGTCGGCCTCAGTATTGGCCATAGGTTAGAATGGTATATATATGGGTTAGAAGGTTGTAGTTAATCATCATATTGAGTATTGGAGTGTTATTGTATGGTTTGGAGGTTACCCCCTCGAAGTGGTATTGGAGGTTTCCCCCTTGAAGTGGAAAAGCTATTATATGAGCATATTGTCATCATTTATCTATATTTTGGTGTTCTCTCATGGTATTCTGATGTATATGTTCTGATTTATACAAGTAATATCCCTTTAGCACCCAACAAAAGCTACACCTCATCACTGAGATGTCACCCTAGATTACAGAGTGAGTGGAAGGAATGGAGGCTCAAAAATCTAGTGCACCTTCCATCCCTTCTGAGTTCATCCTTCCATTTTCTTCCAAGTCCCCTCTGCCTAGTTCTACCAGAAATGAACATCCCCCTACCAGCGTGCCTTCCCCAGCCAATGTCATCATGTTCAATGACTGCATGATAGTTGAAGACTGGCATGACTCATACAACTCTAATTGGGAAGAGGAAATCATATGGGCGCTTGTTCTAGACAAAAATTAGTTAGCTCTAGAGGGTGCGGTTCTAGAAGATAACCATACGGTTTCAGAGGAAACAAGTGAAAAGAAAGCCACAAAAGAACCTTCAATTCTTCCTCCCACTTCATCCCCTTCAAGCTCTGATGTTGAAGAAGAGTTTGATCTTTCAAACTTCATGTTTGAGAGTGAAGGGAGCCATGATGATCAAGTTAGATATTAGGAAGGCACCATGGAGGAGGTAGAGCACATGCAATAAGACAACAAGGAGGCACACTACCTTTCAGACTTGGAAGATTTCTGTAATGAAGACGAGCATGAGGAGATAACATCATTCTTTCCTTCATCATCCACCTTCCAAGCACATGAGCCTACTATCATGGAGGAGAACTTTTAATTGCAGTAGCCTGCATATTATGGAAGCTCTTTGGAATCAAGCTTGGGAGATTTAAACCTTGCATGCTCTTCATAGAAGAAAGAAGAGAAAGGGCAAAAAAGTTCCACCATTGCTTCCACACCATTCATCCAAGAAGGTCCACAAGAAGACTCCATTTTTGGAGTTGAATTTCAGAGAAATGGGCACATCCAAAGGATCATACCATGCCCAATCAGGTACTTGGCTTCATTGGAGCCAAAGGAGAAACCAAAACCAGTCATGCCTACTTCAGGGCATGAGGATGAGCATCAAAGTACCAAGGGTCACCATCAATACCTCCAGGAGTCCAATGTAGGTCAGCTTGAGGAGGTATTTTCCATTAATGTTGATACCTTGATGATTTGGGTGGAGGACAGGCTTATAGCCATTTTTGCACTCATACTGGCAGCTATATTTAGTGTCAAATCATTCGCATGGCTGCCCCTCTTGAGAAAGGGAAGCTACTTCTCCCTGCTTGTTGCAAGATTTTTTTGCATTCTTTCCTTCTAGTTAGTTTAGGAGTAGGAGTAGATTTTGCTTTCAGTAGAAGAAGTGCTTATGCACACTCTGCATGTCTCGTTTGAGGCATGTATGATTTGGTCTTTGTATATAAGTTTTGTCTGTTTTGCTTCGAGGATGCATAAGGTCAAGCTCTTCAATATTCATGGCAAGAAGACTCATAGCGGTCTATAAAATTTGCTAGCTGCAAAAGGGAACAAATCCAGAGCAACTTAAGTCGTTTCAAAATAGTCCATTTTAGGGATAGGTGAAATCCCGTGTCAATACAATTTTATACTCTCAGAAACTCCATTTTAAGATTTTCTTATGAAAATTGAGAGTGTCGACGCACAGGTGGATTTCAGAGTTAGGAAGAGGTTAACAAAGTGTAGAGAGTCGGGGAGTCCATTTTTATAAGAAGGATCAGTGTCAGGCCATCATTCTTGACTTCATTCCAAATGGATGCTCCAAGGCCACTGGTCTCTTCATCTAGCAGGCAGATGTCCCCATGAGTCACCAAATTGTTATCCCAAATTCGCCCCCCCAGTAAATTTGGTCAAGACAACTCCTGCACATAAGGAAATTATGAAGGAAATGACTCAGACCCACAAGCTCACATTCTAGGGTGACAAACATGTTACATGTGGGCTCCGAAATGAAGAAGCAGAGCCAATAGAGAGATCCACATGTCCTAGCGGCACTTTTCCAAAGATGAATCCAAAAGGGAAGCCCAAACGAATGCCAGGTTGCCGCGTGGACTTGGTAGGTGAAAAATGGAGAAACATTTTCAAGCCTTTAATGCAAGATCTTCTTGCTCTTCAACTACCAGATCCGATTCGATTCGATCCGCTAGGGAACCAGAAGTGACATATTGTGGGTGGATTTACAGAAGGCATTGATATTCAGTGGTTGAGATTTCAAGGCAGGAATTCAATGTGTATCTCATGGTGGTTGGAGTAGGATACGACTTTTCCCTCTTCTCTCTCTTTTCCTTCTATATATACTGTAACACTTCTCGTTTGAAGACGGAGACATTCTGGGCATAGAGAAACTCTATCAAATTTGTTTCTCGACGCCATTTTTGAGTAGCGAACCTTCTCCCACGCCTGGAAAATGTATTTGTGCCTCTATTTAAGAAATGTAATGGTTTGTGCACCTTCTAGAGCAATAAAAAAATGTGTTTTTGTGGTGTTCTTCAACCCTTTGCATCGTTTTGTTGTTTCTCTGTGCCTCTCCCTTTCAGTCTTGGTTTTCTGTGCATGTATTTCACATTTGCAGGTGTAGGATGTTGTGTTTCATGGAGTTTAATGGATGATTTGTAGATCTGGGCCGTGTCACTTTTGTCTGACTTCTCTCATCTCCATTTTTTTGTTTCTTTCTCCCTCAACAGAATATCTCACTTCTTTTGTTGGTGTATCACCGCTTTAGTGTAGGCTATGTTTTTCCCTCTTTCTCTCTCCTTGGTTCCTTGGAATGGTTAGATTACGTTAGATTTATTTTTCTTGCGCTGGAGTAGCTTGTGGCAGGTAGTTTAGGAACAAGAACCAACTTTCTTTGGAGAGCTTTCCAACTTTTACAAGGTCCCACACCTTGGGGAAAGTTCAATGTTATGTTATCACACCAAATGAGTTTGCCTTAGAAAAGTAGATCCATAACTCATTTGGGGGTGTTGTGATTTCGCACTAACATATACCAAAAAAGGATAGTTATTTAATTATATTATTATAATCATAATATAGTTACATATTTAAAATTTAATGCATACACATCTATTCTAAGGTTTACATATGGGTATGCACACACTCTCTCTCTCTCTCTCTGAGAAATCTCTCTCTCTCTCTCTCTCACACACACACACACACACACACACTAATTGCACACATTTCCATAATGTATGGTTATCAAGATTATTTCCAAGTGACAGATAAGAGAGATAATATAAAAGAAAAATTAATATTATATCTAAGTGTTATGAATGCTTATGCAAAAGGTATGTTGAGATAATATTTTTTGAAGATTTTATTTAAGTGTTAGTCCCATCATTGTATAAGTCCCATCATGTAATCTCCCAACAAAACCCCATCACAACTTTCTATTGATAATGCTCACCTTTAAATAAAGATGACAATCTATGTATGTAGGGGTTACATTTGATGGTCACCCCTACAAATCAAGAAATTCTTTTGTGATGGTTTTTTAACTAATATCACCCTACACATGACGTTTATTTTTTGTTTTAACTTTCATGATTTTCATATAAATGTACCAAAATCAATATTTTCACATAATAACACCATATAAAATAGAAATATTGTTGACAAAAATGAAATTCTATTATATTATAAGTATATATGTTAATATATCTAAGAAACACTAACTTATCATAATATTGTGGAGGCATTTATATTATAACCCATAATCATCCAATGAATCGATTTTGATAGAATGCATAGACTAATTTAGCATAAAAAAAATCTAAAATTCAAGTCAATGGGGTTTGGGTGGATCAGTTATGATAGACAGTTGTGTCTGGATAACCATAATCATGCCAATGAATCGTTCAAAATCCATAGACTAATTTAGCATAAAAAAACTAGTCAATGGGGCTGGTTGGGTTGGTCTTCACAGATTGTGTCTGGATCCACCCAATGGTTCAATATCCTCTAGGACGATCCCCTTCTAGGGCATTTTTCACTGGTGCTGGCAGGTGTTGCATCACCAATAGGTTGCGGCGGTTTATCGGTGGTGGTGGGCATTGCATCATTGATGGTTGCGACTGGTGGTTCTTCTTGGAAGTGGCGGAATCTTCATCGTTGGCATTGGCGTTTGCGGTGGCTGGTGGCTCTATAAATGATGGTGGCAGAAAAATTGCATTGTCGGTACGGGATCAATGGTCGCGGTTTGTGTTGGATTAATTGTAATATCTTGTCTAAGGACGTTGGCATTATTATAGGAGGGGACCCAAGAGCCCCATGGTTCATACCTCCGGTCAAAAGCGTTTAAAAATATAAAAAAAATAAAATTCAATATAATTGTCATAAAAAAGAAAATAATTTCAAAAAGGAATTGAAATTTAAAAAATTAAACAATACATTCATAAAAGATAATATATTCATTTTTAATAATGAATTCAATTAATCCAACATATTTGACAATTTTTAGATGGGTTTGCACTCTCAATATCATCCCCAATACACATTAATGTATATTCAAAAAAGATCAAACATATAATATCTTTTTTTTATTGATCAATAAAGCAAATTTTATCCAACATTTAGTATTATTTACATCCTCATTACACACTACCATATCATTCAAAAAAAGATCGAATGTATATCACTGATTCACCACATTTTCTAATGATCTTGTTGAAAGAACCATTAAGCAATAAACAAGTAGTGTAAACAAAGGATTAGTGTTCGCATGGCTCATATGAGATACACCATCATCTACAAATATGATGGACATAAAATATTTTTTCACCTTATTTTAGTCTTTTTTACCATGTCTTGTAAGAATCAACTATAGTCAAAGTATTTCATCGTTGTTGGCTAACATATGACTAACAACTCTTTGGCTAGGTAGTGGGTTGGGCTCATTCATAGTTTACCACTACTATAATATGTCAACCTCTAATTTCTATGTGGCAATCACTTTAGGTTTTTAATGGGCCTCCATTTGTTGGCCAAGAACCAACTTTCCTAGGTAATTCTGAGTTGTACTATAATCCCTGCAAGAAAAAATTATAGTGCAAACTTTAGGTGCTTAAAGAAATGCTTAACAAGCTAAGTTGATTTGTATGTCTTATTTGATAACAAAATTATCCCAAATCTATTAGAATTCCATTTGGAAATCTCGAAAAAAACTATGTTCTGATACCAAATTAGAAAAAATACTAAATTGTAAGTTTATTCATAATGGAAACACACACACACACACACACACACACAAATCTCAACACCAACTAAATGGGAGTTTTCTAGTGAGTTGTTATTAACAAACTCTCTCAACTAACACATATTTAAATGAGTTATTAACAACTCACATACATGTAAAATCATACTAAATTAATAATATTCTAAGTACAACATATATTGTCAGAGTATTAGGATGGGACTATTTATAGAAACCAACATGATTATTATACATTCACGAGGTTTTTGAATAATTAGATTGGAATTTGGAAGAGGCTTTACTAAAAGGTTAGAAGAATTATGCAAGATGTTTTCAAGGTATCTGCGAAGGCTTTATTCGGATATTGATTTTCACATGATTTTAAGGTTTTAACAATCTTTGCATGTTTCTTGTTGTATGTATCTCAATTTTGGTACATCATATCACCTTGTGGTGGATTGTCATAGGGAAATAGATGAATTAGGGTTTAGAAGGTCTCTTGAAAGTGTTGCGTAGATTTATAACATAAGTAGGATGATGTGATGTAATTATTTCTTTCATATTATGTTAGCATATGCAAAGTGAAGAAAGAATACAGAGAAGGCTAAATGCACAAAACTGCATTGCTCAAATGTCATAGGTAGAATATTATTTATATGTAGGGATAATGGTTATATAGTTACATAAATAATTATCAATTATAACTTCCCAAAACCGAATGGTTCATTATATATTCAACACCCCCTCTTAATGACTAAACTAGTATCAAAACTTCCCAAAACAATAATAAGTGTGTCCTGAAATTTTACAAATGTATTAATTCCCATATGTTTAGTCAAGAGATCTACATATTGTACCATAGGTTGTAGTTTAAAATCAAAAGTCCATTGTTGTGTTACGGTTATCGAATGGAGAAGAACCACAGAACAAAAATTTGGTCTTGTGAATAAAGGATATGGCACGTGGTTCATTGGTTCTTTGTTACATGATTCTCTGACTAGTGATGAATCATCAATGGTTGAGAGTGTCAACCCCATCTCCAGAGTTCTGGAATCAGAACCTTGGATAGGTGGACTGAAAAATTTGTTCCAGGCTTGTGTATCCCGCTGGAGTCTATACAGAGACTCAATTATCCTGTAATCGAAGTCACCTTGATCATGTCCTTGCAACACCATGTAGTGCTCATCCAACTTTCTCAATAAGAGAATATGTGACCATCTGTGCAGGAGGAGTTAAAACCAAATGTGCAATAGTAGGAGAAATAACCATCTCTATTTCATCTGTCTCAGTAGTGGGAGAAATAACCATCTCCACAATAGTATGAGTGAGAACCAAATCCTTCGTCTTCTCATCTATTTGCTCATTTATCCCCCTTTGTTCGGAAATATCTTTTAGAACACAATGAGAAAATTGTTCATGCTCTTTTGTCCTTCGAGCAAGTAGCTCTGAGTGATCGGCTTGACACGCCATCTCACCATGCACCGTCAATGCATATGGAATAGTGGAGTCTCCATCCACAACAAATTGTTCTTTGAAATGAGGAAATCCATCCTCCTAGCGCATGTCTGCCTCCCGTACATCTAGTATAATGGATACTCCTTCCACGATATGTGTATATAGGTTGACTGTATCCAAGTCAACAGATCTATGAGTAATGGATTCCTCCCAAGGCACTACACATCATGACCACCCTGCACATCCTGTATGGTGGAGTTGTCCTCCACGTGTGCATTCATGTTTATTGTATCAGGATCAACAAGCCGATACTGACCACCTTGTCCAATACTAAGGGAAATTATCCGTCTTTGTTTCATATAAAAAACAATACACTTCTTCCCACATAAATCCATAGAAATAATGGGATTTTCAGTTAATTGACGAATAGATAGAATACTCTTTTGTAAAGAAGGTACATATCTAACATTTTGTACCAACAATTTATGAGCATTATTCAATAAAATGCATATATCTCCTATCCCTTCTACTGTAAGTGATTATCCATCAGCTAGTACTATTGATTCAAAAAAACTATTTGTAGAAAATGAAACATACCAGTCCCTATGACATGAAAAGTGTGTAGACGCACCAAAGTCAATGATCTAGCAACTAGTACCATTGTCAAGTGAGCATGATGTCGTAAGACAATAAAGAGCATGCCTGTAATCTGAATCATGTTCTTCTGCAATTGCTGCCACATATTCCTCATCACATGGCTTCTTGTTCTGTTGCGAAAGATCATACTTCCACTTCCGACAATCCTTCTTAAGGTGCCCAACCTTGTGACGGTAATAACATGTGACTTGATACCAAGTGGATGACTCACCAAAATGACGTCTCCACTTTCCTAGCTGAGTGACAAGAGCACTCTCTGATTGGTCACAATTAAATTTAGCCTAAATTTATCTCATCTCCTTTTGCAACAGGTAAGAACTCACCTTGTCAAACGTGAGTGTTTGACTTTCAATGATTAAATGGAGTGCCTCCACAAATGACTCATGCGAAGAAGGTAAGTTGTTTAGAACCAGAGCCGCCATATCATCATCCACCTTTTTGTTAATGGAAGATACTTAGTCTCAGAGGTATTTCATCTGAAATAGGTGCTCAGAAAACGATCCACCTTCTTGTAACTTAACGGAAAAGAGCATATTCTTTATGTTAGGTTGTGGAGCATGTTTTCATGTGAGAAAGTGTTGAAGACTATACACTTAGAGTAATGTACACTTTCCACACTTGTCTTGCCAGGGTTCAAGGCCGGGCCAGGCCTCGAACAGAGGTCTGGGGGCGCAGCCCTCAAGAATTATTTTTTGGCCTCGAAAAACATGTCCGATATATTGGGAAACGTGTTTTTCTCATAATGAGACAGTTTTGGCCCTTGGTTTTTATACCCACGGTTTTGTAAAATTGCTTAAGCAGTTGTCTACTTATGTGGTTTTGTGCATATGGTAGGGTTGATGTAACATTGCAGATGTGTTTGAATTCGAGTGTGAATTTTGTAGAATTTGTTGAGCATAGCTCCAAACAAATCTAGGTATTGTATTGAGAGAGCGGTGGCTTGTAATAAAATATGAGCAAGTGATTCTTGGTGGACGTAACCCAAATTGGGTGAACCACATTAAATATTATCCCTTTGTGTTGTTCTTTTATTATTCTGTACTTTTTTTTCAAATCTGTAATATTTTTTACATATTAGTTTATACTTTTGCGATTATGTGAGGGATTGTTCCGCATATTTTATCCCTTATTTCCTAACAATCTTCATCTTTTGTATTCCTTATTGTTTCTATTTTGTTCTATTTTCCTCACTTTTGTTTTTTATTTTTTTATTTTTTTGTTTATTCTCTCTTCTTCTTTGTGCAGGTTGAAGGAGTGAAACCATGGAGGCATATGGAATCTTTTATCTTCTCTTTTTTTTCAAGGTTTAATGGAGGAAATCTCCTTCTCTTCCCTTTATTACACAAATATATATATATATATATATATATATATATATATATATATATATATATATATCTATATATATATGTATGTATGTATGTATGTATGTATAGATACATATGTATATATATATATGTATATATCATATATGTAATATCTATTATATATGTAATATATATATTACCTATTATATACATATATATATATCTATGTATAATATATATATACATATACTATCTATATCATATGTTATATCTCTTATATGTACTAATATCCCTATCTCTCTCTCTATATATATCGGTATACATACTATATGTCATATCCATATATACTACTATCATACATATATATACCTATCATACATATATATATACATAATACTACATATATATAACATATACAGTACATATATCTATACATATACACTACCTATATAATATAATCATACTATCTATATATCTAGAAATATATATATATATATATATATATATATATATATATATATCTATATATATATATAACAATTAGGTTTTCGAATGTATCTTTATTTATTTATTTGCCAGATAAAATTTCCTAGTTTGGGTATTTGATTTACCCTCTTCCTTTTTTTAATGGATTTGGATATATATATATATATATATATATATATATATATATATAGATATATATATATATATAATATATATATATATATATATATATATATATATATATATATATCTTTCTAATGTCAACCAAAAATTACAGTGCAGGTTTTGTTTATGGCCACAACCATTGTGCTTTAGGGGTTAGGGCAGCTTTGTTCAAAGAGAAAGAGGTGGATGGGATTATAATGAGTGGCCTAGCTGCTGTATAAAGAAAAAATCAGAAGGTTTTGGGGGGGGAGGGGACGTGGCCCCTCCCTAATATTCATTTTTTATTTAGATATTATTCCTTGAATAGCACATCCAATTCGAACAGATTCATTATTATCTGTTTTATAGAAAACAAAAAAAATGATATATATATATATATATATATATATATATATCGAATAAAGTTTCAGGAAAAAATAATGTATAAACAAAAAAAGAAATTTTTCCTTATTACCAAAATCCAACTGGAATTGTTTTAAAAAGCAATGGAAATGATATATATATATATATATATATATATATATATATATATATATATATATATATATCATCTTTCAAGAGAAGAAACCACATATATTAATCCTTTCATTTCCTTTCAAAATACACATATACATATATTTGTGTATGCTCTGGTAGAATAATGAGCATGTGTATAACAAGTTCCTTTTTTTGTATTATAAATATTTGGGTATATACATATATATTAATTTCAATCCAATCTGTTGATATACGTAAATTAGAGATAATACCAATGTGATAATACATATAATTACTTTAAAATCTATCTATAATTGACAAGAGGGTTTGTATTAAAATCTGATAAATGTTACGTAAGGGATGGAGTTGTAAAATTTCCAGCAAGGAATAAATTTTCAAAAGTCCACATATAACAAAATTATCCTCTTGCATATATACCTTCATACTTAATTTTGTTTTTGTATAAACAATTTCCTCAAAGTAGTGTAAATGAAAAAGAAGCTTAACTCTTTCCATCTAATTTACAACTCAACTTCTAAACCAAAATTCCATGTTTACCATTACTAATTTAGATAAATGGTATACTCAAATCCATAGATGAGACAAACTTTTCTGATCACAACGACATTCATTTTCTTGTTTCTATATCACACACAATTTGTGCATAGTTCAATACATCATAATAACCAAACCCTTCCATTCAAAAATCTCAATTTTATACTACCCATGTATAATGAAGAATACAAGTTTTCTTTTCAAAGGAGCCTCCAACAATCCATACAACTTCTACAACAAGAGTGAAAATTTCACTTCACTTGATCAACAATATTAACATACAAAACCATCTTTCAAGAGAAGAAACCACATATATTAATCCTTTCATTGCCTTTCAAAATACAAAGTTATTTCAAAATTTACCATGCAAGACTGATATAGAACACAAGAAAGCTTAAATATTAAAATTATTACAACATATAAAGCATGTTAATAGATTCCCAAAATGCACAAGATAACACTTTACAAGGATCAATTTCATGATTGAAGGAGATACACAATACTACTACAACACTTAATGGTTTTCAAGCTACAAATCATATCCCAAACATGGGAAAATTACAAAGGAATAAATCGAATTTGGTATAACAATATCCACGTGATACTTAGAAGTATGAATCTCCCAAAATATTGGTAAAAAAAATCTCCATAGATAACCAAGAAATCTCTAACCATCTTCAAGCTTTAGACTCCAAGTCTTGTACTCCACATAGTCTTCAACACAAAGAGCAAAGGCTTGATTTACCACCAAACTTATAGGCATCATTACATGCCTTTCCAAAGGTTGGAAGACATGTTAGCCTCCCCCAAGCCCATGGGAGAGAGAGATAGCTTCCACAAATGTGCACAAGAATAAGGGAGGGGTAATAACAAGCACATCACATACAAGACCAAACCCATGCACCATAAAACACAACAAATGACAACTAAAACAAAAAGAGGAGAACACCAAATTCATCCTCAACAAGGGGAAGAGTAGATGAGACATCCAATAGTGCCATAGAGTGTGGTCCAACCATAGGATGCACACTTACAAAATATTACAAAATCCTCCTTATCCCTCCATAACAATCACCCCTCCTTATTACTCCTCCATTCACCTAAATTCCTCCTTGGGAGGATTTTCAAACCCATTGGGTTTCCTCTCCAAGGATGGGGAAGGGGGTTCAAACCATATGAACCACCTTCCCCACCTCAAACCATATGAGGGGATAAAAGAGAAACCAACATGGCTTGCCCATCAAGCCATGAGGTTTAAGAGGGAAAATCCCTCCCTCTTCCCCAAAAAAACTCCCAAATCCATCAATCCATATGATGGATGGAAAAAACAATAAAATAACACAACCAAAAAAGCATACAACACATACAAAACAAGACCATACTTTCAACAATATGCAATCTACAATTTAACATGCAAAATAACACAAAAAGGATCAAAGATCCTACCTCCAAAAAGAACTTTCCAATCTCTAAGCTTCTCCAAATCCTTGTCCAAGAAAGAGCTCCAACTCCAAAAATGCATTCCAAGCACAAAATGACAAGCCAAAAAAAAATCCTCTTTCTCCCACATGAGGGAGTATTTGAAGAAAACCAAGTAATCTTCCTCACAAATGAGGGGTGACATGTGTCACCCCTCTCTTCCCTCCAAACCAATATTCCAAAAACAAAAGGAAGAAAAGATAAAGCTTCATTTTAGCATTACTCCCCCAAATTACCCAAAAATAAAGTAAAACAAATCCATGCAAATTTTCACAACACACAACCCCCAACCATTCTTACATGAATGGTGACAAGAGAGAAGGCCAAATGGGAGGGAAACTCCCTTTTTGGCTTGAAATTAAGCCCCCCTACCTAATAGGTAGGGTCAAAGGGCTTATTTTTATGCTAAGAGAACTCCCAAAACTAAAAGGGGTCTCTAAAAATGCCAAAAATAACCCAATTTCGGGTTTGGCATTTTTGGACACATTTGTTGAGGATGTGGGGTCCACTCAAGGGTGCTTATGTGACCCAAATCCTCATTAATTAAGAAAACACTTAAACAAACACATTCCTAATGCAAGTGGGGACCATTAAGTCCCCCAACCTAGTTCTTAACAATAATAAACAACCTAAGCACCAATTAAATTTTACAAAATATACAACATTATAATATAAGGGTCACTCATGGTGTCCCAAACAATACATGCAACCAATAAGGACTTCATATAACTAACATGGTTAAGACTCAGTCCCGTGGGTCGCTTGTGCACATTCGTGTAGCCTCCCTGAAACCCACGTTCTCTTGTGCCCTGTAATTTGCACACTCATTGCAAAACATTAAACACATATGTCCAATAAAAGTATAAATCAACTACTTAAAATAAATCGAAGTATAAACATGCTAACTATTATAAACACATCATCAATCTAGAATTGTAATTTAGAGAAACATGCACAATTTCACATAAATTCACCATGTGTTAGCCATTGTCAGTACATATAATGACATATATCCATGCTATCATATGATTACATGAATTAACCGAATAGTCCATAACATCAAGATGTGCAACAAAGCCATGTTTCCATCATATATCCAATAAGATCAATAATCATAGTAACATGTTAGTATCCAAAACATCTATTGAAATGAACTAACATACTAATCAAGGCTAAATTGGCGCTACGTGCCCAAGACATCATACATGACCACGTGAAAGATCAAATATCATAACATAATATTAAAAATGTGTCATAATCCATGTCTAAATCATCAAATATGAGTATAGAGTTAGCAGATAACTGAAGCTAGAAAATGGTGGGCACTATATCCCCCTCTCCTAAAATTAGAATTCCTCCTAGAAATCACTAGGAAGAGATAATTGATGTGATCACTAGGAGGTATCGTGGCATATCATGCAGTTGATAGTCACAACAAACATGACCCACCACATTTAAATCTTGGTCTTGTACTAAGTGTTTCTTTCATGTAGAGTAATTTAGTTAAAGAAAGTTGTAGCTTACAAGGAAAATTATTATCGAACATCACTTATCTAAATCCTCTACATGGTCATATGTAGTGTATGTTCAACATGAAGGTCACTGTAAGGGAACTATATTATTATTATTATTACTTATTTTTTTTCTTAACAAACATGTCTCATCAAATATATTATGGTTCAAAATCAAGCATATCTTTCAAATACGAGAACTATTACTTAACGAAAAAAAAGTGTTTCTTCCAAACCGTTTTCATTTCCATCAAGACTAAATTTTCTACAATGATTCACATAAGTGGATGTACAACATAAGGTATACATAATTATAGGGAAAATATTGATGGGTAATCCAAAAAAACATAAATAGTCATTCTCAAATAGGGTTAATAAAGTATATATGTATGACTAGCTGCGTACGAGGCTACTCAAGGAAACCATACAAGATGTCTACAAATGCCACATAAGAAGAAAGTGAAAAGTTTCCAAGTTTACATGTTTGGGTTCACTTCTTATCTCACCATTACTCTCAAATTTTGAAGAAAACATGTTTCACGAGTCTATTTAATAATGGTTCTAACATCTCACATTATTCACTAAGCTCAAGGACGAAAACTCACATAATACCAAGCATAGTTAAGGGTGATGATTTGACTTGAAAATTATTTTTAGGTTAACTTAATGATAGTATCAGTAAATTGTGGTTGGAATATATTTATATAAAAATATATAATATATATATATATATATGATATATATATATATATAGACAATCATTGAGTTAGAATTGATTCTCTAGTGTGGTTTCAGGGTTCCATAACATATACCGTCTTCTGGGACAATCTAAATGATTTTTTTCAAAATTTGCTTCAGAAAACTCATAAGGGGTAGTTTAATTTACTATTGTTTATAATTTTTACAAAAAAAATCACCATGATAAAAGCTTTTTTTTTTGCATTTTATACATCCCTACAAATCCACATTTACTTAATGATAACAATGAATAAAAAGAATTTTCAATTCAATACCACATCTGAAGGGTAACGCTTTGCCTTGTTGAGTCTATATCATTTGTTATTGGTTGGCCGGGTAACCAAAAGAGTATCATTTTTCTTGAGCTAGGAGAACAGATTAAATTCCAATGGTGAACATGTTCTAATCCTATTAAGTTGTTTGTTTGTTGAACACTCTGTTGTTTTATAACGTGGACGGGTTGCCACAATTTTTCGGTTTATGGTTTTGTCAAGAAGTTACAGACAGTTCAAAACTGCAGTTGGGCTTAATTGGTCTATCTGGATTTTGATCCATCTCTAACGCTCCTTAAAATTTTAAATTTATGGCTTCTGAGCCTCTGGTGTACACTAATATAGTCTAACTTGATCACTTAATAGCCCTATTTGGTCGAAAGAGATGTATATAAATATAAAAAATGAACTAGAGGGAAATTCCATTTTCAATTCAGATAAGGAAATATGAAAAGTATCTCCTTACCCTTTTGAGTGGTGATAGCTTAATTAGGACCAAGTTTTAATGAGTACCCCAAACACGACATGAGCTTGTAGCAAATACAAAATCCAGTCAAAGGGAATTCTTCCCGAACCTAAGTCAATTTACTACTGATAATTTAAAGGATGCCTATCACCCATGGTAGGTGGAAATAATAGTTAACTTGTTATCCATTTGTACCTCACAACAAGAGGTTACACCAATTAGTCTTATAATATGTTACATTAGAGTTTGCAATGTGAAGGAAGGTATTACACCTGAGTGCTGATCAGAGTTAGGTACCCAAAGGCATATTAAATTTGTTAGACAATTGTAACCTTCGATTATTTGGTCAGTACTGGCCCATCTAGGACTTAGCGGTGCAAACATAGATGGATAAGTTACGTACATAAGACTGAATAATTAAGAGGGTGCAATACCTATTTCTAAGAATTTTGTCGTAAAACTATGAAAATGTGAGCATAACTGAGATCCATTTGAAACAATAGCTTACGATTTACCTCGGTTTTAGATTTTAAGGAGTAGCAAAGGTAACATTATTGGTCAACCAAGGTGGTTTTTTCAAATACATAATTGACAAGTTTTCCCATTTTCATTTAATATCATGATTTTATTGTTGTTTATTATTGTTGTTTATATATATATTTATATTATATATATATATATATCTATATATATATATTCTATATATATATATTATATATGTATGTATATGTATATGTTACTATTATGTAGATGTGTATATATATATATATGTTGTATGTATGTCTGTTGTATGTATCTGTGGGTGTGTGTAATATAATATATATTATGATATATAGATAATATCTACATTATGTATACATACATATACATATACATATACATTACATATATATATAGTATATATATATATATACAATATATATATATATACATATATAATATATACATATATCTATATAGATCCTCTGCTCTCTCTCATCTCTTCCTCTCTCTTCTCTCTCTCTATCTGTCTGTCTGTACTGTCGCTCTGTCTTTTCTCCTCTCTCTGTCTCTGTCTCCTGTCTCTCTCTTCTCCCCTCCTGTCCTCTCCTCTCTCTACTCTCTCTCTCTATAATATACACATACATACATAATACATACATACATACATACATAATATATACATATATGTGTGTGTGTGTGTGTGTGTGTGTGTGTGTATTGGTGGGTTATGAATCATTATATTCCTCACTATTTACACCATATTACTTGTAATTCCACGGTCAACCCTAACGTTGGTGCACCATGTTACCCAACCAAGAGAGCAATTGACACTAATTTATTCTATTTTATGCCGAGAGAGAAAAAGAGAGATTGTTGTTATTTTCGTGTAATCAATGTTCTTCTAGATCCACAAGTTAAGGTTAGAAAGAGAGCGTGATTCCATGTTTTCTACACATGAGTCTTAGCATTATAAACATGATTATTTAGGAATATTTTAATGAATTCAAGGAGGTTTATAATCACAAGTGCACTTACTAAGGTAAAACGTTTTAACCAAGTTACTTTGCAACAAAACTTAGTAAGCAGTAAAAATATGAAAATAGGCTTATCGAGCTCAATAAGGGTTATAATAATTTGATCAATGTTGAAGTTAATCCAAAATTTATGCTGAGGGATTTGATAATAATTTTTAGTTGTGTAAACTAGATTTAGTTTCCAATAATTGAAGGCTACTTAGTGTACTTAGAAGAAGATATAATCACTATGCAAACTCAATTCATATAAGGCCATCATATAAAAAGAGACACGAGGAATCCTTTCCTTTTTTCATATATTGTTTAGAGACAAGCCAGAGGAGCTTACATTAGCAAAAACAAATCATCCAAGTAGGTTAAATTTAGAAATACACTTTCAAAAGGAAAACAAGTTTATAAGGTTGTTTAGTAGATTTCCTTATAAAGAGGGTTATAAAATTAAGATTAGTAACATAAACAAGAGGAGTAAAAGGTATTCCAATTTCATAATAATGAAATTTTAAGATTTGGAAGACCATTTTATCTTGTTAAGTGGTTCTATACAAGGTACAATTATTTATTTTACGCCCATACCAAAAAGGGTTTTTTTCGTTTTAAAAGTGGTGTCCTTAACATTTCGATTGAGTTTCCCAAGAAAAAAACAATCACACAAATGGGAACTAACTAACCAAACACCTTAAAAATATTCCTTAGAATAGGGAAACCATTCTACTCTTAAATGTGTGAACCCAAATTATTTTCAAATTCAACAACTAAACTTTTTACGTGTCCAAAGAGACCAACCATAAAAAACAGATAACACTCAAAAAAGTCTTGTAGCACATAATTTGTCGAGGTTGTAAAATTTAACCTAGAACACATGTAAATCATCATGATAATCATATTATAAAATATTTCACCCTCCAAAAGTGTTCGAAGAATTCAAATGGTTCACTAAGACCCAATTCTCTTGTCCTACGATCTAGCCAACACGACTATAAGATGACCTACCCAAACAAGTAACCAACACCTAAATGGTAAAACAAACACTTCCAGATAATTATTTTTTATATATGGATTCAAATAATACATATGACATTCAAAACAGGTGAAGGAATCTCGAATTGGAAGCACTTTCTTGGGGCCAACTATTAAAGTTTTGTTGTTGTGTTGCAACATATTTTTAGTGAAATCGGCTACAAAATGGGTTTTGAAAACAAGAATTCACAACTCAAAAATGTGTTCTATCAACTCTAATATATTATAATATAGATAGAGAATCCGATGTAACTTATGGTACATAATTCTGATAACCAAAACTCTAGTTATGGCCTCATTTCTGGAGCTAATTTATGTTATTGACCAATTTGTGTTTTGTGCCATAATGACTAGAAGCCTCCTAAAACAGCTTGGCAAACTCACTCCCCTTTCTATTTTCTAGAAACTAATTTCTTTAATTAATTTATATGTAGAAAAACTAAAGGTTAGAAGTGGTAGATTCCAATTTTCTACTACAGCTCCCTAAACCATGGGTCAAAATCAAAATAAGTTTTCTTAGATTTCAATTATTGTCCATCAGCAATGTGATTAATAGGGTTCAAAATGCCTTCATTAAATGATCATATGATCTTATAAGTTGGTTTTAAGAGCTGTTTTGACATCCCATGTCACTATAGAACATGATCATACGAAGTGTTCTTCGCTATGGAAGCCACGAAGTCATTTTGCATGCAAATTTTGAAGGAATTTTCTCACTTTTGCAAAGTGTTTTAGAATAGCGAGTTTGAACAAAACCTGCATTATAATCACCCTCTGAGTGTTTCATTTCTTTAAAATTTCCCACCTAATCTAGTATTCAATAACCATTCACATCCTAGAGTAGGAATCAACGCTCCAAAGCAGTTGTTCGAGGTATGCTACGTTGAACGTCTCATTACAACTTTCGACCGACGAAGAAGAAACTTGTATAGGTTTAGCAAAAACATTTTCATTGATTAGGAAAATAAAATAAACCAGTCTTATTAATCCATCACATGAACATTCCCAGTGCGTCTAGTGTTGGAACCCAAGCTTAGATACCAAATGTAACGCCCCAAATTTTAATACACTAAACTCCAATTTTACAATTACTAAAATTTTGGTCTAATCAATTTTTTAAAAAATACATATTAAATCCTATTCCCGTTTTTACCTAGTGACCAACATCACTTATTAAACCATAACTAATAAATTTAATAAACTTATTAATGTTCACATAATGTTTAACCAATCTCCTAAAATTAATTCAAATCATTAAAGGAGTAATGCTTATTATTCTACAAGGGTCACTTTAATTAACTAGGTCTCCTAAAGAACCTATTTAATTTACTACATTATGTGATTTTATTTAAATATCCCAAAAGAAATAAGTACCCACATAATTTAACTAAGTTACTTTATTAAAAAAATAAAACTTTCCCCGAGGTCAAATTATTTAACCTCATTTAAATAAATTTTGCCAACACCCATATTTTAATTTACCTAAATGCCTAACCCATCTTTCACCCCCATAAGTTAATTAATCACTTATCCCTGCCC
>CM034151.1:689512727-689667727 GCA_019776745.2 Taxus chinensis | reverse complement strand
AAGTGCTGGGAAGAAGCAAGGATGCCCCCAACGTAAGTTAGCCTAAAATCACATGATAGAAAGGAAGGAGGAGATTGTTTTTGTGAAAGGGGACAAAGGTGTCCGCAAACATGGAAAAATAGTAATCTTATACACATGGATGATCTGAACGAAGTAGAAGAATGATTTGAATGACATGAATGTATCTTAGAAGCCTTGCGATGAAGAAGTGATTAGCCAAAGGCACAAATTGTGAGACGAGATACGAACTAGAGTAAGATTCTAAACAAGGTCCAAAAAAAGACACTTGGTAACTTACTAAATCTTTTTACTCATAGAGATCCAGTGTGGAAATGGAAATGAATTACCTCTTGAAGGAAATAGTTAATAGAGAAAAATTGAAGACACCCCAGTGAATGTGTAGGAATGATTTATTTTGATAGGTGATTTGTGAATGAAGGGTGGAAGGATAGTCGTACGTTGCTCTGCTACCAGCCAAACGTCCATAGCCCCAATAGAGATGTATTTGATTCTAATCACAAAATTTCTTTATTGTCGGTCAGGCATCCATAGCCCCGATAGAGATTATTGGAAATACCCCAAAAGAGAGTAATATATCAATTTACTTTTGCTTTGTAGCTTTTATATTTTGATTTTTGATTAATTTTGATTCTTTTGCTTTGCGAAAACTTATTTCAAACATCTTGTTTGAAAAGGGGTTAAGAACCACTGATGGCTTAATGAAAGGATGTGGAAGTGATTGTGATGATGACATTAGCTAGTGTCAAAAAATATGTCCAAAATTTCTTTGCAACAAGTTTATTAGATGTTGATTGTGATAGGATCTCTAAGAGGCCAGTCGTTCTTTAATTTACCAAGGTGATGAAAGACCAAGGTCAAATAGATACTATATAGATAAATGTCACAAAATGTGTGTGAATAAGCTAACCATTATAGCAAGACTTGCAGAAGAATAACAAGGGATGGAAGAAAGAAACATCCATGTGTACACAATTCCTGATTACAATGTTTGATCTTTGTACCTTTGATTTTTTTTGTGTTTTCTCATGTTTTTTCTATTTTTGAATTGTTTTTTATTTTTAGATTTTTGATAGTTTTTGGAAAGTTGGGACTAACAAATTCAATATGCATGATAATATCCAACAATACTATTTACGACTTCCTTGATAAGGGAGACTAGGCGTGTTTATTTATCAAGCATAATATTATCCCCGATCTCAATGATCAAGGTGAGCTCATAATCAACAAATGACTGTGATTTATCCTGAAACAAGGATTGTTCATGTGGGATCTTGAGTTTCCTATCGATAGGTTTATGCACTTTGCACCATAATTGATGGTTGTGTTTGTGTGCATTATTGAATCACGCTTGATTTACAACCCTAAGATTATTGGAAGTGTTAGGAGATTTGGAGCTCTTGGAAATTTTGACCTGAGCTTGGTAAGAATGAAATATCCCATATGGGATACTACTTAAAAATGCACAAAATATTGAAAATTTGCAACCAAATAAAATACTAATTTTTGCAGATTTTTACAATAAGGACAGCGGACTAAAGAAAATTAAAATCTCCCAAAATATCCACTCAAATTACATGAAAATTTAAAGAGATATTGATATCATTATAAAGGACATAATAACACTATTTTTGGAGTTTTACATAAATTAAAATGCTGCCATAAAAAGCACAGTGTGCCCTAGACAACTGGGAAACTTCAGAGGTTTGTAACTCTCCAAATACAAGAGCAAAAATTAAGGGTCTTTGGAAATAGCATTAACAGGTATAGGAAATGACATTTCAACCTTTAGATCAGAAGGGGACCAACTGGAAAACCCTACAAATAAAGGTTGCAAGTCTCCTAGCTGGGAAAATGGTCAAAAATTGATGAAGATGCCTTCAGCATGCTGCCATGCCCTGCCCAAATGACTACCATGAATCTGATCTAAAATCCCTTTGCTATCTTCCCCAAATGCCCCCAAAAATCCTCAAATCCTTCCTCTAAACCCTCTGTTTTTATCTCTATGACATAACCCTGAAAGCAGCTCCAAAAATGACAGACTAGGGTAGATCTCTCACTACCGAGGAATGCCCTACTAGCTAGGGATGGGTCTCTCACCACCGAAGCTAGGGTCCCTGTGGGATTTCACTCCACAAGCTATAGATGAGCAACAACAACTGCACGTGAAGGAGGATAAAATGTATGCAACAAACAATTCCTTTCCTTTCTCCCCCAACTCCTTATATACTTCTCCAAGGTAAAATATCCCCAACAGACCCTAGACACATTTCATTCCATGGAGGGGCCAATAAAAATAAAAGTAACTTAAGTTACTTTTCCCCTTTAAGTCGCCATGGTCCAAAAGTGACCCTCAATGTAAAATTAGAATATTAGAATCACGTGGCTCCTTCCCAATAGCTCCCATCGTCCACAGCCCCTTGGGTCTGACCACAGACTTAGACTTGACCTGGCCCTTAGGATTTTGGTGTAGGAAAACGGGACATTATAATGAACCTGTTTAGGTTTCTTAGAAGTTGATGCGTGACTTGTCTGATCCTGAGAAAGAGAAGAAAGAAAAAGTTTAGATTTAGAACTGATGTGAGAAATGACCTGTAGGCTATCCACAACCATTGATAGAAGAAAGATGTGATGGATGAAAAAGATACGGTCCAAGAATTGAAAAGGATGGGATACCATGAGGTGAGCCACTAATAGAAGATGATGAAGGGGTACTAGAATATGGCCCTAAGATGGAAGAAATTGACAACGGGATGCTAGGGTGTGGCCCAAGTATAGATGAGGAGGGACTACCAAGAGGGGTCCCATAGATAGAAGAGAAATAAGGGCTAATATGATGTGGCCCAAGAATAGAAGGTAATGGGATACCAGGAGATGAACCACAAGTAATAAATGGAGATCTACCTGTGGTGGCTCCAAGATAGAAGAAGATGAGGAGCTATACAGTGGTGACCCAAGCTAAGATTTTGATTAAGGACTGAGGATAGATAAGGAATGAGTTGGCAATGAGAAGATAGGCCACAGATCAATGCTAGACCCTGACATCTCATCATGTTTAGAAGAAGGTGAAGATGGAATGCCAGAAGAAGAATCAATTTCTATGACCTTAGGCTTTTCCTTTACGTTATGATAAAAGGAATCAACTTCTTCCTTCCCATACGCAAGTGTATCGAGTTCTAGAATGAATCCTTTTTTGTAATCCTCTAAAGGGATATCACTGTGTAGTCTAATTTTTCCTTCATTCTGAGAGAAATCAATCAGTAGAGGTTGTTGTTCTTCGGCCATAGGAGGTTGACTAGTAGAAATGGATCTAATAAGCGGGGAAGATTGATTGACATAAGAAGATGAAGATGTTCGATGATGTAGATGAGGGGAAGGTTTGATCTTATCACTCCCATGAAGAGTTTTGATAGTGATTTGAAAAGATATCTTAGCACATGGATAATTTCTAAGGGTTTGATGTGGTCGTAGAGATTGATCTTTAGAAGATGGATGAGGAAATGATATGATATGGTTGAAAGGGCTCAAGGACCGAAGAGGGATTGAAGTTGTACTGATAGCAGAAGACGACTCAAGAGACAACATAGACCTAGTGGCAGGTGTCTCATAAATGGATGATTTGGATCTAGACCAAGGTCATTTTTCTAGAAGACGATGCAATGCAGGTGTAGACACTTGTAGTTTGATTAATGCACTATTATTCTTAATATTGCACTAACTATTCTTCCCCTTGCAAATTTACGACACTTCATCAGTTAGATCTATCTAACTCCCCTCTTACGACACTTTGTTGGTCATATTTCCTCTTATAAACTAATTAAATAGGTTATAATAACCTCTTCTTGCTAATATTCTCTTCTTTACCACCTTTATTAGCTCTCTGGAGTATCAATCCACTTCGTTGTATTGCTTAAGTCTTTCAAAATCCCTTTAGAAACCTAATTTCTCTCTAAGTAAGATTAATTACCCTCTAAACATGGTCAACTAGTCTTAACCATGGTCAATCTCTTCTAAACATAGTCAAATCACACTTTGACTTGCTAAAAGTGCTTTTTTGGACTTTTACATTTGTCCCACATGCACCCAAATCTCCCATTTTCCCAAATGGAAAACTATAAATAGGGCTAGCCCCCCTCCCTCATTTTCTAAGAATTATCTCTTCTTCCCAGCATAGATTGTAGTATTTTGTTTAGGCTTTAGATTGTATTTCATTTTCTTCCATTGAGATAGTAGTATGTGCTTTTGTATTTTATAGCACAAATATGGAGTAAAAGGGAAGAACCCTCAGCCTTGAATCCATTAATGGGGAGATCTCTTTCTCTTAAAACAAAAACTGAATACTTAGATTCTCTTACGTTCATTATTTCAAGCTTTCAAAGAATAGAGGTTAGTTTCATTTGCTTAGTTTGATTTTTTACTTCAAATTAATGTATGCAAAGAAGAAACCCTTGTTCATTTCTTATCTGATGTTCCATTGATCATCTTGTTCAAATCCTTTGGGGTTTCTTTAGATATTCTTACCCCAATTCCATGGCTTTCACAACATTTCATTGAACACATTTGGCACACCCGGTGGGAAACTTATGTCCATCCTCCATTAATGGAGGTATTTTGAGTTCCTCAAAGTTCATTTTCAAGTTTTTGGGTCAAATCACTTGTTATTTATGTAGACACCCATAATTATGCCCTACCAATTTAAATACTTAAATTACGCTAATTATCTCCCTTCTCACAAATTGACAACATATCGTCAAAAGCGCTCATCTTCTCTATTATCATCGTTAATTAATTACAATACGCTAATTAGTTAAGTCGTTTATCCAACTAACGACCTAATTAACGACCTTCCGTTAATTATTCACCCCTTCTATCTAGACTAATTAATTATTATTAATTAATTAGCTTTCCCTTCCATTTAATCAATAAATCAATATTTAATTTATTTAATCCCCTTCTAATAGCTTAAATCATACTAATATTCCTCTAATTAGCTTCTATAATCTTACATCTACCTATTAGTTAATCACCTTTGATTAATTAAAGCACCCCCCAACTCCCATGACTTGCTAAGCATAAATCAAACTCTTCTAAAGTAAGGTTACCTTTTATAAAGCAACCTTATCCATTCCTAATCTTATTTTACCTTTATCCCACATGCAAAGGGATGAATTGTTTCCTTTATCCATTGGGCTTTATAAGGAGCCATCCTTCTACCTTTATACCTACACCTAAACTCCTTGAGAAAGTAAATGCAAAGCATATAGCAAAATAGACTAAGAGCTTGCCTTTTGTTTTGTTGAGAGTTCATCATCTTGAAGAGTTAAGCCTCTTTCCTAAGTGCTTAGGTCATATGGGAGGTGTCAAAAGGGTCTTGTAGCCCAACTTTGTCTAGCCCCCATTCCTAGGTTCTTGGAACACCAAGAACAACTATTTTTGATATCCATGGAGCCTACTTAGTTCCCTTCATTTATTTTTTGTTAGAGAATAGAGGATATTAAATGCTTAACATTGTCAATTTCAAAGTTTTGTATATTGATGAATGTTAGCATTTAACCCTTGTTTAATTCTTATCATGATGGTGCTAAGTAATTTGTTTAACTTTTGCTAATTAAGGCTATTTAGGTGTTAGTCTTTTACTTACATTAGCATTAGTTTAAAAACAACACATGCACACAATTTCCTCATTTTTGTTTCTAACACTAGATAAATGACCTTCATTTGCAGGTATTTTGTGGGTTTAATATAGAAATAGGACACTTTGACTAACAATTAAAATGTTTGCTTTTGAAAATTTGAAAATCCGTGAGTTTTGTAGGTTTTTTACAGGGTACGTATAGATGTTAAGAAGGGGTGCGTACACGTTAAAACCCCAGCGTCCTTGTCGGAACAAGAGCGTACCTATCTGGTGGTCCTCATCATTTACAAATTTTATCTCTACAGGGACGCACACGCATCTTCGTCAGTTGGGTTGCGTATCCGCCTCTCTGGCTGCATATGCGTAAATAGATTGACTGTGTAAAATTTAAAACTATTTGTTTCATGCTTGGGCGTGTACACATTGAAACCTAAGCATCTATGTTAAGTTGCAAGCATCTCTTTCTGGCTAGGCGCGTCTATGTTTTAATATACTGGATTTCACTAATTTTTGTCTGTAGGCGTATTCATTGAGTTGGGGGCATACCTGTTGGTTGGGGTGCACTGGTGTTGGTTTGGGAGCGCAGGTGTCTGTGTAAAGATTGAATTTTTTTCTATAATCTGCAAAATCCTTTTTTTCTTATCTTTGTTGCAGATTGCTTGGGCTAACAAGTTAAAAACAGAGTTTTTCTTTGGTCTTTCGCTTTGCATAGTTAAGTGTTTTCAGTTCTTAGCTTAAAACTAAGTTTGTAAAAGTGTGTATTCTCTCTCCTCGTGCCTTCAAAAGTGATCTTGGAGATCGGAAACACTTATAAACTTGTATCAAATGTTCAAAAAACTTTTTTATAAAGGATAAAGTAAAATTTCATGTGATTTCATAGGATTTTTCACATTGTGTATGCTCTTCCTTCATACCTATTAGCGATCTTAGGAATCAAAATCAAAGTGTAAAGTTCTCTTTTTGACATCAATCTATGCAAACTAGAAAATTACTAAAGCTTGTTTTCTATAGGACCCAACACTTGTTGAAGAAAGATGTCCAAGAACACAAAACTTCTAATACATGTGTTCTTGCAGGTTGCCAAATGGTGTGCCACTTAAAACCACATTAAGTTAAGCAAGATAAAAAACACACCATATTCAAAACACTGTATTATAGGTTTCAGAAAAGGGTACGTCCCTATCCACTCAACTGGAACATAACCCCTTTGGCATAATGCCTTAAGCTACAACAATGGGGGTGGTTCTAGGAACCCTAAAGTAATCCACTACTGAGTAACCTCTTGGATAAAATAGGAAGCACTCCTCTTACCCACTTGACTATTACGCCTTGTGAGATAGAGTTACCAGTTGTCTATATGGTGACCCCAGGGAGAGCACACATGGACAACTAGTTTCCCTTTGTGCTTGAAGGGGGTAAAGTAAAGCTGAGATACTCCCAAGATAGGTAAGGGACTATTTGGGTAAATCGTGCTCGCTTAAGAAAACTTTGTAACACCTAGTTGAGAGAACTTATTAAGGAGGCCATTCTATCTTGGAGCCCACTTTACTAGTCCATTATTGCATCAAGCCATCACGAAGTGACAAATCATCTGGAATATGAACCTTGTTTGTCGAACAAGGTAAAGAACCCTTGTGAGTTTGATCTAAGTGTCTTTCATCATGAAACTAAACTACATCCCACTTTCTCTTAGTTTTATTCTTGTCTTCGGATGAGGCAAAACTCTACCCAAGTGGAGCTTGGTTTTTTTTCATCTTTTTTTATCTATACCCTTGCATTCTCACCGCCCATTTTTCGGGGTGAGAAAGGTGCATACCTCACACATTTTTATCAGAGATAGTGCTCGCCACTTTTTTGTCTGTTTACGCCCATCCATGTTTGCGGCTGGGTTGTTAAACATCTAAAGTGCACATGTAGGTTTTTGTATCTTTGATAAAGGTCCTTCCATCATTATTTCAAGATCATCTTCACCGAATGTGAGTTCAGTTCATCTTTCGTCTCTTCTTGAGTTGATAGTTTTGTTCGCATCCTAGATGCACAATCTTGGTACTTACATCGTGTTCTCATTTTTTATGAGAAAATGGTATAAGTCCCTTTATTACGTGGTTACACTGCTCACATAATTAAAAACTCCTTGTTATACTTATCACTTGGTTTCGGTTTCGACAGTCATCTAAGTCTTCTTGAAAAGTGTCGATAACACCTTATATATATTGTGATAAGGTTTTCATGGTAGTAACACCTTGCTTACTCGGTTAATGTATCACGGTGACATTATTACGCTATATCTAGTCGTGACTTCCATTTTTCAGAAGGTTTGGCTTTCATCGGCATTCAAACTAGTTTTAAATATACCTTGTCAAGGGACTACATCAACATCACGTCAGTACTTAGGCCTTGTTAGAATTCTAACTTGACCTACATATTGATACAATATTATCGCTATCTATTTTAAGGCTTAGGCTTGGTAACAACAAATTGGGTGATCATTACATTTAGGTGTGCATATGAGTGTTCCTTGATAAAAATGACTACATAACACTACATCTAGGATACACTGTAGTTTAGTTCAAGCATCACCTTGAGTGGCTTGCAAAAACCATACACTTAGGGGTCACGCTAGTTGCATACAAATGCCTACTTGTAATGTCTAAAATCACAAAAATGGCAACCAAATCAAATGAGCATGACATAGGAGAAAACCCTTTCAAAACCTTCCCATTTAGTGGAAACAATTTGGCCCCTCTCTTTTCACAAGTCAAAGATACGAGCTATTAATTGATCATAGTGGAGAAGAGTCAGACTCTTCTAGAGAACAACAGAGGTTAGACCTAAATAGATTTGATGAACTCCTATATTATAATAAAGATCAAGTACTCACAAGAGTCTTAGCATTAGGAGCTAAACTTCCACAAGAGCGTGAAGAAGAAACAAAGGTCATTAACCCTAACCTAGGAGAATGAAGATTCATCTTAGACACAGATAACCCTTTTGATGTGGGATACACTTCCACTTCTAGGCAACATAAGGCCACTGTCGAAGGGGATCCATCATGAAAACCTTGCTATAAAGCTTTGTGTAAAGTGAAAATTGAGCGTAAAGCTTCCCCTCCTCTGAAATTTGATGAAGAAGAGGACCCCCTAGTTGAGGAGGAGATCCTCCAAAAACAGATCTTGAAGTTGAGCCAGAAACTAGCAAACTTAGGCTCTTCAAGAAGAAACATATACAAAGACAAAGACAAAAATAAACTTGGCGAGTTTCAATCTGATCCACACATGGACTATACCTTTAAAGTGACTCAGGTACAAAGACCGATGTCACCTACTAAGGAGCAACTCATTCAGAAAGAGTTACAATCAATGAAAAATACGCTCACTACATTACAAGAGGGAAATGTAGGCCAGAATAGAAAATATTCATATGAAGAACTATGCCCTTACCCCTTTGATAAGGACATGTTACAACAGCCTTTCCCAAAACACTTTACCATTCCCAAGTTTGATAAGTATAAATGCAAAAGTGATCCTCGTGATCATATAAAATACTTTTACATGGCTTGCCAAGAGGTCGCATATAGCGATAATTTCTTAATACGACTTTTTCCTCGCAGCCTAGGAGCCATGGGATTGGAATGGTTCTATAGCATACCCAAGGGATCCATTACAATGTGGCCCGCATTAGCAGAAATATTTGTACGGCATTACTCCTATAATATGGAAAGTGACATCACAATGAATGATTTATGCAATACAAAACAAAAACCCAATGAGATGTTTGCAGGGTTTTTACAACGATGGCATGGGTTAGCTAGTCGTTTTCCTTGTGCATTACCAGAAAAATAGTTAGTGAGCATATTTGTTCCTAACTTAAACCCTGAAATAGCCTTTCACTTACAAATGCATTGTGGCTCTAACTTCGAAGAAGTCATAGAGAAAGGCTGGTCAAATTGAGAAAGCCCTCATTGCAAAAGGAATGCTTAAGTCTGTAGTTAAAAACAAACATGAAACCAAATCCATAGACAAACCTAAATTCTTCAATAAGAATAAGCATGTTGTTGGTGATGGCATTACAGACTCTAAGAGAGTCCAAGCCGTACAGACAGGTCCACTTTTAAAGCTTTCACAAGGACCTCATCCCAAAGCGCCTATAAAATGTACATTTACATCCTTAACAGAGTCCTTATCTACCATCCTAAAATAATTAGATGATGCCAAAATGGTGGAATATCCAACTACAATGGTACCATACCCAGAGGATGCTCCAAAACTGGGTTGGTTCAAAGATCATGAATATTGCGACTTCCACCATGTTAAAGGACACAAAACGGATAGGTGTTTGAGACTGCACCATTACATACAAGATCTCATCGAGGAAGGAAAGATCATTGTAGATTCTCCCCCTGAGTCCGGTAAAAGTTCAAATGAAAAAATGGGTATTTACAAGGAACCTTTTCCTAACCATGCAGATAAAAATAAAAGGAAACCAGATCATGGGAAAACCTCCAACGACTATAGAACTGCTGCCTATGTTTACCCTACAAATGATAGTCCTTATGATTCCCTCATTGGATGTATTAGCTCATCTAATGAACAGATCAACACCATTCAGATTTTAGAAAAGAGCTACGCAGTAGGGATAAGATGTGCCCACTTAGTCATACCAGATCCTGTACCTATCCCTCAGGAAGGTCAGTATAATTTAATAGAGTAGTTAGAGAAAACACCTGCTAGGATATCTATTCTCGATCTCCTCAAAATCTCTAATGCCCATAAGAATATACTGTACAAAACATTACAAAATTTAAGGGGTTTCAACAGATGTAGATCCCACAAACCTTCAAGCCATGATTGTGCCTAGACTCCAATGATCATATCACTTTTGATCATACTGCAATCCCGCATAACAACCCAGAACATAACTTACCCTTGTATCTCAAAGTGGTGGTTACTCATCATAAAATCAAGAGAGTACTTGTAGATGGTGGATCTGGTCTAAATATTTGCACTTTAAAGTTGGTTAAGTAGTTAGGCCATTCAGAAACAGATCTAGGAGCTAAGACTATCACAATCATGGCTTATGACAATGAAGAAAGAGAATCAGTGGGTACTATAGTGGTTCCCATGGAAGTAGGCCCAACGTGTCATGACACAACATTCCATGTCCTTGACTTGGACCTTCCATACAACATGCTCCTATGGGCACCCATGGATCCATGCCATGCAAGTTGTTCCATCAAATTTCCATCAGTGCATCAAGTTATGTCATGAAGGTTCAGGTGGTTACCATTCTGGGTGACCCAGAACCATTCACACATTGTAGGGAATTGCACATTTTTTCTCGTGCAGCTTATGAGTGTCCTTCTACGGATGTAGTTTTCCCCTTACAAACAAAAGCTATGAAAAAATGGATAGATTCAGAGTCCCTCACGCCTTACAATCAAGACTTTCCTTCATTGGTCAACCCATTCTCTTCATGGGAGGCAATCGTTAGAAAAATATGGCCCAAGTAAGCCATTCACTCTTGAACAGGCTTTGTTAATATCAGACTTATCAGTATCCCCCAGGACAAGGGGTAAGCCTTATTTTCAGTTCAAGAGAACTCACAAGCAATGTCCTAAACCGTTGGAAAAATTTTCCATAGTGGTCTCCTATCTGAGGAGAAAATGTTAGAGGATCCTACCAGCAGAGTGCTAGAAGGCACCATGGCTTCATGCCATCAAGCACCTCAGTACATCAAAGGTCACCGCATGATGTTTGTCATGGGCTATAGTGGGTTTGGATGTGGCATTAATGCACAAGGTCGGTTAGAGCCTATTCCCATCCCTCATTTTAAGTTTGATAAACATGGCCTTGGGATAAGGCCTCATAATTCTCTACCCTCTGAGAATGACGCCACCTCTTCTAAACATGAGGAATTTTTCATCTCATTCTGATAGTGACGTAGATTCCCAATGTAGCCTTTATGAGGATCTTGCTTCCACAAACCTATTCCTAGATTCAGTGGTCCTTACCTTATCTGAATCCATCCCCTTAGAAAAATGTCAAGTAACCCTTGTATATCCTGAACTTATAGATTGGGATCAACAACTTCACATGCCCCTAGATTTATTTGAAAATGATGAGGCATTTGCAGAGTTCATGGGACTCAGGGATTTTATTCCAGCTGGAGACCACAAGAAAGGATTTGTGATTCAACTAGACACCTATGCGTACTTTGGGGAAGAAGCAGAGATGTGTGGACATTTGAATAAGAAGGTTGTAAGTAAAAGTATAACCACTACTGAGAAACCTGGCAAAAAGGATAAACAAAAATCTCACAGTGACAAACTCTTTGAAAAAATCATAGATAAACAGAACGAAGAGTCTAAAGATGAGGTGATTTATCCATTTAAAGATGATAATGAGCTACCGCAGGAGGTCAATCTTACTCTTCCCCCTGATCCTACACGGATGGAAGATGCTTCTAAAATGCTTGTTGAGGAAACAATCAACGTCAACATTGGCTCAGAAGAGTAGCCTAGAGTAATAAAGTTGGGAGCTTCACTCTCAGCTCAGGAACAAAAGATCTTTGTAGGGATCTTAAAAGAATATGTGGACATATTCGCATGGACATATGTAGATATGCCTAGTTTGGACCCAGCGCTAGTCGTACACAACCTCATTGTGCACCTAGATGCCAAACCAATCAAGCAAAAATTGAGAAAGATGCATCCTAAGGTGGCACTCCTGGTCAAAGAAGAATTAGAAAAGCTGTTAGCTGCTAACTTTATTAAACCTATTGACTATTCAGAATGGATCTCTAACATAGTCCCAATACAGAAAAATCCTGTTGGCATTAGAATCTACACTGATTTCTAGGACATTAACAAAGCATGTCCTAAAGATGACTTTCCCCTACCTAACATTGACATGATAGTTGATTCTACTGCTGGTTATGAAATTTTGTCCTTAATGGATGGCTTCTCAGGCTATAACCAGATACGGATTGCAGAAGAAGATCAACATAAAACAACATTCATCACCCCTTGGGGAACATTTTGTTACAAAGTCATGCCTTTTGGGCTCAAGAATGCTGGGGCTACTTATCAGCGCGCCATGACTGTTATCTTCCATGATATGATAAGTGACATCATGGAAGACTATGTTGATGACATCCTAGCAAAATCCAAGAGTAGAAAAGAACACCCTGAAGTACTGAGGCATATTTTTCAACGTCTACGAGACTATAAGGTTCGCTTGAACCCTAAGAAATGTGTCTTCGGTGTTTTATCAGGAAAGCTCCTAGGGTTCATTGTTTCACAAAGAGGGATTGAAGTGGACCCTACAAAGGTTACGACTATCACAGAAATGCCACCACCTACCACTCTCAAGCAGCTAAGGAGTCTACAAGGGAAAATCTAGGCAATCTGCCACTTTATTTCACAACTTGTGGATAAGTGCCACCCCTTTACCCATTTTCTCAAGAAAGATGTCACATTCAATTGGGGACCTGACTATCAGAAGGCCTTTGCGCTACTCAAACAGTACTTGGCCAGCCCACCTGTACTCATGCCACCTACCCTAGGTGAACCTCTCCTCTTATACATTTCCACTACCCAGTTTGCTATTGGTGCATTGCTTGCCCAATACAACTTAGACCATAAAGAGAGAGAGCAGTTTACTATCTCAGCCACACCTTGATCACGTACGAGTTGAATTATCCCCAAATAGAAAAGGCCTACTTAGTGGTTGTCTTCACATTCCAAAAGCTTCGCCATTATCTCCTGAACAATAAAACAAAACTCATATCCAAAGTTGACCCTCTCAAGTACCTTTTATCCAAACCTACCCTCACAGGCCGAATGGCTAATTGGATCATTCTCCTGAGTGAATTTGATATCGAGTTTGTGAATCAGAAGTCTTTAAAAGGATAGGTACTGGTTGATCAGTTAGCAGAAGCACCTCTCCCAAGGGATGGAACCTTTGTGCCTAGATCTGCCAGATGCATCTATGATGTATATTGAAGAATCCATAGAATGGAAGGTCCATTTTGATGGATCTTTTACCTTCCATGGATCTAGAGCAGGTGTGGTCCTCATCACTCCAACAGGTGATGTCATACCAAGAGAATTCTGGCTGGGATTCCCATGCACAAATAATATTGTAGAGTACGAGGCACTCATTGCTAGTCTCAAACTAGCAATTACTTGGAATATCCGACAACTAAGAGTCATTGGAGATTCTCAACTTATCATTAAACAAGTTAATGATGAGTACAAAGTTAAAGATGAGAAGCTTATTCCATATAAAAAGATGGTTGAAACCTTGAAGGAATACTTCACACAGGTCATATTTGAGAAAAATCCAAGGTCGCACAATAGATCCATGGATGCTATGGCTACTATTGGGTCTCTGTTACGCATTCCCCCTCAAGAAAGTAAGATGCCTTTCTTCATAGAGCATCTACAGATGCCAACGTATGATATGCCAGAGTCATGTTTAGCATGTGAAGTTGTTGGTCCCTTGTCCCCTTGGTATGATCCAATCTTTCAATACCTACAAAATGGCATTTTTCCACCTGACATAACTCATTCTGAAAAGAAATCCCTTATCCACCACATAGCCCATTATACCCTCCTAGGAGGCACCCTTTATCATCGTGGCTATGACAGGAATCTGCTTCACTGTTTGGATGTTGCTGATTCTATCCACACCATTAAGGAAGTACATGGTGGTATTTGTGGAGCACACACCAACGGCATAGTCTTAGCTAAGAAGCTATTAAGAGTAGGCTATTATTGGCCTACCATGGAATCAGATTGCTGTAACTTTGTAAGGAAGTGTGAACTATGCCAAAAATATGGAAACTTGATACACGTGCATCACACAAGGCCTTACAACCTATTGCAATGCCTTGGCCTTTCTCTAAATGGGGCCTGGATCTCATAGGGAAGCTCCATCCTTCTTCCTCAGATGGTCATACACACATCATCACTGCCACCGAATATTTTACCAAATGGGTAGAGGTTGTCCCTCTTACCTATGTTACTGGTGCACAAATCTCAAAATTCATCATGAACCATCTCATATGCCGTTACGGGATCCCTTCAGCCATTGTCACTGATAATGGTAAATCCTTCAAAAACAAGATGGTTAAAGCCTTGTGTCAATGCTTCCATATCCAGCTCAAGTGGTCAACCCCCTATTACCCCCAAGGTAATGGACAGGTGAAAGCTACTAATAAAACCCTTGTATGGATTATGGAGAAAATGGTCAGTAAAACCGGTCCATAATTGGCATCTACAGATACATCCCGCCCTCTGGGCCTATTGTACTTCCATCCACACTCCTACGGGTGTGACCCCATATTCACTTGTTTATGGCACTGAAGCCATCATACCTTTGGAAGTGGAGCTTCCCTCCCTGAGAATATCTCTCAGAGACTATCTTGATAAAGATGAGGACTACAGAGTTGCTCGCCTAGCAGAGTTAGAACTATTAGATGAAAAGTGTATTAGAGCACTCAATCACCTAAAAGTCTATCAGAACAGAGTGTCCAGGGGATACAACAAACATGCATCATTCATTGGGAATTTGATGTAGGAGATCTAGTTCTAAAAGAAAATCAGAAGAACACTCGTCAAAGATAGAGAGAAGAAAGGAAAGTTTGAGGCTAACTGGCTAGGTCCTTATGTAGTGATTGCAAAATATGGATCAGGAGCCTACAAACTTGCATATTCAGATGGTGAAGAGCTTCTAGAACCTATGAATGCCATGCACCTCAAGTGGTTCTATGCTTAAGCATGATGAGAATATCAGATAAGAACTAAAAAATAGAAAAACAAAGAAAAAACAAGCAAAAAAAAAAATTGAGAAAACAGTAAAGAAAAAGTAGGTCATCCACATGTGAAAACCACGCAATTGTGGCATAGTGGGTAGGTATTTGAGTGAAAACCAGTTTTTTGCTTACTCAAGGAAGATTCACCAGATGCAAGTTACTTTTACAGTAGGATGGGTAACCCTCCCCACTTTCTAGATATGACTTCCTTTGCTAGGTCTAGGGATCCTACTAGAGCCACCTTTGTCCATACCATGATCTGGTTTATTTGCTCTTATATCTGCATGAAGGACATTACCTATGTATACTCCCATCTGACGCTGAGTGCACATGGACATTATCACCTTCTCATACATACAACGCATGGCATTCTACCTTTTGTATATTCCCACATCACGCTGGGGGCATCCACGCTTCTTTGTTCTTGTACATTGCTTTCAGAACATGACCTTGGAAAATACAAAAACATTTGGAAAAAGGATACACAAAAACCTAAACATCTAGAAAATTTCCCTTTTCAGGGATAAAGCTACATTCATTTCACAACGTTATCTTAGGGAAACCTAGACAACAATAAAACGTAGCCTTGAAAATTTTATCTTTCGAGATAACCCAAAAACATTAGAAAATATATCAATGTTGTCCCACAAAAACAAAGTAATATTTAGATTTATTTTAGTTGCTGGTTTGTATAGTCTTGATGTACTTAGTCTGTTGAATTGTTTGTTCTTTGAATAAGTTCATTTGCTTACCTTATATTGAATCTTGTTTGATTTGATTGTGTATGGCATTGCATTCATTTAGGAACTCTCATACTTGTAAAATATTAGTGTAGGTTTCTTTGTTTGATATGTGCATCTATTAGAATTCATTTTACTTGCTTAGATTGGGTACTACTTTAGTCTCTTGCTAGCATTTGCATGTGTTCATTTAGTTGTATTTTGTTGTGTTGTTTGTATGTGTATATTTGTTTAGTTTTGTTAACTTTTGCTTGTGTGTTTTGCACAGTTGTTTGTTATCACATCTATCATCTATCATTTCATCACATTTCTAACATCATTCACTACATCATATATACAAAAAATTCTAAGTATTACATCATGCATGTATACTAAGCTAATCATCACCTATCGTATCATCAATGGGGGCAAGAGGGGTTGTGCATAATCACAAATCTATCCCCCCCACACCAATATCATCTAGTATCATCCCAAGTGCTAGAATAAGAACTCAGAAACATCTCATAAATATAAAAACCATGTGGTGCTATCTACATATACATCATCAATATGAAAACATGGAACATACACATTTCTAAATCTAAGATATGTCACATACATAGAAGAAAGGGAAATCATACATCATAAATCAATCACAGTATGGTATATCAAAATGTCCATATAATACATGTATAACTGTCCAAGTCAGTGCTCAAAATGTACATCATCGATACAATATGCCATCTAAAAAGGGCATGCATAAAAAGAATCAGCCTTCATCAAGAGGCGTGATCAAAACAATGGTACATACAACTATACAAAAGAATCAACCTTCATAAGAGGCATACATACAAATACATCTGTACAAAAGGAAAAGTAAAGAGCTCAACCACAGCTCTCACCCTCACCGGGGCTCCTGGGTCCATGACCTGGTGCATGGAAGAGAGGTGGTTGTGATGGACCTGCACTAGGGGTACCACCCTACTGTCTGGTTGGCTATTGTCCAGCCGGCTATGCTGCAATGGGCTGCCGAACTGATCTAACTGAATGGCCTAATCACCATGACCTAGAGCCTTGTCACGCTCACATCTGACTGATCAAAGGGAACAACTCATTGCTCTACCAGGACTTCCCTAAAGTAGGCAGTCCTATAGTATAAGGCCTTGCTGCCAGATCTCATAGCATCTCGTATCAAATCAACATCTCCAGAAGTGATGGCTGCCTGTAGGGTGGCATCGCACTCACCTGTCACCCTACCAATATCAGCCTGAGCCTGTCTAGAGGTAGTGGCCTCTCAATCTCTATCTGCAGTAATGGCCTGCACCTGGGCTCATGCCTGATCTCTTTGTATAATGTAGCCCTGTGACTATGCCTGGGCATGGTCCCTCTAAGCAACAACCAGCTTGCACCTGAGTCTGAGACTGATGTAAAAGGCTCAATATCTGAGCCCCCTGTGTGGCCATCTCATGAATCTGACTCTGCCATAGAGTACTATCACTGCCCTGGGTGGCCTGTGCTCTAGCCTGATCTCTCTCCACTGTCAAAATCTACACCTGAGCCTGTGCCTGATCTCACTCTACTATAAGGGCCTGTACCTGTGCCCTGGCTACATCTCTCTCTCCAGCCACCTGTAACTTAGCATAGCCATCACTACCTGTAACCACTGTTGAAGGGCAGCCAACTATCCACCATCACCACCACCCTCTAGAAGCATCAGGTGGCGGGCCCTGCTCTAGAAGTACCTACTAGAGAGGGGTGTATATCCCCACTGGAATGCCTACTGGGGAAACTCTATGTCAACTTACCCTAAAATACCTGTCTCGGCCTAGGCCTTGGGGCCCTGTCCCTGTGGCTACTACAATGTTGGACCCTGTCCCCTGCCCCTAACATACTGTATGCGTCGGGCCCACCACCATCATCATCATCATCATGCTATCATCACCACCAATAACTCCACCCTCACCACCACTAGGAGGCCCCACTAGAGGAGCTCTCACGTCGGCATTGTACGCCACCCTAGAAATAGTCAAACAACATGGAAGCACACCATGATACCATGGCCCATACTCGGGTGTAGTGCCTGGATCTCTAATCTGTCTCAGTGGCACCCACATAGTAGGTACCACCTATCAGAAACTGGCCAATGCTCTATCTCAAGCGATCTATGGACCCATATCAAAATGCTCTCAGGCCCTACGAGCATACCATCTATCTGGCCTAGGAACATCCTGGGTAATGCCAAACTACCTCTGACACTGATCCACCCTGTATAGCTCTCACATATAGCTGTGGTTGCCTAAGATAAAGTGCTCTACTATGGCAGTGCTGAGATCTAAACCATCCTCAGGCCACTGGAAATGTCTATAGGGCCTCCAAACCATGGAAGCCTACCACAGCTCATCCAACTCATGCCAATAGTGATATGCATCCCCCATGTATGGCCACACATCGTCCCCTGTCAGGACCCAGCCCATCGTAGAAGGCTCCTCAGGAGCCCAAACTCTCAAAACACCTAAGGGGTGACCAATGGCAATGTGATCCCATGCCCAAATCTGTAGCAAGTGAGCTGGTCCTACCATCTTCTGATGGTAGTAGGTAATCAAGTGAAGGTCCTAGTATAGATGTGCCAAAATACACTGACCCCAGCAGTAGGTCTCTCCCTCTACCAAACCATGTATCACTCCAAGGAGGCCGAGTGGAAATGAAGCACCGGTCTTGTCAGGGAGTAAGACTCCACTGAAAAAGGCCATCATATAGACCACTACTCAGTCTAACTCTAGATCATCGATGCACCGTGATAACCTGATAGACATCCCACACTGTGGTATCATCAGGACGCTAAACAACTCTACAATATATCACTGAATATTGGTCCAACGGCTCATAGTCTGGATGAGCTGACCCTGAATCAAGACCCACATAATGCACCACACGTCCTCTAGAGTAATAGTAATCTCCCTAGTCAGGAGCCAAAAACACTGACTCTCGCTATGCCATCACTCTGCTATGGCTATCAGGAGGCCATGATCTAATGTAATCTGTGGCATCTCAGCCACATGAGTCAATCCCATAACATATAGGAGGCTCTCTAGGGTCACTCTATCATCATCATCAAACTACACCTCTATCACTGCTAGCCGACCATAGTGCTCACGAGTCTGGAGAACAGGTAATATACGCTACAAAATCAACACAAGTGTTAGGCACCTACTTACTCCTATCTATTTTTCTAAGGAAAAATGCTTCTTCGAATCATCTAACTTACTAATTATTCTTTTCTTCTACACTAATCTGGTCTATATTCTTCTATACTTGGCTATTTTACTAGCAAGTTGTTTTTTCCCCTTCCTTCTAGCACCTATGTGCCCTTTTGGCACCTGCACGCCCTTTTCAGTGCATACGTGCCCCTACCAATGTGTACATGCCCCCTCAACCTTCTCTCCATTCGACAAAGGCCACACAGAACACATACGCACCCAGTGTGATGCCTACATGCCTGCCTTGATGCACGTGTGTGCACGTGCCTGTCTTGCCCTCACTCGACATAGACGCACCCCTCTAACACTTACGCCCTTGGTTTGACACACGCATGCATCCACTACATTCCTTCCCAACGGGTGCACATGCACGTATCCACTTTCGACAGATGTGCATATGCATGTACCTGTCCCTTTTTGATGCAGACACGTGCGTGTACCCATCAAATCAACACATACACCCATGCACATATGTCAAATTCTACCCTACCTACCCTAGAAAAACCCTAAAAAGTGCATTAAATGCATAATTAACTAGAAGGGATAGGCCACTCACATAGGGTCCATCCGTTGGGTCCCGCATGAACTCTTTGATGTGATCGGCGCATCTCCTCCTGATCGGTATTCTTGCCATCTCACTCTAGGGCTATCGCTCTCGCTCGTGGTAAAAATTTCACAAGAACTCTGGTAGAAATGAATTGGTCGTGATTGATTTACCGACCCCAGGTGGGTATATTAACCTATTGTGATGCCCCTGGGGCATGTTTTCTCTGCCATGATCATTCTAACCTTCTTCTATCCGCTGTGATAATTATTTTTGTATTAAAATAATTATTTTTGCTAATTTTTCACACGCTGGGGCACTTCGTGCCACCCTGCGGTTACTTCTCCATCACACTGAAATGATTTACAAACCTTTCAGGTGCCTTTTCCCACCTTTTCCTCTATTTTTCATCTATTTAACCCCATCGTGATAATTATTTATTAAGTTTATTTTAAAGAAATTATTCCCGACCCGTCTTTCTTCTTGTGGGACTATATCCTGGCTCTCTGACAGCCTCACCTTCCCACTATCTCCCTCACGTGTACTTTTAGAAGATCTTTGATCTTTTGAAATTCTTTTGACTGGTCAAAAATCTAAAAGAAAAAATTAGAAAACCATTTAAAAAAACCAAAAAAATTGAAAAACCTCGGAAATAGATTAAAACTTGGTAAACCGTTCATCTACGGCTGAAATCTATGTCTATCGCATGGAACTCATCCCATATCCTGCTGACGTTTTCAAATATTTTTGAAACAATGACTCGTGAATCATCTAAATCTTCAAATCACCTACACAAGCTATGTTTCTTACTTCGTCTGTACTCTAGGGCACTATCAGTTGCCTGGTACTGTTTTCGTCGTGCACATTGCTTTTTCACTGGACCCAAGTGTCCTCCATATTTTCCCTTGCATTATACACCTTGCTTGGGGCATCATTCTTCACCCTTGTCGTTTATCAGAACATTTGGGAATACATCTTGATAACAAAATATTTGTGCAACTATCTTGAACGTTGTTGGTTTAAGCGTGTGTGATTGTACTTATTTCCCTGTTAGGAGACATTGTTTATTTCTCGTATTGCATTGCATTCGTGTATGTTGCATGGAGTTGGTCATTTTTAGCACAAGACGGTTGTTTGTATCTTGGCCTTTCATGTCATTTTACACTTCCACCACATGCTCATATTGTAATAAGGACTGATGAGGAGGATTTTAAGCATTATGATGATTATATATTGATGGCAATTGATTTATGGATAGCTCAATATCCCTCTTTCTTCTTGTTTCTCATCTTCTATGTGCACGTTTCTTTCTATTTGTTCTCTTTTTCAATCACCGATCGAGTTTCTTCCTCACCCCATCGACACTCAAGGGGGCATCCATCATCCTTCATCCTATTAATTTTTCTTCTACCCCTTCAAAAAATTTCTACTCGTTTGCATTTGTCTACTTTCTTTGAAGTGACGTGGCTTACGTCACCCCAAAGAGGGGAAAATGTAGACACCTATAGTTTGATCAATGCACTATTATTCTTAATATTACACTAACTATTCTTCCCCTTGCAAATTTACGACACTTTGTCAGTTAGATCTATCTAACTCCCCTCTTACGACACTTTGTTGGTCATATTTCCTCTTATAAACTAATTAAATAGGTTATAATAACCTCTTCTTGGCTAATATTCTCTTCTTTACCACCTTTATTAGCTCTCTGGAGTATCAATCCACTTCGTTGGATTGATTAAGTCTTTCAGAAGCCCTTCAGAAACCTAATTTCTCTCTAAGTAAGATTAATTACCCTCTAAACATGGTCAACTAGTCTTAACCATGGTCAATCTCTTCTAAACATAGTCAAATCACACTTTGACTTGCTAAAAGTGCTTTTTGGACTTTTGCATTTGTCCCACATGCACCCAAATCTCCCATTTTCCCAAATGGAAAACTATAAATAGGGCTAGACCCCCCTCCCTCATTTTCTAAGAATTCTCTCTTCTTCCTAGCACAGATTATAGTATTTTATTTAGGCTTTAGATTGTATTTCATTTTCTTCCATTGAGCTAGTAGTATTTTCTTTTGTATTTTATAGCACAAATATGGAGTAAAAGGGAAGAACCATTGGCCTTGAAGCCATTAATGGGGAGATCTCTTTCTCTTAAAACACAAACTGAATGCTTAGATCCTCTTAGGTTCATTATTTCAAGCTTTCAAAGAATAGAGGTTAGTTTCATTTGCTTAGTTTGCTTGTTTACTTCAAATTAATGTATGCAAAGAAGAAACCCTTGCTCATTTCTTATCAAATGGTCCATTGATCAACTTTTTCAAAGCCTTTGGGGTTTCTTTAGAGATTCTTACCCCAATTCCATGGCTTTTACAACTTTTCATTGAACACAGTAGGTTGAAAAGTAGGATCGCATAGCCATCTATTAAGTTGCGACATATGAGTCAAATTGGATGATTGACTAGAGGGAATCCGATCCGTGGAACCCTTTGATGGAGGAAGGGTTTGTTGAGGTGACTGATAAAGGTGGTCCTGCGAAGGAAGGGAGGACCGTAACTCAACAATTGAATCAAATGTTTGAACGAAAAAGCTTTGAGTCACATGAGTCTTCAAAGGAATAAGATGTCATTGAGGTGATTTGGAATAAAGGTCCTATGAAAGAAGGGAGGACCATGATTTAGGACTTGATCTAGGGGTATCCAAACAATAGTTGGGATCCAACTCTTCAGAAGAAGAATGGGATTTTGAATGGTAGTTTGGATCTGAATCAGAAGAAGAGTGAGGGGAACCTGAATAATAATTTGGATCAAAAGAATCCAAACCATACCACTGACTGTGAGTTGAAGGTGGGGAACAAGGTTCGCGAGTGGGCCCTCTAGTGTGAAGAACCAAACGAGGTTTAGTTATAATGGGAATATTTTAATTTGAATTCCTAAACCTAGGTTCCATATTTTTGCAAGTGTGAGAAACCGCGTGATATTCAGTCATTTTTGGCATTGTACCGCGTGATATTCATTCATTTTTGGCGTTGTTTAAGCACAAATTTCTAGACCTAGATAGTGTGATGGAACTCCTTCAAAGGGAAGAAGGCCCCATATCAACTTGAGTAGCATAACATAAACTAACTAGACGTTTCATAAGTATTGAGATGTGTGCGTGATTTTATGAAGAAGGTCTAAGGAAAATAGACATTGTGATGACACAATCTAAATGAGATCAAAAGGGATTTTCTTAGAAAATAAATTTTCCAGATGAATGATCACAAGGAACAATCATGCAAGTGTGAAACAAAGCCAATCAATGAGGAAATACTCCCTAAAAATGTGTGTATAAAATGATAGTTCGATGCAAAGATGATAAACGCAATGTCAATACTTACGTCAAGCTCGAAATGAACAAGGCGGTGAATATTAACAAAGGGTAGATGTGACTCCCAATCAAAGGATACCACAATGCGTTTAGCAGTTAACAAGGCCTAAATGTCAAAGGGAGAGGATTACAAATGTAAGCCAGGTAACCACACCAATAAGACACGTTAATCAAGTTTCATGAAGAAGTGAGCTATTAGTGCCAAAGTGGTATCGAAACGACATAAACAAAGTAAGCGACACTTTTTAAGATTTTGGACAATGTTTGAAATCAAACCAAGTCAAAGTTTACTAAGGATGTGCTAAAATGTGGGCAGCATAATGCCATACTGTGGATAATTAGATCATGTTTATGAAAAACATGACATAAGTCTCTTAATTGTGTCAAGACAATACGAACAAGGTAACATGTCAAAGGGAGATCAATTGATGAATCAATCCTAACTATGATGATGATCTTGAAATCAAGATCAAGTGGTCATCAAAGATATGAGGTTGCATCCACGCACTTTAGACATTTAACAACTTAACCGCAAACATGGATGAGTGTAAATGGACAAAAAAGTGGTGAACACAATCTATGACAACACTCCCGAAAGATGCATTCTCTTGTCCCAAATGGGCAGCAAGAATGAAAAGGTATAGATTAAAAGATGGAAATAAACTAAGCACCACTTGGGTAGAGTTTCACCTCGTCTGAAGGTGAGAAAGAAACCAAGCTAAGTGATACGTCATTTAATTTTCATGATGAAAGACACTTAACTAAAACTTACGTGGGTTCTTTGCCTTGTTCAAGGAACAAGGTTCAGACTCCAGGTGAGTTGTAACTTCGTGATGGCTTAACACGACAACAAAGTAGCAAAGTGGGATCCAAGACATAATGGCCTCCTTACTAAGTTCTCTCAACTAGGTGTTAGAAGATTGTCTAGATGTGAGCACGATTTTCCCAAAGAGTCACAATGACTGATTTGGGAGTATCTCGACTTTAGGGTACCCTCTTCTGATATAATGAGTAACTAGTGCATTCAGTTGTACCATCACTAGAGCCACGATATGGACAATCTTTGACTCTAACTCACAAGTTTGTACCAGTCAAGTGGGTAAGCGGATCGCTTCTTGTTTCATCCATGAGGTTACTTAGTGGTGGATTACTTTAGGGTTCCTAGAACCACCCTCATTGTTGTAGCTTAAGGCGTTATGCCAAAGGGGTTATGTTCCAATTGAGAAGATAGGGATGTACCATTTTTTGAAACCTATAATACAGTATGAAGTGAAATGGTGTGTTTTTTATCTTGCTTAACTTAATGTGGTTTTAAGTAGCACACCATTTGGCAACCTGTATGAAAACACGTGTAGCATAACCGTTTGGAAACAAGGTATCTCACTCAAATTTGCAAGAAATGGAAAATACCTAAGTAAAATGTTTAAAATAAGTTCCTTTTAACTAACTTTGAAATCTAATTAAATCATTTTGCAAGTACTAAGAAAGTAATGAAACGTTTCTTTGATTCCCAAGATCACCTAGAAAGGCGCGAGGGAAGAGCATATGCATTTCAAAACCTTCATAAATAAAGATGAAACATTTCAACTAAGTTAGAGTGAAAAATATGATAGAAAAGAAACAAGTGTAAACCACTGCTAGTGTCACAAAAACCTTTCAAGTGTTCCAGCAATGGCCAAGAAAACAATTTTTCAAACTTTAAGATACGTTAGAAAATGAATAGTTATCTAATAATGTAAACCATAAATTTTTTTGTAAGGAAAAATCCTAATTTAATGTTTCTCTTGTGTAGTTTGCTTCAATAAGAATTTCCAACATAACAAAAACTAAATTTGTATTGAGTTCGGGAGCAAACATTATGGCCTCCAGAAGATTGGTAATGAACACAGTTCAACGATATACGCACCTAGTACTGAACATGTACGTGTTTTGTTTCAATGGATATGTGACCCAAGTTTGATAGATATGTGCCCCAGTGTAAAAAAAAGATTACAATGATGCAACATGTGTCTTAGGTTTCAATGGATATGCACGTGTGCGCAGGTGTTTTTACACCAGAAAGACATGTACACGCCTGTTTCAATGGCTACGCACCCAGTATGGACACCTGCGCGTCCATAGAGGTGTTTTTGCACTGAGAAAGACACGTACATGCCTGTTTTGATGGATACACGCCCTGTTCGATGGAGATGCTCCTCTTGAATACACATATGCGTACCCCTATGTAAAACCTGCAAAAATCACAAAAATGAAATTTTTTGACAAGCAAACATGTAATTTGTTAGTCAAAGAAGCCTATTTATAGTTCAAACCCACAAAATATATGTGAACAAGGGTGATTTAACTATTTTTAGAAATGGAAATAAGGAAATAACAAGTTGATTTCCTCTAAAAACCTGTAAGTGAACTTTGAAAAACTTAAAAGACCTCCATTAATGGAGGATGGGCATAAGTGTTCCACCAGGCATGCCAAATGTGAACAAGGATAAGTTGCAAAAGATATGGAAATGAGGTTAAAGAATACACTCAAAGCTTAACTAACTCAACTATGCACCATAAGATTAGAGCTAAACAAGAAACTAACATGCAAACATTATAACTTTGACAAAAACATCAAAAACCTAGAATATATACTACTCTCTACTCTTTGAAAGCTATAAAACATGAACCTATTAGGATCCTAGCAATCATATTTATGTGTTGTTTGTTCCCAAAAATAGTGAATAGATCTCTCCAAGTTGGCTACATGGCCAAGCTTTAGATCTTCCCTTACTAACTATATTTGGAGTGGATGGATGCAAGATGGAGGAGCTCTTAACAATGGAGTATGGCCAAGATCCAAATGTTCTATAGCTTAAAGCTATCACAAATGATTTGTAATGCCTTTCCAAAGTGTTTGAGAGATTTTTTTATGTAAACAAGGTGTAAGGTTGAGAGGGAGGGGGTCGACCCTTCTATTTATAGTTTTCCACTTGGGAGAGTTTGGAATTTGGGTGCATGTGGGACTAAATGCAAAAGTCCAAAAAGAACTTTTAGCAATTAGATTAGGATAAACATGCTTTAGCCTTAGTTAAGCTTGGTTTAGGCTAGTTAACTAGGGTTTAGGCTAATTAAACTTGATTAGCAAGTGATTAGAGACTCATTGAGATTTGGGAGGAGTCTGAATAACCAATTGTGACTGATAGATAGCCTATGAAGCTTGTAGAAGTGGTTCAGAGAGAACTAGGGAGATTTAGAATGGTCAAAAGGATGAATGTTTAGCTAATAAGAGAGACTTTAGCCAAATAAACTGATTATAGGAGGAATACGACTGAAAGAGGGTTGTGAAAGGGCATCTGTGAATGGAGCAAAGTATGGGGAATTAATGAAATTTCGTTAATTTACTGGATTGGATGAAATGCTAAGTGTAAGCATGTTTCAGGTGTCTACAAGTCTAACCATAGGATGCACACTTACCAAATGTTCAAAATCCTTGGTATCCCTCTATAACAATCACCCCTCCTTATTACTCCTACCATTCACCTAAATTCCTCCTTGGGAAGATTTTCAAAACCTATTGGGTTTCCTCTCTAAGGATGGGGAAGGGGTTTGAAAACCATATGAACCACGTTCCCCACCTCAAACAATATGAGGGGATAAAATAGAAACCAACATGGCTTGCCCATCAAGCCATAAGGTTTAAGAGGGAAAATCCCTGCCTCTTCCCCAATGAAACTCCCAAATCCATCAAAACATATGATGGATGGAGAAAACAACAAAAGAACACAACTAAACAAGCATGCAACACATACAAAACAAGACCATAGTTTCAACAATATGCAATCTACAATTTAACATGAAAAATAACATAAAAAAGGATCAAAGATCCTACCTCAAAAAACATATTTCCAATCTCTAAGCTTCTCCAAATCCTTTTCCAAGCAAGAGCTCCAACTCCAAAAGCACTCTAAGCACAAAAATGATAAGCAAAAACTCCCTTCCTCCTACTTGAGGAAGTATTTGAAGAAAACAAGGTAATCTTCCTCACAAATTGCTAGGGGGTGACATGTGTCACCCATCTCTTCCTTCTAAACCAAGATTCCAAAAGCAAAAGAAAGAAAGGATAAAACTTCATTTCAACATTACTCCCTCAAATTATCTAAAAAGAAAGTAAAACAAACCCATGTAACTTTTCACAATACAAAACCCCCAACCATTCTTAAAGGAATGGTGACAAGAAAGAGGTCAAATGGGAGGGAAAATATCATGTGGCCCTGAAATTAAGTGCCCCTACCTATTAGGTAGGGTCCAAGGGATCATTTTTATGCTAAGAGAACCCTCAAAACCAAAAGGGGTCTCTAAAAATGCCAAAAATAAACCAATTTTGGGTTTGGCATTTTTGGACACATTTGTTGAGGATGTGGGGCCCACTCAAGGGTGCTTATGTGACCCAAATCCTCATTAATCAAGAAACACTTAAAAAAACACATCCTTAATACAAGTGGGGACCATTAGGTCCCCCAACCTAGTTCCTAACAATAATAAACAACCTAAGCACAATTAAATTTTACAAAATATACAACATTATAATCTAAGGGTCACTCATGGTGCCCAAACAATACATGCAACCAATAAGGCTTCATAAAACTAACATGGCTAATACTCAACCTCATGGGTCACTTGTGCACATTCGTGTAGCCGCCCTAAAACCCATGTTATCTTGTGCCTTATAATTTGCGTACTCATTACAAACATTAAACGCATCTATGACCCAATAAAAGTATAAACCAACTACTAAGTAAATAAATTGAAGTATAAACATGTTAACTATGATAACGCATCATCAATATGGCATTGTAAATGAGAAACACACACAATTTCACATAAAATCACCATTTTTTAGCCATTATAGTACATATAACAACATATATCCATGATATCATATGATCAAATGAAATAACTGAATAATCCATAACATCAAGATATGAGACAAAGCCATGTGTCCATCATATATCCAATAAGGTCAATCACATAGTAACATATAAGTATCCAAAATATCTACTGAAATGAATTAACATACTAATAAAGTCTAAATTAGCATTACACACCCAAAACATCATACATGTCCATGAATGATCAAATATCATAACATAATATCCAAATGTAACATAATCCATGTCAAATCATCAAAATGAGTATAGAGTTAGTTGATAAATGAAGCTATAAAATGTGGTCACTACAACACATTTCTCATAAATTTTAGATTAAATTTGGGCATTTCTTCAATAATGAAGAAAAAAATAGTTTTTCATTATAGTTTGATGGATGTCGGCACCCTGTTCTAGAGATCCCATTTTCAAATGTAAGATGTGAAGATGTTTGCAAAGGTTGTGGTGCATGGATTTACACATGTTAACTACATTTTTTAAAAGTCTCTAAGCACTTTGAAAAAACATTTTGTGAAAATACAGCAATAGCATTAGGTGTTAAACTACCACTCCTGATGTATTGAACAAATCTCTCAAAATTGTTCGGGGTGAGTCCGCAGATATTTCGATTTCAGTAATCTACACCTTGGCTTTGTTCACATATTCTACGAAGTCAAAGGGTGCATATGTGGATAAGGGGAATGAAGGGACTAATTTTGGAGTCGGGATAGGTTTCGAAGAAGGATTTGATGTTTGGGGAATGGAGGGTATTTTGAATGGCACACTAGGAAATTTTCAAGCGTCAGTTTTAAGAGGAGTAGATTTAGATTTAGAATTACAAGAGGCATAAAAACACTTACTTGGAATTTTTGGAGCCTTCTTACTTGTTATAGGATTAGGATTCAACAATGTAGACTCCATGGAAGGAGGAAGTGGAGATCCTTGACTGATTATTTTGTTTTACAGAGTCGCCACAGGAGGATCACCAGTCTTATTTTTCTTTGCAGCAGTGGATGAAGGTGTTCCTTTCTCAGAATGAGAACGAGTTAATACCACACATGAGAAACTGGGTGCATCTTCTTCATCTTCTTCATCATCTCCATAATACTCACTAAATATTATTTGTGTATCGTTCTCAAGCTCATCAACTTCTAGGAGATCATCACCTTCACTTTCTTGTTCAAGCTCTACTTCACTTTCCTGAATCCTGCAATTTGTGTTCATGGGTGGGGCCTCTAAGGAAATCCTTCGGGGTTCTCTGGTAATTTGATTTGTGTTGTTTCTTTAAGAAGATACCCATTCAAATAATTCCCTCTTCAAAGATCCCATCTCATTTCCCAATTTTTGCAATGCTGGATTAGTTCTCTCGTCTCTAAGATGTTGGTTCTTTCCCTTTGATGTATTCTTGATCTTTCCAAAGAGGATGATATCATCATCAAGTTTAATGGCCATCCATTGTGCTTCTACAATGTTCCTTGGTTGAACTCTTCATAGGAAAAATCCTACCTCCGATGATTGAGAATTGATGAAGAATCTCTTGATATTATTTTCAGACGGTGAATTTTCTTTCGGTATCCTACGAAGCAACCGTTCGAAATAAGCCACAAAGTATCTCATAGTTTCACTTTCTCATTTCTTCATTTGAGCCAACTACACCAAGAGGTCCTGACAATATTTAGTTGATTTAAATATTTCCTCAAAGGTAATCTTGATGTCATTCCAACCAGTGATGGATCGGGAAGGTAGGAGGTAGAACCATTCTGTTGTTTTTTCTTGGAGGGACTGTACGAACAGTCTTACATCAACATCTTCATGTTGGACACCAACAATTCTACATGATGTTGTGAAAGAAGCAACATGTTATTCAGGATGTTGTGTGTTTTCACCTTTGAACTTTGGAAATTTCTTGTGGGAACTCGTTGGTAGATCGTGAAGAGGGGGTTCAAGAGAAAGAGGGCATGTATTCCTTCCCCATGGAATAATGGGTCAAGGTCTTTCTATTTCATATTCCATTGTTGTTTCTGCTCCCGCTTCAGCTCTTGCTTCTACAAATTCTTCTTCTTCCAGGAACTCAATGGTGGTTGAAAAATGTGAGAATTTGAAGGGGGAGAATCAACACGAGTTTGGATGGGATTTCCAAGTGAACTACTTGATGACCCAGATGGGGAAGAGGCTTGAGAAAAATAGTAGGGATTGTCTCTAACTCATTCTTATTGGTTTTGCAAATCCTTGAAAGTGGGGTCAACAATTCCTCTCGATCTATTCAACCTAGTGTACTTTCTTTTAGCTAGCTTTTGGAAATTCTTGCAGCGGGAATATGAAAATATATTGTGGATAATGAAAGGTCAAGTGGAGGAATTGACAGTGTATCTTTTAGCAATGGATTTTCATGAACTCACTTTTTTTTCTTATTCAATATTTTTGTAAAAAAAATTAGACCTTGCGGTCATATTTTGGGTGCCTCTAGGAGTCTAAGTCACTCTAATTAACCAGTGTAGTATTCGTATATACATGCATGAGTGAAATTGGGTTTTCTCTTAGTGGCCTTACGGCTGGGGATCCAACAGGGGCACATCATTGACCCTGAGGAAAAATCTTACAGCTATCTATAAGGGAATAATTTTCTAGGAGAGAGGGAAAGGGAGTGAGAATATGAGGTAGGGGAATTAATGTTAAATGTAGAAAAGTAGATTCCTACACACACTAGTTAGAAACTTCATCACGTGCACTAACATTAGGAAGAAACAATACTGCAAACAACAACAATACCAATTAGACTTTAATGAACACAAAGTATCAGTAAACCCCTTAATCAAAAAAGGATCAAAACTCCTTCTTGTATTGATGCTCAAGAAAAAAATTGTACATAGTATGAGAATGGAAGACATTGAGAATAGGGGGAAAATGGATAACTCTTTTCACTCACAAGTGAGAAAAATCTCTCTCATAAACTTATATGAATACAACCAGCCAGAAGAATTTCATAATTAGAACCCTTTGGAATGAGGAGATCATTACAATTTATAGTGTTAGACCTGACTCCTCATCATCATGATGCTCTTTCATATGCCTAATTTTCACTATAGACTATTCATATTCCTATTCGAATATTAAGTCCCTTTTGTAAAAATAAAGTGACTTAAATTTTACATCATGTCTCTAAAGTCACTTTAAGACATCAAAAAGTGCAAACCCCTAATGCAAAATTAGAACATGGAGGAGGGAGAATGTTTAGAGGAAGAAGGAGGAGGAGGAACAGAAATTATGTTTCCCCTGATGAATTTTGTCGATCCTTTTTTATTGAAAACACAAGTGTAGTGAGATTCATAATCTCCTAATCTACCATCTCCTGAGAAACTTCTTCAAATTGGCTTACGAAAGCTTTGGAATAAGTGTTTGAAAACACTTTTCAAATGACTTCACTAATGACCATGAACACCAACTATGAAGAGATATGAGCTCACAACCGATCATGTCAGGTTGAATGAACTTGTTTCACTAATGACCCCAAATTCCACTCTTCATGCAATATACCTATAACCTGAACCATGCAATGCTCCAATGTAGTGAAACCTGGATCCTTGAACATCTTATACCACTTCCTTTAGATGACGCATGAACCCCACAAGCTAAGTGTTGGCGAATGATTCCATTGGTGACTGTGAGCATCAAATATGGAGATCCCTTCATGAAATACTGAAGCTTTGGAACAAAATCTCTCTTAATCCCCTACAACACTGCCACAGTGCTTAGTTGATTTGGACATGGTCTTGATGAATAGTCTGACGACATTTGATTGTGAATTCCACCTCGTACATACTGATTGAAGCATGAAATGAGTGTCGAAGGAAACTATTGAGATCCATAACGATAGAACTTCATTGGTTCCCCCTTCACAAATCTGAACTTTATTGCTTCTCAACACTTACTGTATTTGGAAAGGCAAACTATTTTTGGAAAGTGTTGAGATTATCCCTCCCTGGTCTCCAACTGTTGATGGCAGCAAGAATTTTCAACTCCCAGAATTCTCCCTCTATGAAATTCACACTTTTTGGGTGACTTGTTATTTTTAGTAAGCGTCAAAAAAGCAACTTACTATTTTTAACATTGTGAAAAATTGGCCCCTTAGATCCTTGACTGGTTATGATTACTAAGAATCTCCTTTCTTCTGCACTCCTCCCACTTTTGGACCAATATTATATTTTTGTTAGGTGCTCATGAGATCTCTTACTATTTTTAGTAAGTGTCAAATTTGGACCAAAATGCCCATTCTGATGAACTTTCAAATGCAGTGCATCCTATGTGTTCAGCGTCTCCTTTGTAGGTTCTTTTGTTGATGACTTTCCCAAAATAACAGTCCTATATGCAAAATACCAATTATTTTTTAGAAATTGGGCTTCTAGAGGTTAGATATACGTGCAAAAAAAAAATTGATATGGGTTTTTGACCAATATCATCCCTCTAAAATTTCATAATTACGTGATCAAAAGTTTGGGAGATTTTAAACTTTAAATATCTAACATGATGGCACTTCTGGACATGGCAGCCATTAATGGACCTCAACAATTACAGGTCTAGTTTTCTCCTCTTTTTGAGACAAAAAACATATTTTCATTATGGGTTTTTGTTTCTTGTGCTTCCGGTGAAATTTTCCTTCAATCCGGTTTCCGATTTGACGGGAAATTGAGATTTTTTTCTTTGTTGTGCCGGAAAGAGGATTTCTTCATCATGAGAATTCTATGCCACAGAAGGAAGGTTTGAAGGTTTTTTTTTGGTGGTTTTTATCAGACAAATGAACAACAACAAAAAATTCAATCCATGCATCTGTTTGCAAGATTTCTTCAAAATTTGATTTTGTGGCAATGGGGATTTTCACTGTTCTTCTTCTATGTTCTATGTTTCTTCTCGTTAGCTTGATAAAATATTCTTCTGAGACCTATGTATCACCATGGGAAAGATTATTTTATTAATTTTGTGGAGTTATTTTGAGCTTTGATGATGGCAAAATGGTGGTAGGGAGTTTCAGAGGAGTTTGCAGAGGAAGTTGTGCACGGGAATGTTAGATGTTAGATGTTAGAAGTAGGAGGGAATTTAAAATTTGAAAATTTCAAAGGCATGGAGAAAGGTGAATTTTCATGTCCCTGACATCCCTCACCTTAAAGGGATGTGAGGTACATCAATTTTCATAGCGCAAATCAGCTTGACATTTTGTGGAGATCCGACGGCATGGGATTAAAGCCAAAAAAGTAGCTTTAAAGCACTGAGGGGTTCGAAACTGGTCACATGAGGGACCTTGAGGCATCATGGAGGGGCTAGGCACATTTTTCCAAAATTTATGTCCCTCAAATTAAAGGGACATGAGGGACATCATTTTTCATGGTGCTCCAAGTGATGACACGTGGCATCAATCTGACGGTTGAGAATGAAGTCTTGACAAGCACCTAGGGGTTGGAAATTCATTCTTGAAGAGGTCACATGGGTGACCAGGAGTCTTGTTAGTGGAGGGATGCATTTTTCATGTTTGATGTCCCTAACCTTAAAGGGACATGAGGGACATCAGTTTGCACAGCGTCTCAGGTGATGACACGTGGCAACGATCCAACGGTGAAGTCTTTGAGCTCCTGCAAGCACCTGAGGGATGAACTAGCAATCCTGGAGGTTGCAAGAGGGTCTAGAGGGTTTATGGGGGCTAGGCACATTTTCTTCACCTTGATGTCCCTACCCTTGAGGGACGTGAGGGACACAAAATTGCACCAGGATCCTGGAGCTGACACTTGTCCTTCCAAAATTTGACTAACTCCCGAAATTTCTCCAAGAGGAAAACTTGAAATGGTGATAACTTGAGCTCCTAATGGATTTTTTTGATGAAATTTTATATGATCTTGACGGGAAATGGCCTTCTAAATCCAATGGTGGGGGAGAAGGTCTTGATTCATCCATTCAACCCCTAAAAAACATATTTTTTAATCTAGTACTCCACTTGTGCATGAGAAAAACTACTTTCAAACCCATTGAGCCAAATTTTCTTGAAATCCCAAACCACACATGTGCAACCGAAACATACAAACACTGGAATAATAAGATAAAACCATACCTCTATAACCCAAATCTACAATCTGACCAACATGCTTATGCCTTCAAGAACCAGGGCCACCTAAGCAAACAAGACACATTCACTGCATCTTATAAAAAACTTCATATATGTGGTTTTCTGTTTAAAACTAGGTTATTCAGTAACCAACCATGGTCACCCTATAAATGACCACGGTTACTCTATAACACACCGTGGTCAGCCTACCGATGTCGGTTTCCACCTAACCAACGTCGGTCACTTTTCTCCAGTAACCTTACTCTTCCAGCTTCCACTTGAGATTGAATCTCTTCCTGTGATCTTATTATCAGGAAAAACAAACCCTGCTATCATCCACCTGTTAGTAAACCACTAACAATATACTGAAGTAAAACCTTTCCCTAAAATAACCAAGCTATGATACCAGTTGTTGGGAATTCGGGACTATGGAATAGTAATATGATTTAATAACAAACAAAATCATGCACAGAGGATCTAAACAATTCCCCAAAATCTACATCAATGAAAGTATAAACAAGAATAATCCAAATCATACAAAATTACACACACATAACAAAACATATACCGCGGTTCATCTAATGTGGGCTATGTCCACCAAAGATAGAGATCTCATATATATAATATAACAAGAGTAAAAACCAATTCTTCAATATAAGAGTACAATGAATCTCTCCAAGAGTATCTCCTCTCCTCCATATCTCACATAACTAGGAACTACTGCATCTCTAAACTACTACCAAGTTCTCTGTGGATCTAAAAAAAAACCTCTCACATGGGTTTACCATATGTGCAACTATAAATATGCACCAAGAAGTAAGTTTGTCTCTCCATCACTACATCAAATTGTTCAAACATGAAGACAACCTCCTCTACATTATCTAGATCTACTAGATCTACGTGGATCAACAATACAACATGATTTAATGGATCTATGTATTTCACCTTTTTTTCTTCTTATATTGTTTCTTTGAATTGTTGACGAAACAGATAGGGTAACGGGTGTAGGAGGAATGCCTGTTCAAATGTTGGTTGATGGGTTATTGTGCAAGTGTATGACTTCTGAATCCATAGTTGATCGCGAGAGATTCCTTTTAGCTAGGAGGAACTACTTGTAATGAAAACAAGACCACTAGAAAGAATCAAACAATATGGGTAGTGAACTGCCTAGCGTAACCTAGATACAGGAAGTATGATACTCCCTAGATGGCTGTCAATCCACTGTTTTAAACAATTTAATGATTGTAACAAAAAGTAAATCCTATTGTTATTTTAAAATGATTTAGTTATCTCACTTAAAACACAATAAGAAAACAAATATAATCTAACATGCTAAGCTAGAATAGAATCCACATATCAAATGAGTTGGTTTTGGGTCTCTGCAAGTCTGATAAAGGGTCTTGGGTAGGTCCCAAGTGAGTGAAGGTAAGGTAAAATGAGGTGGGTAGGTATTTTTTTAAGGCTTGTGTGGGTGAACATAGAGACTGGTGACGGTCAGGGGTGACCAACCGCGGTTAGGTATAACCGGCACCAGTTACTGTGAGATCTAGAAATGTCACAGAACGGGGTTTTGGTCTCCTTTGTGATTACACAAAGGATTTGGTTGGTCGGGATGAGGTATTGGGTGATTGGAATAGGTTTTTGTGAGGTTTTAATGGGTCTATGAAGGTACGAAATGTTGGAGATGGTCTAATAGAGAGCAAGATAAACAATGGATGATAAAATAATGATAAAATGAAGTAACCAGGAAAGTATGATGTTGTACTTACTTGGATTTCATTCCTGAAAGTCTATGTGTGAAGGATGGAGGTGCTGATGATGGGTTTGAAGGTTGCAAGTGATCACCAACTGAAGAAAAGATTTTGCATGGGCTGCATGCACACTCCTCTTTTGCTTGGATAGATCCAGAATGTGGCTGGGAAGGCTATGCAGGAGAAGATCCTCAATCTCCTTCCTTGGATGTCAGTTCTTGCTCGAATTGGCTCTCTGAAGATGTGTTATCTCTCTGAGATTTCCTTCTTTCTCGTTCACTCTTTCTCCCAATGTTTTTCCAACTTGCTTCCAACCTTGAGAATAAGGTTGTTTTGGGGTTAAAAGGGGTAACCGACGATGGTCCGGCTTAACCGGCGAGGGTTAGGGGTAACCAACGTCGGTCAAGGTAGGATTTCCTAGGTTTACTAAACTTAGGGAGATCCTCCTGATTTCCTTAGATCTTATGTCATTATCCCATGGATTAGACTAGGAGCTTCTTGTGAGCATGCAAGAATGTGGTTAGAGGGAGTGTAGGCATTGATTTTTAGGGTTTGGGTAAGTCTTAGTTAGTTATGGTAACTTGCTAAGAATAGGTCTTAGGTTGAGTTAGCTTGGTGAGGTGTCTAAGTGAACTGTTTGTGTAGATATTATTTAAATAAGATATTTAAATAATAAATATAGTGAGGATAAAGCATTAATTTAATTAAATTAATTAAATTAATATTAGTAGGGTGAAGGGGGTCATGGCTAGGTAGATGTAATAAAGGGGGGCTTATATGTCAAGGGACGAAGGGGGAGTGTGACCTAATTTTAGTGTCTACATTTTTCCCCTTTTTGTTGTGTAGCTTGTATTGGTAAGTGATGCTAACAAAAATAAGATGTGGTTGCCCCATGTGAGGGTGAAGGTGATCCCCCTCAAACCAGGAACTGACGAGGCAGCAGGCTGAAGTGGTGAGTGGTTTGATAAAAGGTAAATGTGAGGAAAAGGGAAGTGGGTGTAGGGGAAGAGGGTGAAAGGTCTACTCGGGTGATCTAGGTAATGGGTCAGGGTCAAAGGTAGCAGCAGTCAAATGCACGCACATGTATAAACTGACAGCACACTACCAGGTTGAAGAGCAGGCAAACTCTACATCGTCTAAGGTCGATAGGTTTATCCAAACAAGGGTGAAGTGAATCTGGTATCCAAGGTATAGGATAAGGTCAGGAAACACAACATAGGTTAGGTGCAGGAATGTTTAGGTATGTTCCGGTACACCAAAGGTAGGGTCAGGATAAATGGTCATGGCAATAGGCTAGGTAAGGTCATTAGGTCAACAACATAGGTAACAGTGCCACAAGGTATAGTAAACACATGAGGTCAAAGGTCACTAGCGATGGTCCAGGTCCAAATATCAAGATCATGGCACGGGTAAGGCCGAGGTAGGGGTAAAATAATGAGGCTTCAACAGTGGACATGGTAAGGGTGAAGAAGGTGGAGGGCCAGAGGGGAAGGTGAAGTGGTCCAGGTAGGTGTAGGGGAGGCAAAAGAAATGGGAGGTAAGGAAAATTAGGTAAATTTGAGGGAAATGAGTAGGTAGGGTAACCGACAACTGGTCAGTATGAACCGATGACAGTGGAGATGAACCGGCGGTGGTAGTCTAGGGCATCAGACCGGCAGTGGTCAAGGGTTAACCAACGTCGGTTGAGTCAGGTAGGGTATAAAAAGTAGGAAAACCCACAGTTTGAAATTCATTTGTGCATTGTCAAGAAGAAGAAAAGGACAAAAGAGAGAAAAGAGGAAGAGGAAAAAATAGTATGTCAAAGAGCTTGGTTGGCGAGCCACATAGGTGAGAGTGGTTGAGTGAGAGGTGGGGCCACGAGATCATGTGGCACAATTTATGTGGCTGAGGATTGGTTGTTCTTGGCTTGATGGTAGAGGTAGGAGAGGGGTCGAGGTGGTCCACCTGTACAGCGGCTAGATATACCACCATGGCATCAACAGAGGGATGAGGTAAACTCCACACCATATCTTAATGATTGGATTGATTAAGTAGGTTAAAATATGGGTTGTAATAAAAACGTGGGGGGAGGTTTTGAATTTTGGATTGGGAGGTAAATTGGATATAATTGGGTTGGGGAAGGTTGGAATGTAGGTCAATAGGAGTGGGAAGGGAAGTAGGGAAAGTTTAAGTAGGGATGATTGGTTGGTGGCCTGATTTGGTTAGGGGTTTTGGCACCATTCGGCACCACAGTGACCGGCGTCGGTCACTGTTAGCCAATGTCGGGCATGTAGAAGTGGCATCAGTCATGACACAGGTGACTGATGGTGGTTAAAGGCTATCGGCGATCGTTATGGGTAACCGGAGTTGGTATGAAAATAAGGAAATGGGGCCAGAAATAGGAAAAAATGGATCAGGTAGTGGAAATGGATGGTCAACCGGTAGGGTAAGATATGTAAAGATGTGGGCTAAGAGAGAGGGGACGGGTTGTGGGTGGGTTGGGTAAGGATTAGAGTAGAGGGGTTTCGGGAAGAATAGGTGGTTTGGGGGTGAACACAGGGTAAGTTGGGAAAGTGTATTAATACATAGTTTTGTATTGGATGCAGGCTCGAGATGAGCTACGAATGAGGGACTGGGAGCCGCTTATATTGATAGAGCTGTGTGACCAGGTGACTTTCAAGGAGTGGAGTCACTTTGATGATGTCGGCCTGATTGGGATCCACCGTTATGGGTGGGTTATGAGAGAGTAGAGTCTGATGGTCGCACTCATTGAGAGATAGGATTCTGCGACCAACACCTTCCACTTGCCGACAAGGGAGATGACCATCACTCTAAAGGATATATATAGGATATTGTGGCTACCGATTAGTGGAGTCCACGTTTACTCAGTGACATTAGAGGTTGCGGTGATGTGTATAGATGAGGTGTTTGGAGAGAGAGAGGGTGAGTTGCGCTACCACAGTGCCAGCTTGAGTTACCAAGAGGTTTATGCTACCCATCCTGAGGAGATGAGGTTAACAGTGTTGATGATGGAGGTGATCAGGTGCTACACATTTCCAGATTCAGAGGGTGGGAGGTTGCCACGATCGTTGATGAGTGTCCTTCGGGACATGATGATTGATCATACTAGTTTTACATGGGCACCAGCTTTCTTAGTACAGTTATATAGAGAGTTGTGGGCCTACGCGTGATTGCAGAGATTCAGTTTATGTTACATTTTCCTTCTGTACTATTGGGCCTATGAACACATTGTGTGTGTGTGACCGACAGGCCTACCCTAGGCAGATGCATTTGAGCGGAGAGTCATTCGAGTTGGTTATAGGCGATAGGTGTCAGAGGGCAGTGTACAGAGAGTCCAGGAGACATACGATGTAGTGCATTATAGACAGAGACTGGAGAGCCTATCTAGTGTGGATATAGTCTGGAGACCCTATGTGACCTATCCCTCTTATAAAGGGATGTATGCAGAGCTGGAGGGACTACAGTTACAGAGATGAATAGAGGGACACCGTTCCGGGGAGCACGAGATGATACATGTCGATCGAGTGAGGTGACAGTTTGGTTTGGTGCAGGATGTGCCCCTGCCCTTCCCATAGTATAGGAGAGAGGAGGTGGAGAGACCTTTGTCTCCAGGCCATTCGGCAGAGTCAACAAGGGAGGAGGAGGAGCTTGTGGACCATTGCACAGATGATGTGGGGGTGACAGATGGATACAAGTAGTGGTAGGCGGTACAGAGGTAGGGTCAGGCAGGGAAAGCTGGGAGTTAGGGGTCACAGGTTTAGGCTATGAGGCCATGGCTACAGATATAGGTAGAGAGGCGAGATCCTCAGGCACATGTATAGGAGGAGGAGCCCGAGCTGCAGATATTAGTGGATGGTGTGATGAGACCACCGTAGATAGTCTTGAGTGAGTAGACACAGTCTCGCACGTATAGTGCTGAGAGTATAGGTGGCCGAAAATCCCAAAGGAGAGAGCAAATGACATATATCAGTGCACGGGGGTCGGCATCAAATGCCGGGCTGTCTAGTGGTAGATGGATAGTAGCGAGCCGCTACTCCGGATCAGAGGGGATTGTCGACACTACATGTGAGGTAGATATGTTATAGAAAATGTGAGACAATATATCACCTAAGTTAGTAAAAGTTGGATGTTGGATGTATACTGGCCTATAGGCCGATGTAATAGGGTATTTATTTTTTTACATGATACCAGCCTGCGAGATGAAGACGTTTTTGTATTGTATATTCATTTGTTTTGTAAATATGAGATAGGCCTACGTGTCGATGACATTTTGTATTGTATATCGGCCTGCATGCTGACATTTTGGAGATGATGGCCATGATGAGATAGGCATGTATTTTGAGATACATAGTTACTGATACGGGTGTACATTGTATTGATACACACATGGATATATGTTGAGATACACTACATTTGGTGATGCCCTGATGTGTTTATGAGATATTGGTTTATGGCTTGTGTTAGATGAGATGTGGATGTGTTACTTTGTATTAGATGAGCTATGAGTTTGTTGGTTTGATATGGATGGAAATTAGGTGAGTTAGGCATGATGGAGTCAAGTCAGTTTAGGTATGGATCTAGTCAAGTTGGTTAAGCATGGTTGAGTCAGGTTGGTTAGGCATGGTTGAGTCAGGTTATAGGCATGGTGGAGTCAAGTTGGTTAGGCATGGTTGAGTTAGGTTGGTTTAGGCATGGATGTTCATTTCGGTATTTTGAGAACAAATGGCAATATAAATGCATGAGATGGTGTAAAATGTGGAAAATGATGGTTATGTATGAAAATGTCGAAATAATATAAGTGGTAAAAGTCATGTGGTATATGGTATAGATGTCAAGGTATTTGATATGAACAGGAAATTAGGTAAAATGAGGGGGAAATGGTTAGGGTAAAAAGTGGCCAAGCTAAACTTCCAAGGCCCCATGCCCTGGAAGTGCTACCTACATAGTCCCAACGAAAAGGGACCTCAGACTGATGTAGTTCTCCCATAAGCTAAGGAAGAAGATGAAAATGAGTTGGTAGGTTTGTGGTCATGTTGTGGGTTTGGGTTTAATAGGTGGGGGTGGATGATAGTAAAAATGTTGCAGGTGAGGGTGACTATGGTGAAAGGGGAGGATGACCCCAAAAGGTAAGCATCGAGGACTCTAGTCTTATATAAGAAGAGTCAAAAGATGAATGAAGAAGAGAAAATATAATAGGGGGCAAGAAAACCACCCGATTGGCAAGGATCAAAATGTATGAAACACATCTATAAATAGGCTAATGAACGTAAGACCCCAAAGACATTACATCATTGATAATTGTAAGAGTGACGAATAGTCACATGATCACCAAATGTTGTAGGTTCAGCATGTCCCTTGAGGTATGAAGTGAAAAGGCAACAGGTAAAGAGGTGCAGGTAACTAGGTCATAAAATGGGAAGTGAGAATGCCTTGGGCAATAGAGCCAAGATCACAATAGGCAAGTCCATGATGAAAAATTTTATTTTTCTTTTTATTTTCTTTTTGACTTTGTAGATAGACTGATCAATGCAGGAAGTCTATAAGGGAGGACTATATGTCTCCTTGAGGTCTTCGCGAAGCTGATCGATGCGGGAAGTTTCTGAATTTTGATTTTTGAGAAAATAGTCCTCTTTTTAGAAAGACTATGTAGAGAAGTTCCGAGCTTTTTATAATTGTCCTTCGAGGGAGCAGTCTACTCATAGCAAAAATCAAAGGAGAAAGATGTCCTTTTAAGGGATTCATCTTTTATATTGGAAGTTTGACTCAAGGAGTTGATCCCTTATATTGGAAAGATGTCCTTCTGAGGCATTCATCTTTTTTTTTTGGCTTTTAAGTCATGGATGAGACTATAACGAAGCATGTGGTTCTTGTTGAGAAGGCAAGGGTGAATGACCATGGGATCTCATCTAAAAGAAGATGAAAAGTATCCATGAGAATCATGCCATGTACAAAGCCATGGTGCACATATTTAAGATAAGGCAAAAGGGTGACGGGTAATCAAATGATTCTTGTTTAATCGTTAGGGAGATGGTTGGAGTGGATAGCGCTTAAGGGACAAGCCTGTAAAGAGACACAGGGTGAGGTAGGACAACGATTCAACAATAGAATGGTTGAAGATGTAATGCGTTAATGGGCCCAAGTTCGGGTTTACCCTCAAGTGAGGACAAACGATAGGCACCCGATCCAAAGGTATGAGTTACGATGTATGGTCCAAGCCAATTAGGAGTGAATTTTCCCCGTTTACTTTTTTCTCGCTTTGGTTACGTGTTGATTTTCTTTCAAAACAAGGTCACCAACTTGGAAGGTTAATTCATGAACACGTTTTTCATAAGCATGTTTGATATGTTGTTGATAAACTTGAAGGTGATCTAGAGCGTTAAGATGACGTTCATCTAATAACTCTAGTTGTGCTAAGCAGTCCTGATGAAAGTCATCATCAGTAAGCATGTCATGGAGAGAAATGCGAAGTGAGGGAATTTGGACTTCAAGAGGCAAAACAACCTCAAAACCGTAGACCAGTGAAAAGGGTGTAGCTGACAGTGGCAATGCAAATATTAGTGCGGTATGCCCATAGAGCAAAAGGAATGTGCATAGGCCAATCCTTCCCAGTATCGTCAACCACTTTCATGAGAATTTTATTGAGGGTTTTGTTAGTGGATTTGGCCTGGCCATTGGTTTGTGGGTAATAAGGTGAGGAGAAACTAAGTTGAATGCCGAAGGCATCGTAAATTTTTTGCAGTGTTTTATTTTTGAATTTTTTTCCATTATCAGTGATGAGGTGATAAGGGACACCAAAGCGACAAATGATTTGATGGTTAATGAACTCACATATTTTCTCAGCTTTCTGTGGAGATGAGTGGTATGGCTTCTACCCATTTTGTGTAGTATTCGGTAACAGTGTATGATCTATTGATGGCGTTCGGAAGAATGAGGATTGATTTCTCCGACGAGATCCAAACCCCCATTAAGAGAAGGGCCAAAGGTCACGAGTGACCTGTAAGGCATGATTGGGTGTATGATGAAGGTTGGAATGCTATTGACATTTCACACAGCATTTGACATAGTCGCAACAATCATGGTTAACGGTCGGCTAGTAATAGCCTAGGTGAAAAATACGCTTAGCAACAACAAGGCCACTAAAGTGACCTCCACATATGCCATCATGAACCTCTTTGATGGTATAAGGAATTTCAGAACTTATGAGGCATTGTAAGAGAATACCATCAAATCCGCGCTTATAGAGGAGTCCCCTCAGGATAATGAAATGGGAGACCTTCTTAAGGAAGGCGCGTTGTCTGTTACGGGTGAGATCAGGAGGTAAGATGGAGAGGAAAATGTAGTCGGAGTATTGTTTATACCAAAGGTCACTCGGGTCAGGGGTGTCAGTTCCGATTGAGTAAACATCATGAGGTAAATAAGAAGAAAAATGGAGGTGTTGTACAGTGACAAATATTTTGGAATCGGTAGGGTAAGCAGGTATTTGGGAAGTTAAGTAGGCCATAGTGTCTGCAAATTTGTTGGCTGACCGTGGGATAGTTTGAAGGGTGTAACGATCAAAGGTTGTCAAAAATATGTCTACATGAAGTTTATACTTTTGGAGTATCTCATTATGACATTGGTACATACCATTAACTTGGTTTATGACCAATTGTGAATCACCAAAAATGTTGATTGATTTGACATCAAGGGCATAAGCGGTCTGGAGACCTAGTACGAGCGCTTTGTACTCCGGCAATATTGTTGGTGCATTCAAAGTCTAGTTTGAAAGACAAAGGCATGGGTTCTCCATCTAGAGGGAATGAGGATAACACTAGCTCTACCCCCACACTGACACTTGGAACCATCGAAGAACAGTGTCATTTGGTAAAAGGGTTCATCCAGGGAAAGGGTAGTAATGGATTCATCAGGAAAGTCAAAATTAGAGGGTTGGTCCTTGGAAATAGGTGCGTCAGCTAGTTGGTCAGTGATAGCCTGGCCCTTGATGGACTTTTGGTGAATGAATTTGAGTTCAAGATCAGCTAAAAGCATAAGCCATCATGCAGTGTGCACTAATTTTGATAGGGTTTGGCGTACATGAAGTGTAAAGGGTCGGTGTTGGTCACAACATAGGTTTTGTGGTTGAGTAGGTAATGGTAGAGTTTGGTGGCAACAAAAACTAAGGCTAAGAAAATCTTTTCTGGGTGGTTGTATCGGGTTTCATAGTCCTAAAAGAGTACATCTTATGTAATAAACCACCTACTCCCTATGTTATTCATCGCGATGAGTGAGCATGGCTCCCAAGGAATAATCGGTAGCTGATATGTACAGGTAAAAAGGTTGATCATCTTTCGAGTTGAATGAGTACAGGTGGTTGGAGAAGGTATTGTTTTCGGGCCTTAAAAGTGTTGTGATAGTCATCATCCTAGTTAAAGGAGACATCTTTCCTAAGCAGATGATGAAATGGGTGACACCGATCTGATAATTGTGAAATGAAATGACGAATGGATTGTAATTTACCTTACAGGCTATGGAGTTGTTTGAGGTTCGTAGGTGGAGGCATTTCCAAAATGGCTTTGACTTTTAGCAGGGTCAACTTCTATACCACAAAGGGAAATAATAAATCCCAGGAGTTTTCCTGAGAGAACCGTGACGACACACTTTTTAGGTTGAAGGTGAGATGCAATATTTAATGAGGTGGTCAAAGATGGTTTTGAAGGACAGTGAGGTGCTCAGCGTGACAGCGTTTAGATTTGGCCAAGAGATCATCAACGTAATCTTCTAATATGTGATGCATGATATCGTGGAAGATGTAAGTCATAGCATGCTGATATGTAGCACCAGTTTTTTTAAAGCCAAAAGGCATGACTCGATAGCAAAAGGTTCCCCAAGGGATAATTAATGCGGTCTTGTGTTGATCTTCTGGGGCAAGCAAAATTTGGTTATAACCTGAGAAACCATCCATAAGTGAGAACATCTCGTGACCTGCGGTGACGGTCAACTAGTTAATCAATATCGGGCAAAGGAAAGTCATCTTTCAGGTAGGTGAGGTTGAGGTCATGGAAGTCCGTGAAAATGCGGAGTCCCCCTGTTGCTTTAGTAACAGGGACAATGTTAGAAATCCAATGAGGATAAACAATGGGTAAGATGAAGGAAATGGAAAGAATACCCTGAAGTTCTTCTTTGACGAGAAGAGCAATGTCGAGGGTGCATTTTCCTCAGCTTTTGTTTGATAGGTTTGGCATCGGGAATGGTTGCGATATTATGGACCACTATGGTGGGGTCAATACCAGGCATGTCTGCGTAAGACCAAGTGAAAGCGTGGTTATGATCTTGGAGAAAGGAAGTGATGGCTTCCTGTTCAGCAGCATCTAAAGATTGTCTCGATCTTTAGGATGTGCGAGTCATCCTGAGTATGAATGTTGATCTCCATAGTCAATTCATTCAACATGGTTTACATCTCAAAGGGTAACGACCGATGAATATATGAGTCTTCTACACCAAGGTAGGTGAGTATGGATTCATCATCCTGACATTGAATGACGTTAATGGTCGGTGTGTCATCGTTGATCATCTCAGGATATAGGAATGGGAGAGTGGAAGGGGCCTCGCCTTCACGTTGATAAGTCAAAGGCCCCAAGGAAATGGTGTTTATGAAAAAAAAAAGTTAGGAGGGATAGATTTAGAATCTATAGACTCCATCGGTGAGGGTGGTGATGAAGGTGGAGAAGGGCTAGGGTCCTTAATGAATTCAATGCAGGCCTGTTTGGTAGAAGGGTCGGGATAGCCAATACCACTCCGGTCATTATGTTTATGGGTGGTACATGGAATAATGGTATGGCGACCTTGCTCGTAAAAGCCAAAACCAAAACCCTTCCACGCACAGCGGTGCAAGAAGGTGTGGGCGAAACGGCGATTGGTAAATGAATAGAAGTCCAGTGGAAAATGGGAAGTGTTGTGATGGTGGTTCAGGTGTGTAGGTGGTAGTATCAAGTCCCCCATAGGTGAGACTAGTACGAAGATGAGGAGGACCATAAAGGAGGCATTCTCCTATACGGTGATCATAGCAAGGGATGTTGGTGAAGGCTTCCATACTTGTGTGGAGTAAGGAAGGTGTTGACACTATATAGGTGGTATTCCCCCAGAGTGAGGTATTGAAAAACACCTTCCAAGGGATTAGTGGTTGGTATGTGGGTAGTCGGTATGGATGATGTGTCGGAGGTTGATGCGGAGGTGGTGTTAACGGATTGAGAAGCTAATGGTTCAGCCATGGAGATTATAGCAGCGGTAGGCGTGGAGGAGGTATGTGCGGTGAAAGCAGCGGCATGTACTAGTAGGTGTGGGTGTAGGTGTAAGTGAAGCAGTATTGGTTATGGAAGTAGACGACTTGACCGGTATGAGTACATCATTGGGTCGGTAAAGCATGTTACATGTTTTGAAAGGTGATGGGTCAACTGGAATGGTATAAGTGTGTCCTTCGTGTTCAAACTTTACACAATGATGCAAAGTGGAGGGAACACAACCCATGACACGGATCCAGGGTCGACCAAGCAACAAGTTATATTGGAATTCCCCCTCCAAAACATAAAACAATTCTGGAACAATGTGGGGGCCCACGCGAATGTGAAGGATGATAGTGCCTAGGGTGGAGGTGATAGCATCGTTGAATGAACACAACATGACCGGATGTTTGTGAATGTAATTGTCAGGTATGCACATTTGAGAAAATGCATGGGATGAAATGATGTTAATGTTATCGCCTCCATCAATCATCACACGGTGTACCTGTATGTCATCAATGTGTACAGAGATGAAGAGGGCTGGGTCCTGGTCATCATTTTGGTATGGTGCGATCTCTGCCTCTGAGAAGCTGAGGGAGGCCACTTGGTGAACAAGGTGAGGTGGGGATGAAGGTGGTAATTTGGTGAGAGAGGCTACATGATGGGGTGTGATAATGGAGGCTACAGGTGTAGGGTCATTGGGTAAAACCTCAATAGATTGAAGAACCTCCATGAGGGCTTGACGATGGGATTCCAAGGTTTAGATGAGGTCGTATAAGGACATTTTGAGGGGAGATTGGTGTAATTTTTTGAGCATGTTGCGATGTGTGATGCCATTAGAAATGGGGTATGTGGGGCCATGGATAGTTATTTTAGGTATGGGGGCAGATGGTATGTTGGGTATAGGACTGGTTAATGGTGGTTCAGATGCCTTTTCTTTACCCTTCTGCGCACGTGTAGTGACATGTACCATGTTGATTTGAGGGAAATTGTCAAATGGAGAAGGTGTAGGGTAAGTGGTATAATGACATGAAGGGAAAAAACCTACTGGAGGAGAAAAGCTTTGTGAGGTCGGTTGGGCGCAGCGACATTTGGGTGGTGGCGTGGCAAGTTCTCTGATGCGAACCATGTTGATTTCAAATTTTGTGTGTGGTTCTAGGAGCTGTGAGGGTGGAGGTTGTGGTTACTGAGTGGGTAATGTGGGAATGGGTGTAGGTGAAGTAGGGTCCTCATCCAGAAGGTCGTCGTCATCAAAGTTGGTTTCCGGTGGACACAATTGGATAAGGACGGTTTTCAAGGCCTTGCAGTTCTCCACATCATGCCCTAGCACATGATGGTATGGACAAATTTTAGTTTCATCAAAACCTTTTGGCTTGGGTTTAAGGGGGTCGTAAGGTTGGAGTGGCGGTAATGTGATAACAGAAGTCTCGAGGAGGTTGGTTAAAATTTTGGCATAAGACCCTGCTAGTGGATCACAATGGGAAGTGAATGTGGGTTTGGGTGTAGGTGTGGTTGGTTGTCGGGGAATTGTTTTTGGAATTGTAGGAAGGGGTCGAGCTATGGATTTAGGCACCGGTGTGGTTTAAGGTATCTTTCGGGTTCGTTTGGGTAGGGTTATAGTAGATGGACAGGTAGGAGGGTGTGGTTTTGTTTTGACTACCTTGTTGTGTGGTAATGAGGTTTTGTTTTTGGGTTGCACCTTCTTGGGTAAAGGTGATGTGGGTGTACGAGGTCTAGAAGGAAAAGCAGATGGAGGAAGAGGGCGAGTTACCCATGAGGATAACGGGGGTGCTATGAAGGTAGATGACGCAGGTCATGCTTGAGGTGTGAGGGACAATGACTGAAGTGTAGTGGGTAGCGAAGCAATGGCTGAAGGTATCAGAGGTATTGGTGGTAAAGAAACTGCAGGTGAGGGTATGAGTCGTGTTGTGTGCCTAGGTAGGTTAGAGATTTGTGAGGCAGGAATGGGTGGTTGTGTTATTGGTTTATGGATGGGTGAAGGGTGCTTGACCATGTTGGGTAGCTGAGTTTTTAAGGCAGACAGGACAAGTGTGGGTGTGGTTGGTGTAGTTGGGATATGAGACCGATGAGTTTGTTTCTTGGGTTTGGGTGTCAGAGTAGGTGTGGTATTGACGTTGGAGGATGTAGCTAAATCTAGATTACTAAGTGGATGAGTAAGGTTGGTGGTCGGGGTGACCCCTAAAGTGGTAATAGGTTTAGTGGAGGTAAATGTTGTGGGTATGGGTTTGGATTTAGGTATAGGTCGGGTTATGGGTAGGGGTGTGGCGTGAGTACTAGCGGGTATCGTGGAAGGGGCTGCGACAACAGTGGTTGTATTTGGTTTGATGGGTGGAAATGTGTTTGGGTAGATAGTGGAGGTGTCATCGAGGGATCTCTGCATTTGTGTCGAGACAAGGAGTAAGAGGTGCTCCCATAACAAAGCTCTATCCACATACTCTAAGTGATCATCCAAACGTGAGAACGACATGTTTGTGGGTGGAGGTGGTGAAGACCTAATGGGAATTCTTGTAAAATGCATCTTAGAGATGGGGAATCGGCTAGCTTAAATTTCCGTGGGTAAGAGAGCTGAAAGTAGGGTCTGTTGGATGTTGGGTAGCTGATGAAGAATTCTCGCCAAGAGGTAAAGGTATCTTCACTCGGGTCTATGACGGGTGGAAGAGATAATGGGAGTTCCTTAATAAGTGGAGAAACGGATAGGTTCTCCTCTATGGGTGGAGGAGGTAATGGGTGATCCTTTGCGAGGGGAGAAGATAATAGGTGCTCCTCTGTGAGTGAAGGAGGTAATGGGTGCTCATCTGTGGGTTGAGGGGGTATGGTAGGTAAAGGCTCTCTAAGTGGAGAAGCTAGGGGTGAGATGTTCTCAATGTTAGAAGAAGACTCCTTCTGTAGGTGATGTAGGAGATGAAGGGTGTTCTTCCATTAGTGAAGGAACAGTGACGGTTGGTTCCAATGTGAAAGGAGAATTTCAGGCTAGGATTTCCTCTATGAAAGGGATGTAAGGTAATTAAGATGTGACAGGTACCTCTGTTAAAGATTGCGTGAACCTCATGGGTATGGGTATTGTGAGTGGATGTCTCACAAGTTTAATTGAATGAAAGGGCATGATTGGGAAATGGTTTTTTAAAGATTTGTAGATTTTGGTTTGGGGCGGCGTTGGGATTATCCATAATTCAACTCACCTTTCTCGAACATTTCTTGGACAATATTCTTAAAATTGATACAATTACCATCACTATGACCTTTCGCTCAGTGATAGTTACAGAAATATTGTTCCTTATACCACGTGGGCATGGGGCGAGTAGGGTCGAAACCAGTGTGTGGTTTAATGGGTGGAAGGGTGATGGCACCAGACTTTGATAAGCTTTTCTAAAACAGAAGAGTAAGGTTCCCCAATTGGGGTATATTTCCACTGCTCTTGTCTAAATCAAAAAGCATGTACGGGTGATAGATTAGACGAGGGTGTAGATTGATTGGATGGATGAGCTGAACGGACCTTGAGTACCACTGTATTAGTGGTACCTTTAGCCTTTGAGTAATTGGTTAGAGGTTTGGAAGAAGAGAAGGTTTCATTCAACTTGAATGCCGAATTCTTATTTCGTAATTAGATTTTCTTCTCTTCGATGGCTTGAATCTCTAACTTTTGTGCCATAGTGAATGCCTCATTGAATGTTCAGAAAGTTTGGACCTGCAAGGTCAGGGAGATATGTCTGGCGCAAGCTATGGGTGAAGAGCTCGATGAGCTCAATTTGTGGAAATTGAAAGGGAAGTTGATTGATCAGGCTGCGCCATCAAGCAACAAAATCTGTGATAGATTCATCCTTGTACTGACATGTGGAATATAGATTGGTCATGGTAACTTTCTTGGTGATATTGATGGAGAAATGATCCAAAAAAGCTTGGGCTACCTGATTGAATGAAAATATGGAGTGTTTGGGTAACCCACTATACCAATCTAATGTTGGTCCAGTGAGGGACATGGGAAAAGTTCTCAAAATTAAGGCATCATCATGAGTAATCAGATAACACCCATATTTGAACAAGCGCAAATGATGTTGTGGGTCTTCTTTACTATTGAAACGATTGAATTTTTGGCATTTCCCAATGCACAGGGTATGAACAGATAGGAATGGATGGGTGAATAGGCTCATTGCAAATCTCATCATAGGTAAGAGTGTTGTGGGATCCAGAAAACTGATGCTTATAGTGTCTGCATCTTATCCATCATCAATTTAATTAGGTCATTGGTGGGTTGTGATGATTGGATGCCTCCTATAATGTGAGGAGGTTGGTTTTGGGTATATAATGGGGGTGGCATTCCCATATATGGGGCTGCCATGTAAGGTAGTGGAGAAGAAGGTAATGAAATAGGGGGTACGTACCTGGAATGAATGATAGAAAAAATAGGTGGTTGTTGGTAGTATGTATATGGGGGAGGAAGGGTCGTGGTAACCCTAGTGGCAATAGGGGCTAATGATTGTGGAATGGAAAGAACTACATTCTGAAATGGGGTAGAGGTCACCGACACTGGAGGTGGGAACGTAGCTACAGGTATGTATGAGACATTAGGGGCAGATGAGGTCACGTTTGGGGTAGTCGCGTCGAGGGTATGGTGCATGTAATGGGTGCTACAGAGGTAACAGATGCGGCAGTCATAGCGGGTATAGGACCTAACTGTGAAATGACTGGGGGTAAAGTGGAAGCGAGAAGCACTAAACCAGATGGAGCTGATGCAGAAGTGGGTGCGAGAGTTGGGGGATAGATATAGGCATGTCGTATATCAACTGACCCGAGGCATCTCGGGGTGGACGAGTGGGAGAGGTAAAACTGCAAGGTGGCAGGATTTTGGTCAAGGAGTCGTGTAAACTCCTCGTCTCTGGTAGCAATAGTAGTAGGCTGGTTGGGATCCATGGCTGGTGATAAAATAGAAGGTGGTGAGGGACTAGGTGGGAGTGGTTGACAACTGGTGTGGAACACAAGGGCGTTTGCTTGTCTTCGGGTCAGTACCATGTGAACCAGTACTGATCAGGTGGGGTTGCTTCTCTGTAAATGGTACAGAGAACAGCAAGAAAAAAATGGATGGAGTAATAAATAGTGGGTGGAATGTGAAATAGGATAACCAATGCTGGTTAGTGAATACTAACATCGGTCAGGGGTAACCGCTAACTGGTCACTATAGAAAATAAGCAGTGAGTAAACAGCGAGGCAGAAGGCAAAATCTGACAAGTATGCCAAATCTGGGGATGTGTAAAACGTTAATGGGAAAAAAATGATAGTGACAGAGAATGGAAAGTGGAAAAAAGTGAAGTGAAAATGTCATTTTGAGTAGGTTTGCAAAAGGACCTAGAACTAATGTTGGTTTAGTTTAACCGATGGCGGTCAGAGGTGACTGATGACGGTTACTGTGAAATTGAAATAGTGATGAGAAAAATGGTTGTGAAATAGAATTTTATGTGGAATCAGACCCAGAATTCTAGGAATGATGGTGATATGGCCCAAGAACACTCAGGTGAAGCTGGAATACACCAGCTATAATGAGGAGCATGTAAGGATGAACAAAAAAGTGATGAACGTGATCTTTCACCTCAAAACACATACCAAGCAGAAACGCTAAGAAAATGCGATCCTAAGAGTGCCCTTTTCTATTATGTTTGTTTAGATTATGCCATTTAGTGACTGACACATGAATTGTGAAATAGAGTTTTTGGTGAGGATGGCTTCCTACAAAGAAGGAGATCTAAAGGGTGAGGTTTCAGGTTTGTTATGGTGGGGGCAGGCTTCGATTTGAAGTATCACTCAACAGAGCAGTGAGTTGGGTGCTCACTGTGCCATGATTGTGTGATCACCTACAGCTTCTTCTAGGTAAGATGTTGTTTAAGAATGTATGTATTTGAATTTTTGTGTGGGTTGGTAAGACTCAGAGAAAGAGAAAATTATAGAAGTGCTTTTCTACGATTCGTTTGTCAACCATTAACTCGTCATGATCTCCAGCATATAGGTTGCCCTCATTTAATGTGAGCTAATGTAGAAAATTAGAATGAAATGCGATTGTTTTTAAACCCAAATCGAAAATGTGAAATTGGATGACACAATAAGATGAAGAGGAAGCTCTTTCACTAAAATGTATAAAACATGAAGAAATGATTCTTTTTAAATACACCAAAAGAAAAGTTTCCTTTAGAGAAAATAGAAAGAAGGAATGTATTACCAGGGAAGAAAATTAGTGTGTACGCTTTTAGAAAGGAAACAAACACACAATTTTTTCCTAGGAATGAATGAAATGCAAGGAACCCCGGATGGGTCCCACCAGGAGTGCCAAAATGTTTCACCTTTTTTCTTCTTAGATTGTTTCTTTGAATTGTTGACGAAACAGATAGGGTAACAGCCGTAGGAGGAATACCTGTTCAAATGTCGGTTGATGGGTTATTGCGCACATATGACTTCCAAATCCACAACTGACCGTGAGAGCTTCCTTTTGGCTAGGAGGAACTACCTATAATGAAAGCAAGACCACCAGAAAGAATTAAACAATATGGGTAGTGAACTGCCTAGCATTTGCTAGATCCGGGAAGTGTGATACTTCCTAGACGGTTGTCAGTCCACTGTTTTAAACAATTCAATGTTGTAAACAAAGTAAATCCTATTGTTATTTTAAAATGATTTAGGTATCTCACTTACTTAAAACACAATAAGAAATAGATCTAATCTAACAGGCTAAGCTAGAATAGAATCCAAAGGTCAAATGATTGGTTCTAGGTCTCTGCAGGTCTGATAAAGGGTCTCGGGTAGATCACACGTGAAAGAGGGTGAGATAAAATTAGGTGGGTAGGTCTCTGTTAAGGGCTATGTGGGCAAACATAGAGACCAGTGTTAGTCAGGGGTGACCGACCGTGGTTAGATATAACCGGCACCGGTTACTGTGAGATCTAGAAATGTCACAGAACGGGGTTTTGGTCTCCTTCATGATTACACAAAGGATTTGGTTGGTTGGGATGAGGTATTGGGTGATTGGAATAGGTTTTTGCAAGGTTTTGATGGGTCTATGGAGGTACAAAATGTTGGAGATGGTCAATAGGCAGTAAGATAAACAATGGATGATAAAATAATGATAAAATGAAATAACCAGGAAAGTATGATGTTGTACTTACTTGGATTTCGTTCCTAAAATTCTATGTGTGAAGGATGAAAAAGGTGTTGATGATGGGTTTGAAGGTTGAAAGTGATCACCAACTGAAGAATAGCTTCTGCATGGGTTGGATGCACACTCCTCATTTGCTTGGATAGATTAGAATGTGGCTGGGAAGGTTGTGCAGGAGAAGATCCTCAATCTCCTTCCTTGGATGTCAATTCTTGCTCGAATTGGCTCTCTGAAGATGCGTTATCTCTCTAAGATTTCATTCTTGCTCGTTTACTCTTTCTCCCAATGTTTTCCAACTTGCTTCCAACCTTGAGAATAAGGTTGTTTTGGGGTTAAAAGGGGTAACCGACGGCGGTCCGGCTTAACCGGTGATGGTTAGGGGTAACCAACGTCGGTCAAGGTAGGATTTCCTAGGTTTACTAAACTTAGGGAGATCCTCCTTATTTCCTCAGATCTTATGCCGTTATCCCGCGGATTAGACTGGGAGCTTCTTGTGAGCATGCGTGAATGTGGTTAGAGGGAGTGTAGGCAATTATTTTTAGGGTTTGGGTAAGTCTTAGTTAGTTATGGTAACTTGCTAAGAATAGGTCTTAGGTTTAGTTAGCTTGGTGAGGTGTCTAAGTGAGTTGTATGCGTAGATATTATTTAAATAAGATATTTAATAATAAATATAGTGAGGATAAAGCATTAATTTAATTAAATTAATATTAGTAGGGTGAAGGGGTTCATGGCTAGGTAGATGTAATAAAGGGGGGCTTAGATGTCAAGGGACGAAGGGGGAGTGTGACCTATATTTACTGTCTACACTATGAATACAAGATCTCACAACAAACTGTGGATCTAACAATATAAGACTAGATCTACATGGATCAACAATACATCGTGATCTCATGGATCTACAATACAATATCTCACCAATATGTGGATCTACAAGAAGAAACTCTATATGCTTTACATACTATGCATGCCATTACAATGAGAAAATAACTATACAAAGGAAATACAGTAGAAGATGTTACCCTCTTTTCACCATTTAGATGTACCTGTCATAATTGTACCTGTTATTTCCTTTTGTCTAGCTTTTCTCCATGGAAGCTTTGTCTTCATGTAACATGTTCTTTCTTTCTCTTCTTCTTCTTCATTCTCTCAATCTAGGAGAATCAAGGATCTAACTCAATCCTTGTCTAATTAACCTTCTAACCCTAGATTTCATGCTTATATATGCATATACAAACTTAGGCCACTTAGTCATGCAATTACAATCAATAGATCTGCTTTAATACTAAATTTAGATCTAATTCTTGTGAGTTAAATAAAACACTCATGCATAGGTAACCGATGTCGGTTATCCCTAACCGATGACGGTTCCTACTTTCCTGACCGATTTCGGTCATAGGTGACCGATGTCCGTTACTATGTTTTTCAACAAGTTGATAAAGCATGCTAACTGTGAAGCCAATTCAGCCCCACAATCCTAACAATCTCCCAATTGGAGATAAATTGTTGAACCTTTGTACTTGTACCTATACATCACCATCATGTACATACCATTGAAGACCATCTATTGGGTAAGTGCAGCAAGTTAGAGGGAAGAAAAAAGGGGTCATAAGTGGACATCATATTGCAAATAACAACATAATATCAACTTGTAGGGATTATTATCAATGCATACACTCAAAATTAGAAAAACTTATATCAATATGAATCATAGCATCCGGAATCTAGTTTCTAAACTACTATTTTTAAAAAAAAATTGGACAAGTTTAGCTATATTAAACACTCAAAATTTAATGACTTGGTATTTTTTTTTAAAACGCCTATAAGATTGTAGTCCGTTTGCCCGCGATTTGGATGACCAAAAATTGATATATATTTTTTCCTTTGGTGAGAAGTTATATGTCGCTATCTATCTTGGGATAGATTTTATTTTGTATTTTTTGAGCAGTATTTTATTTTTTTATGATTTTTTCCGTGAAAGTGGTCTGAAAACCTTAAGAAAACAGAGCACTTTCCTTTTGGCCATAACTTCATCAAAAATTAATGAAATCAAATAATATTTTTTTGAACATGTATATAATTTCATCATGGTTGGGATGGTATAAGTTATATCAAATTTTGACACGTGAAACAAAATTCGTAGTCTTAAACGTAGACATTAACATTCATAGGAAAAAGTGTCTTGAAGACCTACTATTAGTAAAAAATTATAAAATGATATTTATCCTATTCTATTCACTTTAAAATCAATATTTATACAACTCTAATAGTATCCCCTATGCGATGGTACCATTTTTATGGCATATTTTTGACTTTTCGGCATGGTTCAAGTCTGCAGAAGACTAAATTTGATGTTTTGCTATTTTTGATGTAAAATTCAGGATTTGATGTCCACTTAATTGTCCCCCAACTTGCTGCACTTACCCTATTCTTTACTTCAAAAATTCTCTCAAAAATAAAACGAGGAAGATCAAACCATCTTCTCAAACCAAGAAGATAAAAAACCCGTGACTTACCATATACTTGCACGAAGCTGCTCTTGATTTGTGATACACAATCTATCCATACATCAAGCTCCCACTAAATCATAACTCCAAGCATCTTATGCAACCAAGCCACTCATGACTAACACACCTATAATATTTCCCACTCTAACTAAAATACCGAGCTTCTATCGCATCCATAGCCATATCTGTAAAACCAACCATGTTCTCCATCCATCTATCCATGTCTCCATGCAATCACAAATGCAACTGACCAAGACAAGTCAAACTGGAATATGTGAAAACAAAACAAGATCATGGGTAAAGACAACCCAAAGGAGTTCTTCCTACAATATTGGGTGATCAATCCACAAACCTGCATAACTCAAAGAATCCAAACACTACAATCTAAAAATCCAACCCTGTATAAACAACTAGCATGTCCAAGACAATCATTCTATAAATACCATCCCCCATGGAGTAACATAGTAATCAAGAGGAAATAAAAACATCCCCTACTCATGCTTAAGGCATCTAAACCATGCTCATAGGCATCCATGTGGAAAACAAATATTTGCATCATCATAGACTCATAAAATAGAATCTATCCACATGTATAAACTTACCATATACATCCATCCATATCATCAGGATCTCTAGAAGCTCCAAGTCTGCCACTGACTAACTCTAAAGCCAAATATGAATCTTGTGCTTATCAAAGTAAAAAACAAACAACCCTATTAACCAGGCTACTAATAATTAGTGTAAATACTAGCAAAAAATGTCATCAACCTACTACACAAACCAACCAAGATGAAAGAAAAATAAGGGCACCATCTAAAAATGGTAAATAAACATTGTTTTCAAACATGTGACCAAACCGACCATGTTTTCTTAATCGACCCCGGTCACTACCTGACCGACCACGGTTACCAGATGAATGACCATGGTTAACCCTAACCGACACCGGTCTCTGTAACTATCATATTTTCTCCTTTTTCACCCTTCAAACTCTGAAAATTGATTTATCATCTAAAACCAGCTAAATCAACCATCAACTTGCATCCCATAGGGATATCTAGTCACCACAAAATAAACTAGAAGTGACATCACAAATTAATAAACTCAAAAATACCTATAAAACCATGATTATCCTCCAAAACAACTTGTGCCTCATACCACACAAAAAAAATGTAGCATACTCCTCTCACTTCGCATGTACATATATGTCCAACCTGCAATGCTAATAACCATGGATTTCTCCCACTGAACACAAAATTCCATGCACTACCTCTAACACCAATCTCAAAAGCTAATATGTTAGTGAGAAATAAATCTAGATTAAAGAAAATATAAAATGATTCCCTTCTTATCAAAGAATACTTCTACATCACAGAAGTTTGGACTTCTTGTGAAGTAGGTGAGTCAACTTCTTTTCATCCTGTGTACTCAACATATTTCGTTACTACAATTATGTCTAAACATGAATTTTCATTGAGGATCTCTTCCTTAGACTAGAATACCCTTGTCCTCAAGATTCCACACAACCAGGAAATAAAATTCAAACAACACCAAAAACATGGTGTAAATTTGTGCACATTATCCAAACATAATATCAGTTTCTCCAAAGGAAAGAAATAAAACATGAATCATATAGAGATACCTGACTCAAAGTCTCACTAGACTAACTGAGCCAACTACGTCCTCTTTCTGATCCAAACATTGAATTGATCTGCATTGTTTCTACCTATACACACTGTGCAAGAAACATGATCCTCCAAAATAGGGCACTAAACCATCCATGCCCTCTTCTACTATAAGAAACCCTGTGCAAACTCGTTGTCAGAGAGACCGACCACAGTTTGCTGACCGGTATTGGTTACCCTCTCTGACCGATGTTGGTTCCCTGACTGACATCGGTGTTGCTAGATCAAACACAACACCACAAATTGGCATAGGTCACCAAACTAGGTGCCTACTCCGACCAAATCTGATAGTTTTGTTGAGCCAGTCATTTCAAGAAGAACCCAAATCTTACACAAAAAACAACAAATAATACATGCAATAAAACTGCACCAAGATGAAATACATCACCTTACCAACACCAAGATACTCAATTGCATCTTCAATTGAAGAACATGCTTCTCTGATGGAAACCTCATCTTCATTCTGTGCTACTATATTCAACTTCTCTAATGAAGCCCATGCATCTAACTGCACCAAAGGATGCATAACTGCTTCTCTATCTCATACTCAGATCTGCAATCCCAAAACATGCATGTGCAACCAAAACATACAAACACTGCAATACTAAGATAAAAACATACCTCTATAACCTAGATCTACAATCTGACCAACATGCTTGTGCCTCCAAGAACCACGGACACCTCAGCAAACAAGACACATTCACTGCATCTTATAAAAAACTTCAGATCTATGATTTTCTGTTTAAAACCAGGTTGTTCAGTAACCGGCCATGGTTACCCTGTAACTGACCACGGTTACTTTATAACTGACCATGGTCACCTTGCTGATGTCAGTTTCCACCTAACTGATATCGGTCACTTTATTCTCTAGCAACCTTACTCTTCCATCTTCCACTTGAGATTGAATCTCTTCTTATGATCTTATTATCAAGCAAAACAAACCTTGTTATCATCCACCTGTCAGTAAACCACTAACAATATACTGAAGCAAAACCTTGCTCTAAAATAACCAAGCTCTAATACCAGTTTTTGGGAATTCGGGATTATGAAATAGTGCTATGATTTAATAACAAACAAAATCATGCACATAGGATCTAAACAATTCCCCAAAATCTATAACAATGAAAGTATAAACAAGAATAATCCAAATCACACAAAAGTACACACACATAACACAACATATACATATGGTTCACCCAATGTGGGCTACGTCCACCAAAGATAGAGATCTCATATATATAATATAACAAGAGTGCAAACCAACTCTTCAATATAAGAATACAATGAAACTCTCCAAGAATATCTCCTCTCCTCCAGATCTCACATAACTAGGAACTACTGCATCTCTGAACTACTACCAAATTCTCTGTGGATCTGCAATAAAACTGATGTAGCCTAGAATTCACCAGTAAAATCCTAGGCATGCAGGCACATCACTCATTCTAGACTAATTGCTCACTTGAAGTACACAAAGGTACCAGGCCCCTCTTTAGGGTTGTTGTTGCAGGGTATTAGTATGATGAAGACTTAATGCATTCAAATCCATAACTAATATATCATTCTACAGTGCAGGTTCAGATCTAGATCTAGAGAATAACAAACTTAAAAGATGACCATGATGAAATCAAACATGCAAGAACCAATTATACTCAGGATTTTATACTCTGATTCATCCAATACACTCCATTGCATTAAACATGATAAATACACATAAGCTTATTACAATAGATAATACCATAGTTTATGTGCGCATCAGATTTGGCAACATAACCTCTCAATAACTTAGTTCTCACATACCACCCTCTACTATGCAGTTCATTACATATTTATAAGGGTGGGGACTTTTCCTTCACTGCTTATCTAATCCCAAAATATGTCGCATGTTATTATTAGCCACATGTCGTTACAATAATAGCCACACATGCAAGTGCGCTAACAATAGACTTCTTCTAGTTAACTGCCAGTAGTAAATCTATTCTCAGCATGTACCCATGCAAATCGCTTCGTATCCGATTCCCAAAAAAAATCCAATGCGTGCCACACAAGTCTTTAACAGGTTGGTGTGTTCGGCAGGCTATCTCTAAAAACTGCTCGTACACGTGAAAATGGCTGAGTCCCAAATCTATCTATCTCCTTCACGCGCAATTATTTACCGACCCTACCATGCCTTTGAATGTGTTATGTTCTTCCGTATGAACCTTTTGTATGTTTTTCACTAAGTGCCATATTTTGGCTGACCAACATTACCCCACACTGATTGCATTGTCACCTTGGTAATGGGTGTCTCCAAAATGAATCAAAGAATATTAATAGAAGAATAGAAAGAATTTTTATGAATAAAAGAATTACTTATACCCTGCAGCATCTTCTTCTTCAACCGAAATAATTAATTCTGGATATTCTTCTTTTAATTCCGCTTCTAAAGTATGCCAATCATTGAGCGCAGCTTCTGCTTTTTCTAGGATATCCACTGTAATTGACTCTAGCTCATCTTTTGCAATTTCCCCTTTCTCATTCTGTAAGACCAAAACAATATTGGACATTACAGTCATTCTTCCTTCTAATAATTCCATCTTTTACGCAATGATTTTCCCAAGCTCATTTTGCCTTTCCTTATGTGGTTCTTGTGCTACTATAAGGGTCTCAAGCTTCTGTTTGACAATCACTAATCATTCTGTGTGGCCCAAGGTCTCATCCTTCATGGATTTTAGGACTTCATTATCCTCTACCATGGTCCTGGTTCTTATAAAAACTTCTGGGGTTGTAAAAATATTCAACACTTGATCTACTTTCTTTGTAATTCCTCCTGCAAGCTTTGGAGCAATGCCTCATATGATGCAATCTTCCTCATCACTAAATCCTTTTCTCACTTTGTTTCCTACTCGAGATTATTTTGTGCTGGCATGCACAAAGGTCCATCTTTAAGCACCAAGTCTACCAAGGTATGTACATAATGCATCGCTGAAGGAAACTTTTTCGGTACCTTGGATTCCAGGTGTGGTCTCGCCTTCAGGGAAAGGTCTCCAATTTCCTCTGCCATGCTTATAAATGCACTATTTTTCTTTTTCTCTAAGTCCTTTTCTTGGTTTAGGCACGTTATTTCTACATCCTTAGTTTTGAGTTCTTCTCTTAGCACCCTAATTGTTGCAGCCTTATCCACATTTCATTGAGCCACCTCTGTCGAGACTTTTACTAAAGCATTTTGTACTCACTTGTTCATCTGTCATAATAGTAGGCTTTACTATTATGTGTCTAGCCTGAGGTGTCTTCTTCAACCTCCTTGATACACATGACTCTTCACATACATCGAATTCTGGTTCATCCATGTGTGTGTGCATAGACCATGACAGTTGTTTCCTTATGAGCATGGTTGCCATATCTTCATCCATCGGCTCCCACCCATACAACTCCTTTGGTGTCACTGTGCTTTGAAAATGGGTGCAGATAATTTTACCTATGTCCTCAGCATAGCCCATGACTGGTACAGTATACTCCCCACTTGTCCTCTTCGATCTTAGCCCCTTAGGAACTTGAGCGTCAAGATTTGGAGCTTGTTCTACTATGCCCTGAGTAGTTTTGCGCGTTGTCCCATCTACCTCCTTTAGTCCTTCTTCTCCACCTTTCATTTCTTTGTCCTCTAGTTTTTCCTCATCCTCTAGAGGTGTAGGAGATTCGGGTGTGCTTTCCTCAGACTCTTCTGCCTCCTCATTCAGCTTCAACTTCCTTTTTCTCTTCTCAGTTGGTTCCTTCCATGGAGAGATTCGTGGTGATATACACATGGATTGTGGAGTAGCATCTTGGGCCCTTGTTCTCCTAAATACATTTTTAAAGTGGCACTCTCCATGTACTATATCCAGATCCTTATCTTCTCCTTCCTACTCCTGAGGTGGAAGAGTCACGCACTCCATTTTTACCTTGTCCGAAGGATGCATTTGTCCTCTATGCTTCAGGCCACCACTATCTTCTCATTCCTCTTCCTCTCCATCCACCACTATAGTCTCTATAGGCTGTGGAGTTGGTACTTTTTTTACTGTATGCTTACCCATAGGTGGCCCTGGAAGTGTGAACTCATTTTCCACATATTTTTTTTTCTCTAACTTGGGCTTGAGTTGAAGATACACAAGCACTGCTCCAACGTCTCCGACGGCCAAGCTTACCGGCTTCAAATTTAATACATCTGATATAAGCCTCTCAATGTAGGTAGTCCATCATGGATATACATATGTCTTTCTCAGTGTATGGTAGTCGCAATCTACCTTGTCTACATTGAAGCTTAGGTGGCGCACATCTTAAAACCAGTGAATTGATGCCTGGATATATCAACTGATATGAAGTCATATGGTAATTTGCACCATGGGCTCCAAGCCCCGTCTTTAGGGTTCATTTTAAGAAGATCCCTCTGAAAAATTACTTTTGAATCGTTGTTGAATCTCAAAAATCGACTTTCGAATCATTGGCGAATATCTATAAAAAAATGTTTCGTGGAAAAGGTGATTTCGTAGAGAGAATTTTTCCCCGGTTTTGCAAAGTTGGTCGGGTAGGTTGGTCGGGGGTTGGGCGGGAAGTTGGTCAGGTAGGTTGGTCAAGGACTCAGAGGTTGGGCGGTTGAGGGGTTGGATGGGTGAGAGGATTGGACGGCTAAGGGTTGGATGGGTGGGTTGGACGGCTGAGGGGTTGGACGGATGAGGGGTGGGATGGCTGAGGGTTGGGCAGATGGGATGGACGGTTGAGGGGGTTGGACGGCTAAGTGTTGGGTGGGTGGGATGGACGAGTGAGGGGTTGGACGGCTAAGGGTTAGACGGGTGTTTTGGATGGGTGAGGGGTTGGACGGATAAGGTTTGGATGGGTGAGGAGTTAAAATTTAGGGGTTAAAATGGTAGGGGTTGGGCGGGTGTGTTGGACGGGTGAGGGGCTAGACGGCTAAGGGTTGGACGGGTGTGTTGAATGGGTGAGGGGTTGGATGGTTAAGGGTTGGATGGGTGAGGGGTTATACGGCTAGGGGTTGGTGCGAGTGCGTTGGACCTTCCATATGAGGATTTGGATGTCTAGATAGTTGGGTGGGTTGAGTTGGATGAGTGAGGGATTGGATGGCTAGGGGAAATCCAAATGCCTACTCAAAAATATATGTTTTTGAACCTAGAATGTAGAATAAAATTCTAAAATTTTATTCTCTCCTAGGCTCTTTTCAATCACTTTCATGCAAACCTCTAGAATAAAGAATTTTTTACATACTCTACCTCCTTTCCTATGAATTTAGAAGGTGGCTTTATACTAACAAGTAGCAACACACTAAGACTAACAACATCTATTTGTTATGAGTAACTTAAAGACAAGTCAATAAATCAGACCCAATTGCATAAATGGAGAGGGTACTTGGACAATCAAGTATAGAGAATATGATATTAAAATGAATCCGAATATCCCCTTAACAAATTAAATAAATGCATTAACCCATAAATAATAGGACCTAATATCTGATTGAATGAACATTTAAGATAGAAAATAATTATGGTTATAATTATGACAGCTTACCTTTCTCGAATGGCTGAACAAGACATAATTCCTCCATAGGTTCTATTCACAGTTCTCCTGCTACTTTTTAGCCTGCTAACCCTGTATTTTGTGGGCCTCAAATGGGGAATATGTAAGGCATCAGCCAATCCAAAGCATGATATTTGAGTTTAAGATTTTAAAAAATCATAAATCAAAAACAATAAATCAAAACTTTGGGCTTATAAATCCCAGTTATAGTTTTGTAGATGAAATAGAAATAATGTGGACTACAATGCTACAAAAATCCCCCACAACACAAATATCAAACAAAATTATAAAAGCTGTCAGAAACTTCATTTGATGGGCTTTCAAAATCTCTACACAAAGGTTTGAATCTTTTCATATCCCTCGATAGAGCTGCATATAGCTTCTCTACTCACTAATATGCTATAAAAATTCATTCGATTTACGCCATTATGAGAATACCAACAAAAAAAAGAAAAGAAAAATAGATCTTACTCCTTGGATTCTTTTTTTGGTAACGGGACATTTAGGTATGTTGGCCCTCTTTTTGGCTGTCTGATAAATTAACTTCCCACTTGTACACAAATACACCCAAAACAATTGACCCCAAAAATCATACAGAAAAATGAGAGAAACCTCAAAACTCTAAAACCTAACCCAGAGTCAAATAAATACATAACAAAGATAAACTTCAAAACCCTAGATGAAGTGGGCATGTTTTTTACCAGGGATTTTGACGATTCGGGTCTGGTTCAACTTGGTGTGATAGTTGTGATGCCTATGGTATGTGAGCTTCTACACCATATTTTCCTTCACCCACTTCCCTACCTCTCCCACTCCCGATTTCTCCTCTTTGAAAAATTAAGGTTTTTCCTTGGCCCGATGACAATAATGTATAGAGAGAGGCTTTCCTACTTTAGTGATTCTATGAATTTGTAGTTTTTTTGTGCCCTTCATTTTAAGGTGATTGTACTTATACGGCATCAAGGGATGGAAGATTTGGATGGCATAGAGGTTGGACGTTAGGTTTGGACAACTCAGGGTTGGATGGCTTAGGGGTTGGACGGCTCAAGGGTTGGATGGCTAAGGGTTTGATAGCCAAGGATTGGACAGATAAGGGGTTGGATGGCTAAGTGGTTGGACAGCCGAGCTGGGTTAGACGGATGAGGGTTGGATGGATTAGGTTTGGATGTCCCAAGGTTTGAACGCTCATTGGGTAAGTGCAGCAATTTGGGGGACAAAAAGGGGGTCATAAGTGGACGTCATATTGCAAATAACAAAATAATATCAACTTGTAGGGATTATTAGCAATACATACACTCAAAATTAAAAAAACTTATATTAATATGAATCGTAGCATACGGAATCTAGTTTCTAAAATACTATTTTTTTTTAAAATGGATAATATTAACTATATTAAACACTCAAAATTCAATGACTTGGTATTTTTTTTTTTAAAACGCCTATAAAATTATAGTCTGTTTGCCCATGATTTGGATGACCAAAAATTGATATATATTTTTTCTCCTTTGGTGAGAAGTTATATGCCACTATCAATCTTGGGATGGATTTTATTTTTTTATTTTTTTGAGTAATATTTTATTTTTTATGATTTTTTTCCGTGAAAGTGGTATGAAAACATAAAGAAAATAGAGCACTTTCCGTTTGCCCGCCATAACTTCATCAAAAAATATTGAAAATCAAATAATTTTTTTTTTGAACATGTATATAATTTCACCACGGTTGGGATGGTATAAGTTTTATCACATTCTGATAAGTGAAACAAAATTTGCAGTCTTAAACCTCGACATAAACATTCACGGGGAAAAAAGTGTCTTAAAGACCTACTATTAGTAAAAAAAAATTAAAATGATATTTATCCTATTCTATTCACTTAAAAATTAGTATTTCTACAAATCTAACAGTCTCCCCTACGCAATGGTACCATTTTTATGACATATTTTTTACTTTTCGACATGGTTCAAGTCCGTGGAAGACTAAATTTGATGTTTTGCTATTTTTAATGTAAAATTCAGGATTTGATGTCCACTTAATTGTCCCCCAACTTGGTGCACTTACTCCATTGTTAGACGACTTAGGGTTGGATAGCTCAGGGGTTGTTTATATTTACTTCGGTGAATATGCGCATGAAATGATTCAAACTGGTGGATAATTACATTCATAAGCTCTTATATATGTGTAAAATCTAGGTGAAATGAGTAGTATAAGGGACATGTCGGTGGAATTTTTCGGTGAATAAGTCAGCTACGAATCATAGAATATTCACCAATTTGAATTTCCATAATCCTCAATTTTCGTGAGTTTGCAAAAAATTTCCACTAAAAGTTTCCCTACCCATCTTTCATGGCAAACCACACAATGCAAAAGTGTTGGTATACCGCAAACTGCGTTGCCTTCCCTACTACCGAAGGTAACTCCTTGGGTATGTGTCATTCTTCTTCAAACGCTGCACAGAGCCTATCAGACCACTTCTCTACCCTCTGCTTGAATGGTCTTGCTCATTGATCCTTCACACAAGTACTTGCCAAATCTTTCCGCAAGTGACTTGTTCTCCATAGGGTATTCCCAGATTTTCTCCTTTGGCCCATCGGGCACCCCAATTTCCATAAACACTAGAGACAATAGAACAGCCCCAAAACTAATTTTATCTCCTGTGTGTGCTTCTTCAATGATAGTTTCCATGATGTAACTGGAGATGTTGTAAGTCACTCCCTGTGACATCTTCTTCGCAATGTGTAGCCACATTGTGTTTACTTGTGACCATCTTTCTTGGTCATTCAACTTTGTTACTAAGTGTGCAACTTCTTGTATGATTGGGTACTTCTTTAGTTTATCAATGTCCATGCCGTGTGGACCCTTGGTATACCCCAACTCCTTCCTTGTCTCTAGGATTGTGGCCTTATCATTTAAATCACCATGTTTAGATCTACCCCTGTGCCTTTCAACCCTGTTACTGTTGAGATCAATGCGGCTGTGATCCTTACCCTGTGTCCTGCAAAGTAGAAGAAATATTCATGTACCTTTCTCATCAACCACTGGTAAAAGGGTTCATATTTACCAAATTAGGGGAGATCATACAATTGGTAAAATCCAATATACTTCAACAACTTCTCCCCAGTGTCGTCATACACTGACATGTCTTCTGTTGTGTGCTTATTTGTCTTTGTGTTTAATAACGCATCCAATTCCTTCTTATTTTTAGGTGTACGATGGTTGTAATCACTGATCTTGACTCTTATGGATGTGGGAATCCCATTCTTGACCCACAATCACACCCTCTAGATACTAAATTTCTAAGAAATTACTCTCAAGATTCATTTCAACCTCTACTTCCAATTTCTTCTTCCCCTTAGCTCCCGTGGTAGGTGCTTTCTTTGGTGCCATCTATAACCTGCAATCTTCTAACTTCAAATACTCACCTTCTATCTCCTGCAACATGTAAACCCAAACCCTATGGCTCGATTCAGCGTGCCCTAGTTGAAATTACATGCCCTAGCTCTTTTGCAATGCCTTGCTTCACTCAAACCCTTTGCGACTGGGGACGCAAGCTTCCTCTATGCACAAATTTGCTCGTCACATCTCGATTCACACTCTTCACACCTGAATACTCTTCTCGCAGCTCGGTCACACTTGGCTCTTTCAAATTATCACGATTGCAACTGGTAAAATGAACTTGCATCCCATCCTTTTATATATTTTCAAAAAGTTAGTGTATTTATTGCTCCTTCACCTACTAAAAATCCTCATTAATTGATCCTTTTTTTCCATTTTCCATGCGGTACATCTTCACGCCCCAGTCATAACCTTCTAGCACGCCCTCCTACCTTCTTACTATGTAGACTTCTCTTTAGCACGCTTCCATGCACCCGAGTACCTTGTCACTACACCTTCCACTGGTAGTCTTCACGGCCTCCGCTTACCTCGTGTTATATTGTTCCATCATTTATCTCCATCTATGGTCATCTTGTCTAGAAGCAATCTATTTTCTAACAATTCTCCAATTTTGAATAGCACCCGTAGCAGTTTATTCCTTTCATGTGTACTTATTTTCAACAGTCTTGTACCTAGATATCAATAACCACCCCACACTAAGGGTATGTGTAGTCCTCTGCGCATATAAATTCTTCAAATAGTAATTAGCTTCTGGCACGCAAACATGCTTATTACACAAAAACACCAACTAAATTGACAAAGAATAGCAACAAATAAGGAAATACATTAAGGAAAATATAGAATTGAAAACCTAATCTAAATGGCAAAATTGCCTTATTACAAACACCAAGAAGACTTATTTATAGTAGGGCTTCAGCCTACTCCCGTTGAAGTACCTGGGTAACAGTGTTCCATCAAGCGCCTCTAATTGGCAAGCTCCTGTTTCAAGTATGTGAGTGATAACATACGGCCCCAACCAATGTACTTTGAGTTTTCTTGGATGGTGCAAAAACTTAGAATCATAAAGGAGCACCATCTGTCCAATTGTGAAACTTTTTATCCTTGATGTGCCTGTCATGCCATGCTTTCTGCCTGGACCTTTTCTTGTTTTTGACTCCAACGTGTCTATTTCTCATCCCTCATCCAGCTTAATTAACTTTTCAATCCATTTCTTCTAATGTTTTCTCATCAGCTAGACCTCCAACGTGTGCAATACGCAAAGACGGTAACATGAATTCCATAGGAAGAACTGCTTCCGCTGCCAAACACTAACTGAAATGGTGTGGCTTTGTTCAACCTTTTATATGTTGTGCGATATGCCAAAGTACTGCAGATACTTTATCATCCCAATCCTTTCTTCCAACATCACAATTTTTTGTCAATGTTTGGCTCAAAATTTTGTTGAAAGCCTCAACAGTCCCATTTTCCTGAGGATGATATGGTGTAGTCTTATGGTGTGCAATCATGAATTCATCCAATAAAATTCTGATTGTCTCATTAAGAAAATGTGTGCCCCTATCACTGGTCAAACTTAAAGGGCATCCATACCTTGTAATAATATTTTCCCATAGAAACCTGGCTGTTGTAGTCATTGTACAATCCTTTATAGGGGCACTTTTCTGCCCACCTTGTTAGATAATCTATGCAAGTAATGATATAGCGCGATCCAGTCCTGTGCGTGGCTGGTGAAATAGGACCTGCAAAATCTATAGCCCATTTCTCAAATGGTTATGCACTAGTAATAGGTCTTAGAGGCATTTCATCTCATTGTCCTGGTTTCCCAAGACACTGACAGTGATCACAAGCCTTGCAATATCCTTATAATCTTTATACAGGGTTTCCCACCATAATCTAGTGAGTAAAATCTTGCGAGCAATGGCGTCACCTGCATAGTGGCCACCTGCAATACCACCATGAGCTTCTTCCATAATATTTGTGTGCTCATGCTCCAGTACACAATGGCACAATACTTCATCCTGGACCTAATTTGTACAGGTCACCGCTAATCAACATATAGGGTGCCGCGTGTATAGCAAGTTGTTTCTTCTCCAAGGATTTCATTCCTTCTGGTGTCATACATGTTCGTAGAAAGACAACAATGTCCTCTAATTCTGATGTCACTCATTGTAACCTATATAACTGTGCATCAGGACATGGTATCTTCAATGGCCTGTGCTTCTTCTCCTGACTGTATTTTGGATAAATGGTCTGGTCCAAAATTACTTTTCCCTGGTTTTACCACAACTGTGAAATCAAATTCTTGAAATAAGATTACCCATCTGCATATGCGCCCCTGTAAAATGGGCTTGTTTACCAAATACTTCAATGCCATGTGATCTGTATAAAAATACAAATGGTGTAGCTAGTAGGTACTGTCTGAATTTATGTAACGCATATATCATTGATAAAGCTTTGTGCTCTGTAGTGGTGTAATTATGTTCTACAGGAGTCAACTTTCTACTAGCAAAACATATAGGATGATCTATAATACCTTCTCCCAGGCTGAGCCAATACTGTGCCAATGGTCATGCCAGAGGCATCCACATGTACATGAAATGGTTGGTCCCATGAAGGAAAACACAGAATAGGCGCACGACAGTAAGTTTCTCCTTTAATGTCTCGAATGTGCACTGCTGCAGTTCCCCCTAGTAGAACGTACCTTTTCCTTTCAGTATGCTTCTCCAAAGCTACATAAACCTTGAGCATATCCTTTAATAAACTTCCTGTAATATTCTGTATGGCCCCAAAAATCCCAGCACACCTCACTTTGAAATATAGGATTTCTTAGGCCAATAATGACTACAACCTTAGTTTTAGGATCAACAACAAACCTTGCTTGCAGATTATGGTCCTGGTAAATATTCCAAATGGTGTAGAAAATATGCATTTTACTTGATGTTCAAAACGTCACCATACTTCAACTGTCTACATCTTTGCAAACATTAAGCGCATTGCATGTATCACAATGACACTTTGACTAGTCCATAATCGTCCAGAGTCATCTAAATAAACCTGTAAGAAGTTGTGAATAAACTCTTTAAACACCTTAACTATGCATGAAAAATGACAGACATGAGGCATTTTTCAGACCAAAAGGCATCATAGTATAGGAAAAGCTACCTTTCGTAGTAAAAGTAGTTTTTTTCCTGATCCTTGGGCAATCCTAACCTGTGCGGTGATAAGCCTAGATGGAACCCATCTTGTGCAATGAATAGATTTCACACCCTGTAACGCCTTCTAGTATTTCCTCGGTGAATGGCATAGGAATGGGATCAATCACACTTGAAAAATTCAGCTACTCTGTAGTCCACACAAATCCTAATTGAGATGAATCCTTCTTGATACTGATCAAAGCATTGGAATAACCCAGCATCTAACATCATGGAGTTGAGGTACTTGATGATTCCAGGACTTCAACATTTTGTCAATCTCTTCTTTGACCTTTTCATGCAAGTTGGGGTTCATCATGTAGGTTCTCTTTATAACTGGGAGAACACCCTCTTTGAAGCTTTATATTCATTTCTCCTAATGTTAAATCATGCATGCCTTTAAGCTCATAGTAAACTCCTAGGGAAGCAGTGTCCTGATAATCCCATAGTGACTTATATGATTTTTTGCCACTTCAGAGTCTGAAATAGTCTCTAATTATGGCTTCCATAGGCTCAGTATTTGACCCAATATTCACATTCTTTGTCTTCATAGGTTCATGAAAGGCGCGCGTGAGTCTTATCTACACTGCTCCAACACCTCACGCCTACCCGTTGAATGGTTTACATCCAAACATTCTACTTCTTCATCATCCACTAAGTATTTTTTCGTTTTTATCGCTTCTCAAGGAAAGTGCACTGAAGTGTGTGGCATCGGCCCCTATTTCTTAAAAAATACATGCTTCTGATTTTCCTTCTGTGACAAATCAGCAGCACCCCTGGATGTAAATCAGGTTTCTAAGTTAATTCTAGAGCATCCATGTGTGATTGCACAACATGGAAACCTCTCTCCAAGTGTGGGACTTGTGATAAATGAGTAGTTTCAATTCCAGATTAGAGGCTGGTTTCAAACTCCTCTAATTTATTCTATAAATGATTTTGTACAACCTACAGAGGTTCTAATCCTAATTTTACCCTAGATTGCAAGGAGACAGGGATAAAAATTAAAAATTGAAACTAAACTAAAGATGGTGATGCACCAAAAGGAGTGGTGAAACACTTCTTGCCATATAAATAGACACAAATTCATGAAATGCAACAAGGGAAAACATACACAAGCTGATAGATGTAATTAGAGGTCTTGAAATGAAGTAAAACATACAAACAGTTGACTTGAAAGCATTCACAGAGTTTGCACTGTCAATTTCTATGAAAAAATCTGATTCCATAATCAAAGAGGTATAAACCTCATTACAAACTGTGAAAAAGGTCTGATTCTCACAACTATCACTTGCTGGAGAACATGAAAGAAGAAGTTTTCGCGGTACCAAAAAGTGTTCAAACCCTCAAGAAATGAGCCTCGAATCTGGCTTTTACATGCATGTTCGAGCCCAGGAGAGAGAAAATGTAAAAAATTTTCCTTTTGATGTAAAATCCATCCAAATAGCATGGCAGGACCTTGGCATATCCTTTAATAAACTTCATTTATGACCATGCTGGAGAAATTCATGCACCTCACTCTGATATGGTAGGATCTTTTAGGCCTATAATGACTGCAACCTTAGCTAGGATCAACCAACAACCTTCCTTGCAGATTATGTGTCCTAATACTATTTCCAAATGGTGTAGCAAATATGCACCTTGGATTTTCAAATAGATACTCAATTTTATACAGCTTTCAAACATTAAGCGTAGATTGTCACAATGATCTTTAACAAGTTCCATACACCATCCAATCATCTAAATAAAATTGGAAGTTGTGAATAAAATATTTAAACGCCTAAACAATTATTTGCTTTGAAAATACAACAATTCACGTTTTTCAGTCCAAAAGGCATCACAGTATAGGCAAATGTATCCCATTTAGTAGTAAAAGTATTCTTTTCCTGAGCCTCCTGGGTAATCCTTTGAACCTGATGATACCCAGAGAACCCATCTGTAAATGAATAGATTTTGCGCCCTACAATGCCTTCTAGTATTTCCTCAGTGAATGGCGTAGGAAAGGGATATGTCACACATGCAGCATTCAACTCCCTGTAGTCCACACAGATCCTTATTTGGCCATCCTTCTTGATACTGATCACCATTGGACTAACCTATTCTGACTTGTCCATGGGCTTGATGATTCCAGACTTCAACATTTTGTCAATCTCTTCCTTGACCTTTTCCACGCAAGTTGGGGTTCATCCTTAGTAGGGTCTCTTTCTAACTACGGCATGCACCCTCTTTAAGCTTTACCTGTCATCTCTCCTATGATTCATGCATGCGGGCTTTAAGTTCATGGTACCATCGAGGGAATAAGTCTTGATAATCCCGTAGTAACTCTATGATTTTTTCCACTTCAGAGTCTGACCAATAGTCTCCAATTATGGCCTCCTTAGGCTCAGCATCTGATCCAATATTCACTTTACCTTGTCTTCATAGGTTCATGATAGGCACGCGTGGTCTTATCTGCATTGTCCAACACCTCATGCCTACCTGTTGAATGGTTTACATCTAGATTTTCTACTTCTTCATCATCCACTAAGTAGACCATTTTTCCTTTTTCTTTCTCAAGGAAAATGCGCTGAAGTAGCGTGGCATTGGCCTCTGGCTTCAACATTTCCTTCATCAAATAACTGCTCCTGAATGAGTTCTTCAGCCTTGGCACTATCTCCCATAGTTAAGCACTTTATGACTTTTAATGCTTCTTCCACCAGAGGCTTGGTAGAGAAGAAGTCAAACATCTGGGTCATTCCTGTAATTAAATCCTGCCAATTTCAGTCTCTCTATGGAGTTCTGCATATACATACCAAGCACGCGTGCAACCTTGTAAAGTGGAATAAAACTTGTGCACCAAAGCGAAGGTGGTAAAGCTTCCTTCCCCTCTGTCCAGAGTCTCTCACACTTCTGAACGTGGTGCTGAACAGGTTGATTACCATGATAAGTACATATTTGAGTAGGTGCATTACTCCTGAAGAACCTAGTGGTAAGAGCAATCCTAATTTCATTCCATCCTACAAGATTATCCTTGTGGACCACCCACCAGTGCGTTGTTGTCCTGCGTAGGGTATATGCTAGCATATTCCTTCTCTCCAACTGGTCTATCCACTGTTCTTCCATGGCACACAGGAACACCATAGGGTCTCCTTCTCCAATGTAACAAGGTATTGAGTTGTTACCTATTCTCCTTGATATAACGTGGTTTGCAATCCCTAGTGAAATATGACTCTTTACTTCGTGCCCCACCAACTCATAAGTGTTATGAGCCCAATTATCACAAGCAACACTTGTAGTATCACTAATAGACTGTGCATCCTCCCACTGAATGATTCCTTCTTTACATGGCTCAAGCACCTCTGGATCCCAGATGGCACGTACATAAATCTGATTCAGGTCTTCTTCACTCAAGGGCTCAACATAGGGCACAAATTTTCCATCTGTTAAAGGGATAATAACTCTTTCCTCTTTGTTTTCAAAGCTGATATAACCCTTGTTGAACCAAAGATTAACATTATTTGCATAGCACCAAGGATGCCCCAATAGAGCTGGGAAGCTATCTGACTCTGTTAATGCTAAAACCTCAAAATCTCCAGTGAACTTGGCTCCTTGTATGGTAATGGATGCATCTTTCAAAAATCTGATGGGAGTGGCCTTAGTTTGGTTAGCCATGAACAATACATTAGAGGATGATTATAATGGAGGTCTCCCCATTTGTACCCATGCATCTAAAGTAAGAACATTGACTTCCACACCTATATCAATAAATATATTACTCAATAGCCACCCATCCACAACAACATTCAGAGTTATTTCCTTGTCATAATCTAGGCTATGAGGGGGAAGATTTGCACATGCAGGATCTGTCATCCAGTCTCATTACTTGTGTGTGGAGTGTTTCCTTTTAACCCATTCCCCAATAGTGGAATGATATTCTCCTGGCACAACAATTTTCACACTTCTCTCAAGTCATCCATATCAGTTTGGATCATCTCTGATGCTTTCTTTTGCTCCATCTTCTCATGATTGTTCCTTTAAATATTGTATTTCACCCTGAAGATTCCTGAGTACCTCCATGGTTTCCTATTAAACCTCCTTCTGATGGGCATGGGATCTGGGTACCATGCATGTAGAACCTCCTCCTTAGTGATGGTAGGCTTCTGTCTGTAATGCTTCTTTGGCATGCTCGCTTCAGCACAGGTAGTGATCCTTACTTGTAATGCCTCAGATTCTGGTTCCAACTTGGGCATCCACTGATTTTCCACAGCACGTCATATCCTAACCATCCCCACACCTTTTTTTTCTTATTTATGTTGCTTGACTAAGATGCTCATACAAGTCTAGGCATTCCTCATAACTATGATTCTTTCCACAGAAATAACATGTAATATTCTAAGGACATTCATGCCTGTAGTGGTCAGGAGATCCACATGTATAACATGTTCCACAAGGGAACTCACCTCTTCCACCACCACGGCCTCGTCCTCCAAATCCACCATGGTATCCTTATCCTCTACCATGAAATCCTTCAAAATGCCCTTCATTCCAATCATAGCACGCCTGATTGTGATCTTGTTCCTGATGCTCGTTATTGCCTTTAGAGTTATCTAAAACTCATGTCTGTCATACACCAATATCTATAGCATCATGGATCTGACCAATCAGTCGGCATCTTCTGTGTCATGAGTCTTGGACCTACAAATTTTAGTAACAAGAGACATTCTTCCTTATCATGCGTTGTAGTAATGGGCAGTGGCTAGCATCATGGTTTAAATGGCATATCTCATAGTCCAACAACAATGAGCGCACTGATCTATGGGGACAACTATCCTTTGTGTGACCTTCCACTTCACAATTTGTGCACCAAATCCATGTGCGCATCTCATGTGCTAAATTTTTCGATAGCTTCTCCAACTGCTTTGGCATAGCTGCGATCTGTGCTTCTAAAAATGGGCTCACCCCAGTGTCTATACTTCAACTTCCTCAACACGTAAAGCTTCTTCAAGTGCTTCATGTTGATCAATGTATGTCTTATGTGATAAAACCCTTCTAAAAGGTGTAATCAGGCCTCTAACAAACCATTGCGCATGTTGGCTTGTCATGAATATCATAAGAAATCTTGGATAATAGTGTTTTGAAATGAGCATCATACTCTTTAACACTTTCATTAGTGCCTTACTTAATATCCTTGAGCGCACTTATACTCTTTTGCTCAAACTCAGGGATGTGAAACTCTTTAAGGAATGCATCTTTTAAAGTTGTATAGTCTATGCAAGTCTCATCAGGGTCAAACTTTATGTACCAACTATGTGCGCGCCCTTGTAACGTAGTAGCAAATTGGTTTGCCCTACGCTCAGAAGCCATATTCCTTTTGCACACCATAGTATTTCACACATGTGTACATGTTTAGCAGTATCCTCTATGCCCCTATACTCTGGGAGACGAAGATACATCTCCATGTAAATATTTTGGTGTTGGTGCAGACCTTGCCTACCTGATCCAGAACCTCATGTGTTTCCTCTACCTTTAGAACCACTAGATCCACCAGAGCTAGAGCCACCTATACCTCCTGATCCCGAACCTGTAGCTGGAGTTAGACCAGAAGATGTACTTCCCTATGTCCCAATGGTAGTACTGAACTATACCCCGATAGTCTGTGAAGTGTTACCACTCCCAGAAGAGAGTCCAAAAATATGCACGCTTAAATTATGTGTGGATGGTACACCCTAAAAGGTACTCCCGTATAACAATGAAGTCATTTGCACTGCCATCGTTGTGCTTCTTATATGACTCACTCTTGCTCTCCCACTACCTGAATTAACTTGCTGACTATTTTTTATACTAGATATTGGAAGACCAAGCACAAGGGTAAAGTTTTCAAGTGGATTCAAAAGTGTTCCGCACATGGCCAGGTCATCTCTGCTGGTGTGCTTCTACATGAGGCCGACAGGAGGGTTCCATGTCATGCTTTCCCAAATGGGGGAGTTCCTGATGCTCAGGTTCCACGTATTCTGCATGAACTTCAAATCCTTCCCAAACTATCTCTCTCCACAATGCCATTCATCTCTGCAACCTCCCATTGATTTTCTACCTCCCTCTCATGCACCTCATTATACTTAAGCCACATTTCCTCTCTCTTCCTCTCTGCCACTAGGTCTTCCATATTTCACCAATCCTACTCTCTGCCCCTGCACGTGGTGGGGTTTAGTTAGCCATCAGTTTACTCTCCAAGTTCAGGGTTACCATCGAAATTTTGATAGCCAGTGGAATGCCTTGCAGGTAAGTTCCTCTGGGATATCGTAAAAATTGGAATTCAGATACCTCTGGGCACAAATAAGTGGAAATTGAGTACTCCAAGATATAACTATTCAGAACACCATGGAACCACGTATCAACAGCGCAATTCCAAATCAGAATTGCACCATCATAAAGGGTCTAAAATTCTTCCTACATCCAGACAAGTGTGTGATACCTCCAATTTTGTTTAGATGCATAAGCAACTAGCCACTCATCGTTCTACTAGAAACAAAACTAGTCATACAGATTCTCCTCCACCCACGTGCATGCGTAAAACTTAGATCCGAGTGCTGAACCTCCGTACGTATTCTTCTTCCAGGTCTATGTATCCACTCCTCAACACTTGCTAGGGTCAACTGGTATGTCTTCATCACGAATCATCCTGAAAAATAACTGAAAAAGAGGTCCAGGCAACAGAACTAATGATGTAGCCTAGAATTCACCGATAAAATCCCAAGTGCACTAGCACATCACTCAGCCTAGACTAAGTGCTCACCTGAAGCACGCAAAGGTACCAGGCCCCTCTTTAGGGTTGTTGTTGCAGTGTGTTAGCACGATGAAGACTTAATGCATTCAGATCCATAACTAATATATCATTCTACAGTGCAGGTTCAGATCTAGATCTAGAGAATAACAAACTTAAAATATAACCATGATGAAATCAAGCATGTAAGAACCAATTATACTTAGGATTTGATACTCTGATTCAGCCAATACCCTCCATTGCATTAAACATGATAAATGCACAGAAGTTTATTACAATAGATAATACCATAGTTTATGCGCACATCAGATTTGGTAGCATAACCTCATAATAACTCAGTTATCACACACCACTCTCTACTACGTGGTTCATTACATATTTATAAGGGTGGGGACTTTCCCTTCACCACTTATCTAATCCTAAAATAGGTTGCATGCTATTATTAGCCACGCTTCATTACAATAATAGCCACACATGCAAGTGCGCTAACAATAGACTTCTTCTAGTTAACTTGTCAGTAGTAAATCTATTCTCATCATGTACCCATGCAAAGTTCTTCGTAGTCGATACCCAAAAAATAGCCAATGCATGTCGCACAATTCTTTAACCGGTTTGTGTGTTCGGCACGCTATCTCCAAAAATAGCCTGTACACGTGAAAATGTCTAAGTCCCAAATCTATCTCTCTCCTTCATGCATGATTCTTTCCTGACCCTACCACACCTTTGAACGCACTTTGTTCTTCCACACGAACCTTCCGTATGTATTTCACTAAGTGCCATAAATAGGAACTATTGCATCTCTGAGCTGCTACCAAGTTCTGTGTGGATCTGCAATAAAACCTCTCACATGGGTCTACCATATGTATAACTATAACTATGCACCAAGAAGTAAGTTTGTCTCTCCATCACTGCATCAACCTGTACAAACATGAAGACAACCTCCTCTACAATATCTAGATCTACATGGATCAATTATACAACATGATCTCATGGATCTATGAATACAAGATCTCACAACAACCTGTGGATCTAACAATATAAGACTAGATCTATATGGATCAACAATACATCATGATCTCATGGATCTAAAATACAATATCTCACCAACATGTGGATCTATAAGAAGAAAATCTATGTGCTTTTCATACTATGCAATCCATTACAATGAGACAATAACTATACAAAGGAAATACATTAGAAGATGTTACCCTCTTCTCACCATTCAGATGTACCTATTATAATTGTGCCTGTTATTTCCTTTTGTCCATCTTTTCTCCATGGAAGCTTTGTCTTCATGTAACATTTTCTTTCTTTCTCTTCTTCTTCTTCATTCTCTAAATCTAGGAGAATCAAGGATCTAACTCAATACTTTTCCAATTAACCTTCTAACCCTAGCTTTCATGCTTATATAGGCATATACAAACTTAGGGAACTTAGTCATGCAATTACAATCAATAGATCTGTTGTAATACTAAATTTAGATCTAATTCCCGTGAGTTAAATAAAACACTCACACACAGGTAACCAATTTCGGTTAGCCCTAAGCGATGACGGTTCCTACTTGCTTGATTGATGTCGGTCCCTTCATAACTGATGTCGGTTACTATATTTTCTAGCAAGTTGATAAAGCATGATAACTGTGAATCAATTCATCTCCACAATCCTAACACTATGAAGGTATGAACTGTAGCTCTGTAATGTTGAATGGGGTGATTGATTCACCCAATGTATACCCCCTTCTTCTTGTTGTATGCGACGTCGTGAGGAGGATGTGACCCAAAGGAGAGGACCAAACACTAACATGAAACTAAAACCCTATAGGGGAGGGATGTGCTTTGTAGAAACCAAGGCACGTGTAAATAAAGTGGCTATGACATGTGTTATTACAAACAAGACAAATTAGCATATAGAAAACAACGTGTAATCAAGTAAGAAAGAATACAATGTAGACTATGAAAAGAGGGTTGCAAACATGGGGCATCACTCATAATGTTGCAAAAAAATCAGGGCCAAAGAGGTCAAAAGCATACAGGCAATTATTATACAAGACATAGGGCAAAGCCTGCAAATAATGGCATATAATAGAAGACAATGGAAAAGAGTATTAGACAACCATGGTGGAAAATAGTTCCTGCAAAGTAAATGTTGCACATGAAGCACCCGTTAGCATGTTAAAAAGATATAAAGTATGTCAAAGCATGTATAGATATATAGAATAAGTAGTGTGCTAGTAAAATTAGAAAGTATCATGTAATGGAATAACATCACCTGTGATGTGTAAGAATATAGATGCCCCTAAGATCCTTGATGGGAATGATAAGAGGTATAGTGCCAAACATCAATACTACATGTAAAGATCTATAGGAATTCTACATTCACAATGAAATACCAAGCGGATGTGCATGTGTATATAGAAAATATAATGACATACTGAATATTTGAGTAGCATAGTAAGTAAAGTGTGCATGTGAGTATAAATAAGAAATAACAATGTGCAACTAATATATGCAGATGTATGAGTGATGTGATGATGATGGTATGCAAAATGTGAATGTGATAGGGGTAGTGTGGGCCCCCTTAGAGGATGTGTGTGTATGAGTAAGATGAGGTTCATTCAGAAAAGACCCTTCGAGAATCAAGAATGAACCATAAAACAAGAGTGTGTCATCAGGACATGGTTTGAATGATGTGTATGCTAGAAATATTGATAATGGGGTACAAAGTTTAAAATGTGAAGTGAGGTTCATTTCAGATTTAGACCCTTAAGATTCGAGTATGAACCATGAGACTAAAGTGTGGCATAGGGTAATGAAGACACAAGTTGTGCATAATGAATGTTTAGAAATATGAAGTATGGAGCACGGATCATAATAGTAGAAATGTTTGACACTTGATAATATTAGGAGGGGGAATAAGCATGATGTCCCCCAAGTGTGGGATGTATAGAAGAATCAAGTAACATCATCTAAGAGACCATCATTGTCATGTTTGAAGCTGAATGGATATGCATCCAAGACTTGATAAGAAATAGTATGAGGTTGATCACATAAAGATCCATTGCGGCGTAAATTGTACATGCACATTGCGTATTTTTCATCAGTGAAAGTTGGTAGTGGAAAACCATGTGCATACCAATGAGTATTATTTTGTGAATAGCTGAGAAATGAATCATTGCAAATAAATACATGACCAAAAGGCATGGGAAATGAGATATAAATATGATCAGGATCTAAAGTGCCCCCAAATATAGTCAATCCAAGACTACCCTTATGTAATTGGAGAACTACAAGAAGTGCGTGCAAGAAATAATGATAGATGGAATACGCAGAGACTATATGCAGAAGGGATAAGAACATATCTATGATAGAGATAAGTAGAGTAAGGTGGAGGTAAAATATCATCCAATGTGAATCTAATCTAAGCCAAGCCATCATGTGCACATATAGTATCAGATCAAGTAGGATTGAATGGAATATTTTTTTGGTAAGAGTTATTCATGAAAAGAGTGCATGTGAAAGGAGGAATTGTTGATGTAGATTGTTTATGGGAAGATGAAGAAGGTGGAATGACATCCAATGTATGGAAAGACCCCCAATAAAGTACCATAACATTAGTAGAAGGAGGGAGTAGTGACGAGGTAGATGAGACATTTTCCATTCCACAAATACTTCCTTTGAGTGGAGGAAAGGTGTCCAGATAGTCCATGGGTTTTTTGTCTTTAAAAGTAGCTGAAGTCTAAGTAAGTAGTGCAGTGGTTGGATCTATGCTACAATATTTGAAGGGATCGTGATCAAAGATGATTGTATATTCAAATTCATTATGTAAGAATTTAACACACCAGTGCACGGTAGAAGGAACTGACTGCATGGCATGAAGCCATGGCCTACCAAGTAAGCAATTGTATTAAATTGGTATATCAATAACAAATAATACCATAGGAATAGTTTTTGGACCAAAAGTGATAGGTAAAGTAATATTTCTTATGCATGGATGCGTAGAAGAATCATATTCATGGATAGAAATGGATGATGGGCTAACATAACTAGAGGAAATTCTGATGTTTTAAAGGAATGATAAAGTACAAATATTAATCTCAAATCCATTATCTATTATAGTTCACTTAGTACCCATGTTATAGATGTGAGGCAGTATATATAGAGGAGGATCATTGTCATAAACAGAAAGATCGATAGTGAGATTGGATGGAAAAGTAATTTGTGAGAAAATACATCTACAAATGTCTGATATACTATGTTTGGATGAGTAGTAGAAGAAATGTGAGTATTAGCCAAGAGAGTAATGATTTTAGCTCAACAATTAGGATTGGCTAGCAATAAATCATGGATGGAGATATCCATGATTAGAGGATCCTAGGAAAATGAAAGAAGCAATGAAATGAAGAATCAAAAGTTTTTGAATGAGATGAGTTCAACAAATGATTTTTAAAAATATTGAAATTATTTTTAAACCCTGGGATATTGCAGAGTCACGTATGATAAATAATAGCTAAAACACATATCTGACACAAGCAATAAGAAAAGTAAATTTGAAAACCTAAGTGCAAGAGAGATGATAAAATATTTAGCTGATTAGCACTTGATCTTGAAGTATGTTGGACTGGAAAAATGATGAACAGGAGGAAACTGTTGCACTCGCACTCAGAAAATTATAAAATTTTCAGAATAGGATGGACCTGGGCACTTGGAAAGGGGATGGGGTGCCGAGGCACCAACGACATATGTTAGGCACCTGTGATTGCTCAGAAGCTCAGAAAATGATTTTTCTTGTGTCATCAAGTGGTCACTAACCTTCACTGTTGATCACATGTATGTCACACTATGTCCGTAGAATTCACTTACAACCTACAAAACACATTATCTCTTGCAAAACCCCAAAACACAAAAAATCCAAAAAAATAAAATATGCAAATGGGGAGTTAGATAGTGGTCACCTGACTGAGTGAACTTACGACCAAGCACTCACTATATTTCAGACTCCATGTAGTTCTTGTGTGTGTGTGTGTGATAGAATTGTGCCCTAGGAAGCTCTTGTGCAAGATGCACTTAATAGCAAATGATAGATAGATGTAGCAATGTAGATATATGTGTGGATTAAAAAAATAAACTTCCCCTTCTACGCATGTATGTAGATATTACAGTCCTTTTTCCTTTAAATGAATCTAGATGGATGCCTTTTATGCTCTTAGAATTCATGAGGATGCAACCTTAGGTGATGATAATAGATGCTTATAATTTGGTACTTTATTTTGGTCACATGACATTTTATTTATATGATTCTCTCGTTTGAATTTCGTAATTAAGCACTAAAATTCTAACCCGTAAGAAAAAAAGATTCTCAAAAGGTAAAAATTTACCCAAAAGGGGTGAGCAAGATACAAAGAGGTCGAGGGTGCCTAGAGGGGATAAGGGTTGCATGGGCCCTAGCATCCTGGTTGGGCACTGATGACTAGAGAAAAGAAAGATGAAGTAATGAAAATTTAGACTAGGCAGTAGGGTTGTGTAAGGCAAAAAGAGAGAGTTAGAAAAAAAGTAAAGAGGCCAAAGATAGTAGTCAATTACTATTTTTCTCACTTAGGAATGAAATGAATGTAAGTATGTGATTAGGACCTAGAAATATACCCAAGTGTGTGATTTTTTGTCTATATGTGCCATGAATGTCATGGTAATTTCACTTTTATTATCTCTTTTTTAACGATTTTCATTGACAATGTTTTTACATTACAAATTTACTATTGAATAACTTTAGATCATATTCTTAAATGTTATTTTTGGTTGTATAAAATTTGGCACTGAATAAAAGGACCACGAGTAATATTAGATTTTATGTGTTTGGGATTTTAAAGAAAATGTATTAGTAGTGATGACAAATTCTCCTTTCACACTTAATCTGGACCTTTGATATGCATGTGAATGATTTCAAAGCCATTCGACATGCTATTTGCTTCTTCCTTGAACGTAAATCTGAAAAGGAATGTGGCTTTGTGTAATTTACTCAAATATTATATGGATATCTCAAGGATGATCCCATTGGAAATTAGATGAAAGTATTAGTGAAAGTTAGCAATAATTTCAAATGTTGTGAATTGAATATGCAATCTTCAAAGTTTTCTATATAAGTATTTATAAGAGTAATAATGGAATTTTTGAATATGTGTAGACCGTAGCAAAATGAATCAATGGAATCCAAGGTTCTTTATATGGAGGGAACTTAGTGCTTTCATTGAATAAAAGGGTTGTATAGAGTACCACCGAGGATGAATCAAGATCAAAACAAAAGACACGCAACACAAGGAAAAGGTATAATACTAACAAACACACTCATGTTGTTAATAATGTCAATGACCAAATACTATCCTGTATGAAGGGTGGTATCTATTTTACCTAAGTTGCAATCCTAGTTTTTATATGTATGTTTTGCTTTTTTTTCTTAAAAAAAAATTAACCATGATTCCTCGCCTAAAAAAAATACATCATTCCTTTTTTGAGAGCCTCTATATCCTTTAAATTTATCTTGAAACTACTTTTCTTAAAAGATATACTATTGTTTAAGCATTAAAATGTCTTATAATGTGTATTATGCATAGGTTCCTGATTTTGTATCCTCTTGCTCTTTTGAGGATCTGAGAAAAGCATTTGGAGGATCTTGTGTTCTTTGCAGCTACATAGGAGGCCTTGAAGGTTGCTATAAATTTCATTTTCATACTAAGGAGTGCTTTCAGATTTATCTTAGAACACATGATTATTAGGCATTTACAAAGCGATTGTGAATCTCATGTTGCACCCATGTTCTAAGACGATGAAAATGAGAAGGAACAAATGTCATAAGACAGAAAAGAAATTACTAAGCAAATTTCAACAAGAGATCAATTCCCTCTTTCTATGCTAAGTAGAACCCAATATCAAACCTTAAGACTAAAAAGACAAACATCTATACAATTAAAGTTGAATAGGACATGCATATCTATTAAACATTAATGAAATAATTTAATTAGTATTAACACATTTTGTGTTGAATCTTTCTATTATTTTGTGCTGAAAATTTCTATTATCTTCACATGCACAGCAAATCACATGAATGTAATCTTCTTTATTCACTGGGGACATCAAGTTCATTAGATTATCTTTGTTTGAATTTGATTTTTTATTTTTAGAATTTTCAAGCAAACAATATTTTAAAATAATTAGGTCAACATTTAATAAAATGGTTTTAGGGATTTGGCAATAAAATCTTTAAGATATCACTCATATTTTTAGAATTATTTCTGACTTGTTACATTTTCTATATATGGTTTCGTTTGTTGATACTAAAAAAGGCATAACATTTTTTTTCATTCTAAACATCGATGCTAGAAAATTATGCCTCCTTATATAACATTAAAAAGTTTAGCTATGAATAACTATATTGGCTTATTTTAGGGCTTTATGGAATCGTTTAATTTGTTACTTCAATTCCCGCATTATTTTCATTGCATTCGTTAGTATTTGAATCTCTCAATAACAAACTTTTGCATCCCTCCCTCCCGCTATCCACCTCCCTTATGTGTCACCCTATCAGTGTTCCCATTACACACTTATGGTGTAATTGCTAATTAAATACAACTTGAATATTTGTGCTTTTTTCTACTTTACTTTCTCATCGTTACATATGAATATTGGGTGTGGCATAAAAAAGGCATCAACCTACATTTCTTTTCTGTAAACTTGTTATCTATTTCCAATACCTTTCTAGATGCAATAATTGATACAATATATTCCCTTTGAAAAATGTTAATTTGCATTATACTTATATTTTTTTTGCTATTATTTTATGAATTTGTTATTGTTGACACCTAAATTATGCTTTGGCAATCTTATTGCCAAACGCACACAAATTACTCTCATTCTTGCCAATTCCATTATAATTAGTGATTTCCACTAATTAACTAACGTTTCTTACCATTTTGGTCAATTAACAACGCTTTTTTGGTTACCAAACCTCTTTCACATTCAAGATGCCACTTTATAATGAATCACAAGTCAAAATCCTCTTCAAAACAGACAATTAGCGATTATTAGATAATTAAGCCTATTTTGCCCTTGTCTTGGTTAATATACCTTACTATTGACTCAAACCCCTCTTCCAACCACTCAAAATCACCCCACCTTCCTACACAACCTCTCAACAAGCTTCAAAAGTTTATCCTAGCATCCTAGTTGACCCTAAGCGGTTGATTTAAGGCTCCTCACATTGTAATCACTTGTTAATTCACTAATTTGTGATTAACAAAGATTAATCACGATTATCAATTCTAATATAATTTGTGATTTTAATCCCACATGCACCAAAATACAAGTTTTCCCCAAATGAAAAACTATAAAAAGAACTAACCACAAACCTTTATACTTTACACCATGCTTTGATTTACATCTCATATAAGAAAATATGATTTATAGCCAAGCTTAATCCTTGCCTAAAATCTTCAATGGGGTTAGTAGATGGGTATTCAAAATGGCCATGTATTCATTTGGAGAGACCATTTCACCTTCTTTTAGAGTAACAACCATCATAATTTGATTTCACCTCTTAGGTCTATTTAGGCCCATGTTAGGTAATTGAACATATTAGTAGGCATGATTACTTATATTTTGAATTATATTCATGTTAGTTAAGCATTCCATTAAGCTCTTATCTTTAGTGTTACATCTCTAGACTTAGAGCCTTGACTATAGGTGGCAATGGTCTTAGCCTACCTTAGTTAGTATTGCAATACACTTTGTAAATTTTAGGGTTGCTTTCAATCGTCTCAAAATAAGAATCTTAACTATGTTTCAAAATAAGACCATTTTTGATGCCTTGACAGGTTCTTTTGATCCACTCATAGAGAAAATCAATACGATTAGAATTAAAACAAGGAGAGTGCATTGTGGCAATGTGATGGGCTCACCTTGTTATCTTAGAACCTACTTCCCCTCCTCCTCAAGAGAGTCATTATGATGTGTTAGATGAACTAGAGAAGACTACAACTAAGATTTCAATCTTAGACCTTCTAAGGATTTCTAACATCCATAAGGATATACTTTGCAAAACATTACATAGATCAAGAGTATCTATTAATGTTGACCCAACACATTTACAGGCCATGGAAGCACAAATCATTCTTGTAAGACACATAACCTTTAGTCTGAACATAAGCCTTAACTGAAAAATCCCTCCCATAACCTGCCCTTACATATTGAGGTAATAATCAAGCATAAGAAGGTCAAGAGAATGCTTGTGAATGGCAGGGGTCGGGTCTTAACATTTGTACTCTTAAACTAATTTGTCAACTAGGCTACAAAATAATATTATTTGGAGACAAAGGTCATCACCATAAAGGTGTATAAAAATGAAGAACAGACAAATCACCTAGAATTATCACTTTCTCATTGGAAGTTGGTCCTATAACCCATGCTATGAAGTTTAATGTCTTAGACCTAGAGCTCACTTACAACATCTTGCTCAGTTTTCCTATGGATTCATGCCATGCAGGTTATGCAATCAACGTATCGTTAGTGTATAAAGCTATCATTATGAAGGACATACACTTACTATACAAGGGGATCCCCAACCATTTGCTCATTACAAAGCATTGTCGGGCTATTTTCCTACCATCTATAAGTGTCCCTCAACAAATATTGTCTATCCTTGTTCAGTATCAGAGGATCTTGCTTCATGAGTGGATCCAGACAACTTAGACTCTTAGTAATAATAGTGCATCTACAACATAATCTCCTTTTTCTATGTGGGAGATGAAATTCATGGGACAATGGTTGTGGATAGTATAATCTTCAGCAAGCCCTTATGGTTCAAAAAATTCCTACTATCAACCCAAGAATGGGGTAGACTGTGTTATAAATTCCAAATATCAAGGGAGAATTGTCCCGTTTGACAATTTCACTTTAGGTGGTTTGCTAGAAGATGAAAGAATCCTCAATGATATTATATTTCATCCTCAAGATCATGCAATGGATTTTTGTTACAATTCATCTAGGTATGTTATCCCTAACAGAATCATGCTTACTATGAGATATCAAGGATGTGGTTGTGGCCTCCAAGAATAAGGTATGTTAGAAGCTCTTCCAATACCTCATCATATAATGGGTAAATCAGATATTGGCGTCCATTTGTATGAGTCTCACCCTTTAGATAACGGGTATGGTTCTTCTAAAAGTGAGGATAGTTTTTCCAAAAATGAAAGTCAAAAAGAGATTCCTGGTGTAGTATTTACGATGACCTCACCTCTATGAAACCTATTCTTGTAACATGGCTATCCTTACCATAACTTCATATTACACCCACGGTATCCCTTATAACTCAAAAATTAAACCTCATCTACCCATCACTCATGAATTGGGATAAACAACAATAGGCACAAACCTATTGACGTGTTTCAAAACAATGAGGCTATTAGTGAGTTTCTTGGGCATCAGAGATATAACATTACAAGAAATGATCACAAGAAATGATTCTCCATTCAACTCAACATGCATGCACATACTTCGGAGAGGAGGTATAGTTGTGTCGACACTTAAGTAAAAAAGTGATCAAGGGAAAGAGTCCTATAGAAAAGCCTTGCAGAAAGAAAAAGGGGAAGTTTTACAACGAAAACCTCTTCGAGGCGCTTGTGGAAAAACAAGCACCAAAAACCTATGGGATAAGATAGTGTACCCATATAAAGATGAGGATCTCCCTGAACCACTTATGATAGAGGAGGATCTCAATCTTCCATCTTGATCCTACATGCATATGGAGTATGAGTCAAAGCTACTAGTGGAAGATAAAATATATGTTAACATCAGTACGACAGATGAGTTTGCCTAGAATAGTTAAGTTGGGAGCTTCGCTCTTAGCTCTAAGAGTAGTAAAAATTTATAGGAATTTTGAGAGAGTATGTAGGTATCTTCATTTGGTCTTATGTTGACATGCCAGGACTTGATCCTGCATTAGTGGTGCACAATCTTGTTGAGCTCCTAAATGCCAAGCCCATCAAACAAAAATCTTTGAAAGATTCATCCCCACGTCACCTTACTGGTAAAGGGAGAGCTAGAAAGGTTATTAGAATTAGGATTCATTAGGCATATCAAATACTCAGAGTGGATTTATAATGTGGTACCAGTCTCAGAAAAATCTAGTCGGTATCATAGTGTGTACCGATTTTAGAGATATTAGTAAAGCTTATCCCAAGGATGACTTTCCTCTCCCTAACATATGACATTATCATCAAATATACTACTGGTTATGAGATGCTATCACTCATGGATGGCTTCTCATGTTATAATCAAGATAAATATTGGGGAGGTAGTATCACACACAAGATAACTTTCACAACCCCATGGGGGATGTTCTGATACCAATTCATGCCCTTCGGCCTTAAGAATGTAGGTGTTACATATCAGTGGGTAATGGGCTGTAATATTTCATGACATGATAAGAGACATCATGGAAGATTACGTAGATGATATACTAGCTAAATATAGAACTTGGGAGGAACACCCAGAGATTTTTCGGCATATCTTTTAGCACTTAAGAGACTACAAAGTCTACCTTAACATCAAGATAATTGTGTCTTTAGTGTGTTATCTGGGAAATTTCTAGGATTCATTGTGTTAAGGAGAGGAATAGAAGTGGATCCCACAAAGGTCACTGCTATCATAGAAATTGCATCCTCCTAAAAATATTAGACAACTATGTAGCTTACATTTGTGAAAATTTAGACCATTAGAAGGTTTATTTCACAGCTAGTAGAAAATTTTCATACATTCACACATCTTCTTAAGAAATATGGTAATTTCACCTGGGGGCCAGAACAATAACAAGTGTTTTATTTTCTAAAATAATACTTGGCTAAACCCCCTATTCTCAAGCCACCCACTAGTAGGAGAACCCTTGTTTCTTTACATTTATGCTACACATTTTGCAATTGGGGAAATTGTTGGCCCAGTATGATAAAGAGCATAGAGAAAAATTTGTATATTACTTGAGTAGAACATTGATAGCATATGATCTCAACTATATCCGTAAATCAAAAAGGCTTTCCTAGCTGATAGTGTTTGATTTCTAGAAGATATGCACAACTATTTTCTTAACAATAAATTTTATTTTATTTTGAAGGTCAATCATGTAAAATACTTATTAGTCAAAACCCTCCCTACCTAGAAATATGGATAATTGGATCATCTTGTTAAGTGAATTCTACATTGAGTATGTGCATCGAAATTTAGTAAATAGGACAAGTCTTAGTAGATCAGCTAGCAAAAGATCCCCTAGTAGGTATTGAATCTTTGAGTCTAGAAATACCATATGCATCCATCATGTACCTTGAGGAATCTATCATTTGGAAACTAAACTTTGACGACTTCTTTACCTTTCATAGTTCAGATGTCAAAGTTGTGTTAATCACTCCTACGGGAGACTTGATTCCCTAAGCATTCCAGATCAGGTTCCCTTGCATGAATAATACAATGAGAGTATGAATCTATCATCACAAGGATAAATATAGCCATAAAATGGGATATTAGATGAGGCAATTGCATTGGTAATTCAATGCTCATTATAAAACAAGTCACAAATGAATACAAGATCAAAGAAGAGAAAATTATTCCATACAAAAGGATGGTTGATTCCTTACAAGGAGTTCTTTGAGAAAATAAAATTTGAGAAAATACCAAGATCACAAAATATAGCAGTTGATGTTATGGCATACAATTATTCGTAGAAAATCCATGTTGAGTATTCCTCTGGGGAACAATGATATGCCATTCTTCATAGAAAATCTCATAACGTCCGACATATGACATACTAGATTCCTGTAATGGTGTGTGATGTTAATGGTCCCTTTTCCCTATGGTACACTAAAATATTTAATTAGCTCCATGATGGAGCCTTTCCCACTAAAATTTCCCATGTGTTTGAAAAAATGCACACCCTCATCTAGTGTATAAACATGCTATACCATACTTGGGGGCACCCTCTTCCACCGAGGATACGACAGAGAATATGTTGTGATGTTTAAGTTTAGAAAAATCTATCTAAGCAATTAAAGAGGTGCATGAAGGAATGCGGGGGAAATCATACTAATGGGATCATCCTTGTTAAGAAAATACTTAAGAGTAGGCTACTATTAGCCTACCATGGAGCATGAATGTTGTAACCATGTGAAGAAATGCATGGATTGTTAAAATTATGAACAACTTGATACATGCACCAACACAATCCTTGCATAGCTTGTCACAATCCCTTGACCATTCTCAAAATGGGGTCTCTATCTAATAGGGAAAACTTAACCCTTGTCTCTTTAGATGGTCATAAATTCATCATTATTGCAACATGAATACGTTCATGAAATGGGTAGAGGTTGTTCCTCTCACCTTTGTTGAAGGTGCGTAAATATCTAAATTTATCATGAATCATATAATCTATTGATATGGTATCCCTTCTGTCTATTATCACTGATAATTGTTAAGAAATTTAAGAATAAGATAGTGAAATCACTCTTTGAATGCTTTCAAATATCGCTTAAGTTCTTGACCCCCTATTACCCTGCGAGGTAATGGGAAATTCAAGGAACCCATCTAATGTTGGGGGAAAACCCTTCAGTTTCACATTATGGAGAAGATGGTGAACAAGATAGGCTTATGACTGTCCCTCTAAAAATTCACCATCTACCCTCTGAGGGGCATTTAGAACTTCTATCTACATTTCCTTGCACAGGTCGCCACTCCATAAACTACTTAGTATTTGGTACAAAATACATTTGTTAACTTTAGAGATAGAGATCCCTTATTTGCATATTGAGCTAAGGGACTACCTCGGAAAAATGAAGAGGACATACAGAGTATGCTTCGACTGGAAGAGACTGGAAAACTATTATACGAGAAATTAATCTTAGATATAAAACTCGATGACACTTAAAAAGTGTGCCAAGATTGAGTGTCCAGTGAAGCTATAATAAACTAGTAGTTTGCATACCTTTATCAATTTGATTTGTAGGGGACTTGGTGTTAAAATACAATGCAGAATAACACCAATAAGGACTATGAAAATAAAGTTGGAAATTTGAACCCAATTCACTTAGGATTGATATGTTGTGGTTACCAAGTTCGGTTCAGGTGCCTTGAGTTCATCTTAGCCCATTACATACCTGGCCAAGAGATGTCAAGAACCCATGAGCAGAATCCTGTCTTAAAATTGTGCTTATCTATGCTTACTTGTACATGGGGTCTTTAACTTCATCATCAGATCAAAGAAACCCATCACATGTATAAAAAACATAAAAAGAATAAATGAGAAATAAACATCAGTACTTTTAATAGCTAAATCTAATCATCAAGTACTGTATCATCAATGGGGGTAAGAGGGGTTACAAGTCCTATGGTGAAAACCAATTATCCGATACCAAAGGAGGGTCCATTATTCAAAAGCATTTTAGGATTAGGATGTATGTCAACTTTTTTCTAAGCTAGTCTTTTCAACATTTAATCTGAGTCCCTTAGCTGAGCCTACCCCTCTTTTCCATAATCTGACATGTGATTTAACCTTTTGGAATATCAGAGAATTTAACTTTGAGTGAACCCATCTCACACTGGGGGAAATCAGTAATCTCAGCTATCACTTATAGCATCATCACCAATGTGGCATGTCTGCCCTCGTACATCCCATATAACACTATGGTGCATCCACATTTCTTCCGATTTCTTGAGCCATCATGGGTCACTATTGGAAAAAGTGCCTTCATCAGAAGGTATACATCAAAAACATTTGTATAACATTTAAAAACCCCAAAACATATAGATATGCCTTCCTATCGAGACGATACACCAAAAAAATACATTCAAATATGATTCAATAAGAAAGTTACCCCAAAACAATAGAAAAATGTCTAGTACTGCCCGGCTAAGGGCACCTGAGGAGGAAACAACTGATGTGATGGTCCCACAAACTGTGCTCCACAAAAACAACAGTAGTAGTTTTCTTAACTGATCTAGCTAATCATGTTGGTCCTATATGGTTTTATAATCTAGACATACTATTTCTAACTGATCAGGAATTGTAGTACTCTATCCCAGTTGGATTCACTTTCTTACTTATATTGAATGTCACTTGTATTCTGTAATGCATTGCCACTTGAGTCTCATTATATATGCTAGCATATCTTGTAAGCCTAAATGTTGAAGAGGCCCGTAGTATGAGCATTATTTTAACTCCTGTCACTTTGGCTAATTTCTTACTTGTACATTATGTTATCACTCTCATCATCCCACTATCACATGATCGACCATCACATCTGATACATCTCTAGTTGTAAATAAATGACTAATTTTACTATCATACTTATGTATGCTAAATCATAGTCATCAAGTACTCTCTATCTCTCTCATGGGGAAAGAGGGGTCTGCACTCTGATCACAAGATCTATCCCCCCATGAGATAGTATCAAAAATATAAGTACATGTTTTACTCAAAGTATCTCATCAACATGCAATATGAAGCTGTAAAGTAAGCACTATCTCATAATCTAGCATGTTTGATAAAAACATAAAAATATCCCATTAAACATGATTTATTCTCAATAAACAACATCCTCCATATATTCAGTAATCCCGCCATTTCCTCCATCATACATGATTAAAAAATATAAATGTTCATGTACAAATGTGAGCGGGTGATGGAGGTGCCTCCAATAGTACATCCGATATAATGAGCCATCTGATGAGGCATTCATGGGTACAAAAACCTGTACCTGCACCACTACATGAGGCATGTACTAAAAAATAATACATGGACTAGCAGCTGTGCAAAAAAAAAATTCCTATATCGAGGTCAATACACAAAAAAATACATCTAGTACATGTGCAATAAGAGATTCATGGGCCATGACTCTCACCCTCGCCAGGACTACCTGGTCCAGATCCACTACCTAATGTCATATAGTCAATCTATGAGGCTGAAATGGGTATGAAGACCAGGCTGCATAATGCCATGCTATGTTGACCCATGATGCTCTAAATGTGTCTAATGTACCTGAAGGACCCTATGACAGATCATGTTTATAGCGATGGCTTATGGGATCTAGATTGGGATGTGCAGCCTGTTATCTAAATATACATGTAGAAGATCTCTCTTCTGTAGCCTGAATGACTGCATAGTACAACATCTTATAACTATGTGGTCTCACTTGCTATAGTAGTATTGTGCCTAATCATTGAATGTTGGATTCCTAAAGACATTTGTACTTCACTGCTGAAGACATATCACGCTCCTGCTACTCACAGGATGATATGCTCTATTTCCAGATGGGATTTATCTTCTATAACCTGATCTGCATCTTTGCTTGCAACTATAGACTATATTCTATATGGCCACAATGTAATCTTGCTTGTTCATGTACCTCATCAAATCTCTCTGTCTAGGCCTAATCTATGTCTCTACCATGAGGCTGTGAATGTCATCTCCATCTGGGACCTGGCTTTATATCTAAAGGCTCTGTAATGTCTCTAATCCCTCTTAAAGCTACTTGCATATGGAGTCTATAGATATCTGATCCCATGCCCATGTTTGTAGCTACCCCTGGCAAGACAACCACGTGCCCACTAGCCATGATAAGCTATCTAGTGTAATATCCTTCTCTAAATGAGTCAGTCTCCACTGACCCTGCAATCTCCTCCACCTCTCTGGTGGATCTATGTTGTGGATCACTGCAATGAGGGGGTAGATGGTGGTATCATGCAATGGTGTCTATAATGGAACCAACATGTGGCTGCACTACTACCTGTTGTACTACAGGGACATGTACTAGCTATACTAGAATTTTCTACATTGGTACCTCCTATATGTGGTCTGTCCATGTGAACCCGCATGTTCTATGTTCCTGTGGATCTAGGCCAAATGTCCCCCTATGGTTGCTGCATCAAATCACCTCAATATGGTCCTATTTACCATCGTATGTGGAATCACTGTTGCATACCATGCTGCATAGGATACTCAGGTAAGATCCCTAGATCCACTATCTGTGCCCATTATACCCAAGGATTTAGGATACAAATTGTCAAAAAACTAGTATGCAGCTTGGCCCAAGGTCTGAATCCAAGCCCCATCATGGAATAACTCTCAGCTAATTTATGTGCGTACCACATGATCATCACTAGGTAATCCCCTGGGGCATGAGATCCGAATGTAGACACTGGACCCTGTCACACTCTAAGGTGCCATCTCCAAGATGTAGTTCCTGTTAGCGTCAAGAATGAAGTGATCCAAGGTAGTAGTACTCGAACTCATTCAACGTCACTCCCAGGACACTAATACAACCTAGTCTACCAGCAGACACCATGTGATCATGTGACATTTAGTACCTCATCAAACTCTTGCCTATAATAATCTATCTCCCAAGTGGCCGCAAATATCGTACCCTATCCATTTTTCTATTCTCATGATCAGATGGATCTCCAATTTTGTAACCCAATTCATCTCAGTGCTCCTATCAAGGCCTTCCAATCACAATATAATCCCAAGCCCATATTCTTGTAATAAAGTGGCAAGACCCACTATACTCTGTCCATGATAGGCTATCAAGTGAAAATCTAGAGTATAAGTGAGCCATTAGCACACTGACCCCTAGGAGTATAAACCATTTACATAGCGCTAGCACACTCATTTTTACACCAACACAAATGTGCCTACACAAAACCCTAGAAAATGGTGCATAGTCACGTTTTCTTATGTGCACTACCACACACACACCCCCATATGCATACAAGCATTTCTCTAAAAAAATGTGTATATGTTCCAACATGTTCCCTAGAAAATGGTGTATACGTACACCTCATTATGTGCACCAGTGCATATGTGCCATGCAACCACTTGCATAGGTGCACCCCCCAATTTTTTCCCTATTTTTACCCTAAAAAATAAATTTTAATACAAAAATTAAATTCTTTAAAAAACTAGGGTAAAAAATAGGTAGCTTTTTGTACTTGTGGTCCATCCCTGATGGGAGCCTCATACGTAGTCTCTTACACGTGGTCCACACAGTGTCTCCGGTTCTGGCACCCTTACGCTATTTCCTCCCGTAGGTCAGAGCTCAAATCAGTAGTAAAATGGTAAGTGAATGTGGTAAATAAACTTGTCGTGGTAAGTGAATGTGGTAAATAAACTTTTCATGATGGCTTATATACTCATATTTACCCCCCTCCTGCGATGTGTTTCTTGCACCCCTGAAGTTCCCTAAGACCACCGTGGTTCTTCTACAATTATTCTATAAACTCGTCTGTGATGATTATTTTAAATAAATAATTATTTTCGGCATGTTTTTGCTACGTTGGGGCATATTTTTGCTTTCTTGGTGGCCTTTTCTACTACCTAATGCATATTTTAACCTTACAGTCACTTTTAACAGGGGTCTCATGACTTCATTATTCCTTCTATAATATATTCTTCTGTGAAAATCAAAAAATTCAAAAAATACAAAAAAAATCGGTAAAAATGGTTTAAATCATTACAAATCCAAACAAAAATTGTAAAAATTCAAACTTTTACAAAAAAATGGTAAATAATGTGCATGCACATAACTGAAGCATGTATCACTTGGATTATCCTCAAACATCAAAATTTGTCTTGCGAAAAAACATATTTTTAAGGTTCTTGTCTTGTTCTTGTTTCAAATGACTTGTGGATCATCGTGATCTACCTCCATCAACAAAAGCTAGGTTACATGCTTTGTCGGTACTCCTGTGCAATAGTGAGTTTCCAGAGACTATGTCATAGTGCACAAAAGATTTTACATGGGACTACTTGTGTCCTCCATTATTCCCCTCACATGTATCCTTACTTAGGGCAAACCATTTTTAACCCTCGATCGTTATAACATGAACATTCAAGAACTGTAACTTGATAAGGAAAACATTTGGTGCAACTATCTTGAACGTTGTTTTGTTTGAGTATGTGTGATTGTACTAGTTTCTTTGTTAGTTTAGCTGGTTTACTTTCTCCTATTGCATTACATTATGTATGTTGCATTGAGTTAAGCATCGTTTTAATTTCTCATATTGCATTGCATTATGTATGTTGCATGGAGTTACATATTTTTAGCAATGAACAAATTTTAGTAATTTAGCTTTTCATGTTATCTTAAAATTTTATTTATTTCAATAAAGGTATGATGATGTAAACCTAGGGGAAAAATGATACAAAAAAGTTGTTTATTGAAAGGTTAGATACATAAGAGATTGGGCTTGTCCTATATTCTCCATTAATCATCTCTTCTCCATTATCATTTATTACCACTACTAATTTTTCTTCCAAATCACCCAAGGCAATAAATAACCATTGATGATTAAGGAATACTTGTTAAAAATCACACAAGGAGTCTACACGGGATAGAAGGACCCGCACACAGAAGGCAAGTTCAAATTTCAGGACTTAGCCGATTTTGAGTATAGAGATCTATTTTTAGAAGATGGGCGTGTGGACCACATCAACAATGCAAAGACACGCGCGTCATGCATTGTCTATATTTGGAGAAGCAGTTCAAAGTGTCTATGCAAGGAGAACAAACTAAGAATAGAATTGACACTTCAATTAACTACACGAGGGCTATAGATAGTGCACTTGCATGTATGGCTATGATTGTAAACAGCGTGTAGGTATTAATAGCATGCGACCTATTTATGGAATAGTTAAGTGGTGAAAGGAAAGTCCCCACCTTATATATATGATGTTAGTGGCATAGTAGATATATGTATGATTCTGGACATATGAATGTGTGGTTCAGATCCATACGCGCATTGATATAGATTGACAATACTATAAGGACAATTTATATTTATTAATAGATGGAAGATATTGGTTGAATCTAAGTGTTATTCTATGAAATTGAGCAGTGCATGTTAATGGTTAAATCATGATTATTGTTTAAGCTTGTTCTTTCATAGATCTCATGATAGCACGCATTTTAGAACGATGGATTAGTTATGAATCTATGTGTTTCTTCCTTCATCATGTTAACATCCTATTACAGCAACCCTAAAGAGGGACTTGATACCTTTGCATGCTTCGGGTGAGCACTCAGTCTAGGCTGATTGATGTGCCAACGCGACTAGGGTTTTATCTTACAAATTCTAGGTTAAATCATTGGTTCCGTTACTGGGACCTCTTTTTCAGTTGTTTTTAGGATGGGTCATCAATGAAGACGTACCGGTTAACTCTAGCAAGTATTGAGGAATGGATACATGATCTAGAGGAATAATATGCATGATGGTCCAGAAATGGATCTGAGTTTAACGCATGCACTTGGGTAGAACAAAACTTGTATGACAACTTATATGAGAGATTTTTTCGCTATTTTTCTAGTAGAACTATATGAGTGGCTTACTGCTTATGCATCTCAGCGGAATTGGAGGTATCACACACTTCTCTAGACATAAGAAGAATTTTAGGCCCTTTATGATATTGATCTGATTTGGAATCGTGCATGGTGGATACGTGGTTTTGTGGTGTTATAAATAGTTATATTATAGAATATTCAATTTTGACATACTCTTACCCAGAGGTAGCTGAATTTCAGTTTTTGACGGCATCCAAGAGGAACATATTTACATGGTATACCACTAGCAATCAAGATCTTAATGGTAACTTTGAACTTGGAAAGTAAACTGATGGCTAACTAAACTTCACCATGCATGCGAAGGAAGGAATAGGTTTGGTATTAAGATGGCAGACATAGCAGTAGAAAATTAGAGAGAGGAAAGGTGGCTTAAGTATAATGAGGTGCACGAGAGGGAGATAGAGAAGTAGTGTTTCATTCTGTTGAACAAAGTATGGCGTTGACGAGAGAGATGGATCATGAAGGATTTATGACTCACTTAGAATACATGGAGTCTAGAGCATCGGGAACTCCCCCATCTTGGAAAGCATGATAGAGATCCCTTCTCAGCCTCACATGCATAAGTGTGCCAGTCAGAGACTACTTGGGCCGTAAGCATGTGCGCATCTTAATCCACATGGTGACCTAGCATTTGCACTTGGTTTTTCAGCATCTAGTATGACAAGTAACGAGAAAAGCTAACTTGGGAAGTAGGAAAGCATGAGTAAGTCAAGGATCAAGATACATCAATGGTAGGATAGATGGCTTCAATGTCATTTAGAGGAGAATTCTTAGGTACGTCATCCGCATAAAGAATGTGAGCGTATAGAATTTTGGATTCACCTCTGGAAGTGGAGCTACCTCACACGACTGTAGGGGTTCAATATAGTACTACTGTTGGAGCATAGGGGGTACATCTACAGGTCATACTCCAGCTACAAGTGGAGGAATCATGAGGTATAGGTAGTTATACTTCTGGTGGATCTAGTGGTTCTAGAGGTAGAGGGAACCCTAGGAGGTTCTAGATCAGGTGGTTAAGGTCTGCAGTAACCACAAAATATATATATGGAGGTGTCTCTTCATCTCCTAGAAGTATAGAGGTATAGAATATTCTACCAAACATGTGCACATGTGTGAAATCTTGTGGCGTGCTAAGGGGATTATAGCTGCTGAGAAAAAAAAGAGTCAATTTACCACTACATTACAAGGGCACGCACATAGCTGCTATAGGAAGTTTGACCCTGATCAAACTTGCATGGATTATGCAGCACTGAAAGATGCTTTCTTGAAAGAGTTCCATATCCCTGAGTTCGAGAAGAAGAGTATAAGTGCGCTCAAAGATATCAAAAAAGGAACTACAGAGAGTGTACGTGAGTATGATGCTCATTTTAAGACACTTCTATCTAAGTTGTCTTATGATATTCATGCTAGCCAGCATGCACAATGGTTTATTGGAGGATTGATTACACCTTTTAGAAGGGCGTTGTCACATAAGACATACACTGATCTGTGCAAAGCACTGGAAGTAGCTTTGCATGTGCTGAGGTAGTTAGGAGCATTGAAACTGTGTTAGTCCATTTCTAGAGGCACAGATTGCAACTATGGCAAAGCAGTTAGAGAAGTTATCAGTAAATTCAGCCCATGAAACACGCTCAGGAATTTGGTGTATAGATTGTGAAGTGGAAGGTCACACCAAGGATAGTTTCCCTCATAGATCTATATTCCCACTACTACTAGACTATGAGATTTTCCATTTGAATCATGATGTTAGTCACTTTCCTTTGTTATAGCGTGCGATAAGGAAGAATGTATCTTGCTTTTGCAAGATTTACAGGTCCACGACCCATGATACTGAGGATTGTCAGTTGATTGGTCAGATCTAGGATGCTATAGACATTAGAGTATGACAGACAAGTATAAAAGATAATTCTAAGAGTAGGAATGAGCACCAGGATCAGGATCATAATTAAACGTGCTATGATAGGAATGAGGGGCATTTTGAAGGAGGTCGTGGAAGGGGAAGTGGATATGATGGTGGATATGGTGGATGAGGCCATGGTGGAGGAAGAGGAGAGTTCCCTCATGGAACATGTTATACGTGTGGGTCTCCTGACCACTATAGGTGTGAATGTCCTCAGAATAATGCATGTTCTTTCTGTGGGAAGAACCATAGCTATGAAGAGTTCCCAGACTTATATGAGCATTTGAGTAAGCAACATAAGCAAGAAAACAAAGGCACTGGATGGTTAGAATCTAGCGCATGGTAGAAGATTAGTGGATGCCCAAGATAACAGAAGGACCTTGAGGCATTGACAGTGAAGATTACTACATGCACTGAAGTAGCACATGTGAGAGAGGCATTGCAGCAGAAGCCTACGATTACCAAGGAGGAGGTTTTGCATGTGAGGTACCCAGATCTTGCTCATCAGAAGGAAGTTTACTAGGATACCATGGAAGTGCTAAGGAATCTTCAAGGTGAGATACAGTACCTAAAGGAACAAAAGAAAGCATCGGAGACAGTCCAAATTGATATTGATGATCTGTGGGAGGTATGCAAGATGTTGCGCCAAGAGAACATTATTCCACTATTAGGAAATTGGTTAAAAGGGAACACTCCATGCGCAAGTCTTGAGACCAGATGGTAGATTCTACATGCAAATCTTCCCCCTGATAGCATTGACTATGACAAAGAAATTACTCTGAATGCTGTTATGGATGGGTGGCTTTTGAGCAACATATTGATTGATATAGGTGTGGAAGTAAATGTGCTGACATTAGATGCATGGGTACAAATGGGGAGGCCTCCATTGCAGCCATCATCTAATGTGTTATTTATGGCAAACTGGACTAAGGCCACTGCCCATAGGAGTTTTTAAAGATGCATCTATCACTATACAAGGGGCCAAGTTCACTGGGGATTTTGAGGTATTAGCACTTACAGAAAAGCAGATAATTTTCCAGCCTTTCTTGGATGCCCTTGGTGTTATGTGAATAACGCTGACTTGAGATTCAATAAGGGGTATGTCAGCTTTGAAAAAAAGGAGGAAAGGGTTGTGATACCTTTGAAAGATGGAAATTCTATGCCATATGTTGAGCCTCTAAGTGAGGAGGATTTAAACAGAGTCTATGTACATGTTATTCAGGACCCAGAGGTCAATGAGCCATCAAAAGAAGACATCCTACAGTGGGAGGATTCTCATTCTATTAGTGATACTACGAGTATTTCTTGTGAAAATTGGGCTCATGGTACATATGAATTAGTAGGATGAGAGGTGAAAAGCATGGTTACACGCAAGAATGGACTTCATTCGGTTCGAAGAATAGGTAACACAGTAACTTGGTATACAGGGACAAAAGATCTTCCTGCCTTTCTGAAGGCCATGGAAACACATTGGGTAGACCAAGTTACAAGGAGGGATATGTTAGTATATACACTATGTGTGGATGGCAGTGCACTGGTGGGTAGTCCATAGAGATAACCTTATACACTAGGAAGAGATTGGAATAGCTTTTTCTACTAGGTTTATAAGGAACAATGCACCTACACAAACTTGCACTTATCATGGTGATCAACCTATTCAACATCACATTCAAGCAGTGTGAGAGACTCTAGACAGTAGGACAGGAAGCATTACCACCTTCACTCTGGGTGCATAGATTGTATTCCACGCTACAAGGATGCGCATGCGCACTTGGTATGTATATGCAGAACTACATAGAGAAACTGGGAACTGGAAAGATTTGACTACAGGTATGATCCAGACATTTGATTACTTCTCGACTAAACCTCTTGTGGAGAGGCATTAAAATTTGTCAAGAACTTAACTATGGGAGATAGTGCAAAATAAGAAGAGCATATTCAGGAATTATTTAGTGAGACAGAGTTCGGAGCATGTTTTGAAAAGGAAGAAGAAATAGACTCCAAACTACTTGAACGTGCTTTCCTTGAGAAAGAGAAAGGAAAGATGGTCTACATCATGGATGATGAGGAAGTTGAGAACCTAGATATTGAACATTCACAAGGGGTGCGCGAGGTTTTAGATAGTGCAGAAAAGGATACGCGTGCCTACCATGAACCCATGAAGACAAAGAAGGTGAATATAGGTTTGGAGGATGAGCCTAAGGAGGCCATAATTGGAGATTACTGGTCAGACTCAGAGGTAGCAAAAATCATTGAGTTACTCAGGGATTATCAGGACTTATTCCCTGAGGATATCATGAACTTAAGGGCATGCATGAATCACTTGGGGAAATGAAGATCAAACTTAAGGATGGTGCATGACCAGTTAGAAAGAGACCTTACAGAATGAATCCTAATTTGCATGAAAAGGTGAAAGAAGAAATTGATAAAATGTTGAAATCTGGAATTATCAAGCCCCTTGATGAGTCAGAATGGGTTAGCCCAATGGTGATCAGTATCAAGAAGGACAGATGGATTAGGATATGTGTGGACTACAAGGAGCTGAATGCTACATGCGTCACATATCCATTCCCTATGCCATTCACTGAGGAAATACTAGAAGGAGTTGTAGGGCACGAAATATATTCTTTTACAGATGGATTTTCTGGGTATCATCAGGTTAGGATCACTCAGGAGGATCAAGAAAAGACAACATTTACTACTGAATGGGGTAGTTTTTCCTATACTATGATGCCTTTTGGATTGAAAAATGTGCCTGCTATATTCTCACACATAGTTGTTTCAAGCATTCAAATATTTTATTCACAACTTCTTACAGGTCTACCTAGATGATTGGACAGTATATGGGCTTGTGAAAGATCATTGTGACAATCTGCGCTTAATGTTTGAACGATGCAGACAATTGAGTATCTCTTTGAACATCAAGAAGTGCATATTTGCTACACCATTTGGGATACTTTTGGGACATATAATCTGCAAGGAAGGTTTACTAGTTGATCCAGCCAAGGTTGTAGTCATTTTAGGCCTAGAAGCGCCTACCAGTCAAAGTGAGGTGCGTGGATTTTTAGGTCATACAAGATATTACAGAAAATTCATAAAAGGGTATGCCAAAATTTTTGCACCCTTAGAAGAATTTCTAAAGGGGAAAGGTACATTTTATTGGGGAGAACCGTAACAATGCACGTTTCAGATATTAAAAGAGAAACTTACTACCACACCAATTTTGTGCTTTCCCTCATGGGATAAACCATTTCATGTGCATGTGTGGACACTTCTGGTATGGCCATTGGCGTTGTGTTAGCTCAACCTGGTGAAGGTATTATAGATCATCCAATCTATTTTGCTAGTAGGAAGCTGACTCCTGCTGAAAGGAATTATATAACTACAGAGCGCGAAGCTTTGTCAATGATCTATGCATTGTACAAGTTTTGAAAGTACTTGTTAGCAACACCATTTGTATTTTATAAAGATCACATGGCATTGAAGTACTTGGTAAAAAATCCCATCTTATAGGGGTGCATATGTAGATGGGTACTTATATTTCAAGAGTTTGACTTCACAGTTGTGGTGAAGCCAGGGAAAAGCAATTCTGGACCAGACCATTTATCTAGAATCAATTCAGGAGAGGATGCACAGACAATTGAAGAAACAATGTCAGATGCATAGTTATATAGGTTACAATGCATGCCCACAGAATTAGAAGACATTGTTGTCTTTCTATGAACAGGTATGGCACCAGAAGGAATGAAATCATTAGAAAAGAAGTAGCTTGTTATACACTGCAACACCATTTATGTTAATCAGTGGTGACCTTTACAAGCTAGGAAGAGATGAAGTATTACGTCGTTGTGTGTTAGAGCATGAGCACAAGGATATCATGGAAGAAGCTCATGGTGGTATTGCAGAGGCCATTATGCAGGTGATGTGACTTCCTAGAAGATCCTAATTGTTGGATTATGGTGGGAGACACTGTATAAAGACTGTAAAGATTATTGTAAGGCGTGTGATCATTGTTAGCACCTAGGAAAACCAGGGCAAAGAGATGAGATGCCTTTGAGACCAATTATTAGTGTAAAACCATTTGAGAAATGGGCCATTGATTTTGTAGGACCTATTTTTCCAGCCACGCGTAGGACTGGATCACGTTATATCATTACTTACATAGATTATCTCACACGGTGGGTGCAGAAGCAACACCTACGAAAGACTGTACGATAGCTACAACAGCTAGGTTTCTATGGGAGAATGTTCTTACATGATATGGGTGTCCCTTTAAGCTTGAAAAGTGATAGAGGTACACACTTTTTGAATGAGACAATCAGGATCCTATTAGATGAGTTTATGGTTGCACACCATAAAACTACACCTTACCATCCTCAGGAAAATGGAACTGTTGAGGCTTTCAACAAAATTTTGGGCCAGACTTTGACAAAAATATGTGATGTTGGAAGAAAGGATTGGGATGACAAAGTGTCAGCTGTGCTTTGGGCATATAGAACAACTTACAAGAGATTGAACAAGGCCACACCATTTCAGTTGGTGTTTGGCGCAGGAATTTGTTCTTCCTATAGAATTTATGTTACCTTCTTTGCACATTGCGCATGCTAGAGGTCTAGCTGATGAACAAGCTTTAGAAGAACGTATCAAAAAGATGATTCAACTGGATGAGCATGCTGAGCCATAGCACGATGGAGTCAGAAGTAGGAAAAGGCCAGGCAGAAGGCATGGCATGACAGAAACATAAAGGATAAGAAGTTTGAGATTGGAAAAATGGTACTTCTTTATGACTCCAAGTTCTTGCGCCATCCAGGAAAGCTCAAAGTACATTGGTTGGGGCCGTATGTTATCACTTCTATACTTGAATCAGGTGCTTGCCAGTTAGAAGCACTTGATGGAACATGGCTACCCAGTTACTTTAACGGGAGTAGGCTGAAGCCCTACTATAAATAAGTCTTCTTGGTGTTTGTAATAAGGCAGTATTGCCATTTAGTTTAGATTTTCAATTATGTATTTCCTTAATGTATTTCCTTCATTATCACTATGCTTTGTCAATTTAGTTATTGTTTTTGTGTAATAAGCATGTGCTTGTGCACATGAAGCTAATTATTGTATGAAGAATGTTTATGCGTAGAGGACTGCACATACTTTTAGTGTGGGGTGGTTGTAGTTGTTCCACGAAAATGACAGAAAAATACTGAGGGATTTGAAAGGATGAAAGGAATAAGCTGCTACGGGTGTGCTTTAAGTCAAAAGAAGATTGCTTCTCAAAAGTGACCAAGGATGGAGATGGATGAAAGAATAGTATAACATGAGGTAAGTGGAGGCCATGATAGCTACCAGGAGAAGGTACAGTGATGAGGTACTCAGGGTGCAGGAGTGCGCACTGAAGAGAAGTCTGTGACCAGAGGGTAGGAAGGCACGCTAGAAGGTTATAGCTGGGCATGAAAGATGTACCACACAAAATGAATGAATTTGGTCAATGAATGAGGGGATATTTGGTAGGTGAGGAGAAATAAATGCATCAAAATTTGAAAAATTTATATAAGGATGGGATGCGGATTCATTTTTACCATTGCAACTAAGAGTATTTGAGAGAAGAGCCAAGTGCAAAGAGCCGAGTGATCGAGTTAAGGTGCGAAGGGTGTGAAACCAAGAGTGACAACCGGATCTGTGTGACAAGAAGCTTGCATCCCTAGTGGTGAAGGGTTTGAGTGAAGCAGGGAGATAGAAAAGGGTTAGGTTACAAAGTTTCCACCTAGGGCATAATTGAATCGAGCTAGGGTTTGATTCACAGAGTTGCATGGTTGAAGAGGAGACAATTACAAGGTAGAAATGGCACCAAAGAAGGCATCTACAACAAGTGGTAAAAGGAAAGAAGAAGGTAGTCATTGAGGAAGAAGAGATGGCACCTGAAAGCCATTTTTCAGAAATGCAATACCCAGAAGGAGTCATTATCAGCCAAGAGTGGGATTCACCCATTAGAAAGAGAAAAGTAAGTGAATATAATCACAGGACTTTAGAGAACAAGAAGGAGCTTGATTCCTTTGCTCATGGTTAGAACAAACAAGCGCACGGCAGATGACATGCCAGTATATGACGATGTGGGTGAAAAGCTTTTAAAGAGAATTGGGGTCTATCAGTTGTATGAGCTTCCATATTTTGAAGTATGAACCCTTGTATCAGTGGCTCATGAGCAGGGTACACGAAGACTTCTTCTACTTTGCAGGACGTAGAGTTAGAATTTCATCTGCGCTTGTCTCATCAGTTACAGGTCTGAAGGCCATAGGAGAAGACATAAGAGGTGACCTTGTAGATAAAGCCACGATTTTAAAGACCAAACAGGAGTTGGGATACCTGAAGGGTCCGTGTGGAATGGACATAGATAAATTGAAGAACTGTCCAATTGTACAAGCTGTAGCACACCTTGTTACCAAGTTAAATGATCAAGAGTGGTGGTCGCAGGTAAACACTATGTGGTTACATGTGGCGTGGAAGATGTTGGAAGGGACAATATACAACATTGTAGGCTATATTGTAGAGAAAATAGTCAAAGAAGCGTGCACATGAGGGAAGATCAGCTTTAGGGCTGTTCTACTATCACTGGTCTTCATGGAGATTGGAGTACTAGACGGACCAAAGGAGAAAATATGGGAATACCCCATGGACAACAAGTCCCCAGCTGAAAGATTCAGCAAGTACTTATGCAAGGGGACCATGACAGGCAAAGTAAAGAAAAGGGTAGAGAAGTGGTATGACAGGCTCCGCGTGACATTTGGGGAAGAGTGGTGCATCCCAAAGGACCTACCAGAATTGGTAGGGAAACAAGTTTAGTTTGCTGTATATCAGCATTTCTGCATCGTGTGCTTTCCAATGAAGGATGGAGTCTAGAGCCCTTGGTGCAAGTTACCTTATGCATTCACTGCAAGGTATTTTCAAGAATCTATTTCATAGATTTACAGACACATGCACGAGAATGATCTTCAATGCAGATAAGGTAGACTACGACTACCATACATTGAGGAAGAAGTATGTATATCCTGGCAGAAGTGCCTATATAGAGAGAATTATTTCAGAGGTATTGAATATCAAACCAATAAACTTGGCTGTAGCAGATGTGGGGGCAGCATTGGTGTATCTCTAGTTGAAGCCAAAAATGGAGAATAATAAATATGTGGAAGGTGAGTTCACACTTCCAGCACCACCAAAGGGAAAGAATATAATGGAGAATATCCCAGCACCTAAGCCCACAGAGCCAATTGAAGTGCAGGATGAGGAGGAGGAGCGTGAAGATAGTGGTGGTTTGGAGCATAGGGGTAGGAGACATCCTACAAGTCAGAGTGAAGCTGAGCGCATTGTTACCCCACCTCAGCCATAAGAGGGGGATGAAGAGGACTTAAATGCGGTCCAAGGGGAGCACAGGTTTAAAAGGGTATTCAGGAGAACAAGGACCCAAGGTGCTACTCCAACCACTATGCGCAAATCACCCCGACTCTCCCCACAAAAGGAAGTGACCGCGCAGAGAAGGAGGAAGCTGAAGTTGAATGAGGAGGCGGAAGAGTCAGAGGAGAGTGCGTCTACATCTCCTACACTTCCAGAGCACATCAAATGAATAGGGTGAGGCATCAAAGGAGAAGGAAGAAGAAGAGAAAAGAATAGAGGAAATAACTACAGAGGATATTCAGGACATGGAGACACAAGTCCCAAATTTGGAGGCTAGAGTTCCTAAGCAGTAAAGGTCTAGAAGGGTAAGTGGGGAGCACATTCCACTGGCCATGGGGTATGCAGAGGACACAGGAAAGAATTGTTGTGCCCACTTCCAGAGCACGATCACGCAAAAATATTTATTTGGCATGGGAGTTGATGGATGAGGATATGGCAACTGTGCACACAAAAGTAACTATCATGGTCGATGCATACCCACATGGATGAGCCTAACTTTGATGTGTACGAAGAGTCATGCATTTCGAGGTGACTGAAGAAGGCACCTCAGGCTAGACACATGATGGTAAAGCCTACTATCATGTCAGATGAGCAGGTTAGCAATGCACTGGTGAAAGTTTCTACTGAGGTGGCTAGAAGAAACATGGACAAATCTGCCACAATCAAAGCACTGCGTGAAGATTTGAAGATGAAGGACGCAGAGATAACACGCATAACACAGGAAAGGGATTTCATGCAGAAGAAGAATGAAGTGTTCATAAGCATTGCAGAGGAGATTGGGGACAATGTAATTAAAAGCAAGGCCACACTTGGAGGCCAAGGTGCCACAGACATTTCCTTCAACGATACACTATGTGGAAAAATTGGTGGACTTGGTGCTCAGAGATGAAACTCTGTGTATGCAAGCACCGGAAAGATCAGAAAAAGATGTCAAATGGGAGAAAGCATCTGTGATGAGAAAAATCACATCTTATGAAGGGTTGTTGCAGGCATTACAAGAAGTATTGAAGAAAGTAGACCAAGATTTAAATATATGCACAGCTCTAGAGGAACTCATCAACATTAAGACCTTGGAAGAGAATAATGAGGTCTAGCAAGCAATGAAAGATGAGACATTGGGCCATGTAGAAAGGTTGTCAATGGTTAAACAAAAGTGTGAGGCCCTGGCAAGCAGCACAAGAGCCGCACAAGACTCAACTGGAAGAGCTTGGAAAGCTGATTGCGTAGAAGATGGTCCTTTTGGAAGGAATAATGACATCCATGTCTAGTGTTGTGTTGGTTCTACAAAATGAGAAAGGAGAAATTGTGAGGGATGAGTTGGAATCCATTGTTGTGGACATCCCAGAGAAAGCAGAACAAGTACTCACTGAATGGATAGGTTTTGTAGGCCGCAATAAAAGAGGAGTATCTAGAGCTGATACAACAAACTGATACAGAGGAGATTACCTAAATAACCTCATAAAAATTCTTTATTTTTCCATTCTTATTCTTTCATTGTTATTCTTTCCTTCAAATTTTTGGAGATACCCATTGTTGGGACGATAATGAGATTAGTGTGGGGTAATGTTGATCAAAGAATACTTGTCTAAAATCACACAAGGAGTCCGCGTGGGATAAAAGGCCCAGAACCAATCAAGGGCAGGAAGGATAGAAAGGACCCGTGTATGGAAGGAAAGTTTGGATTTCAGGACTTAGCTGATTTTGAGCATAGAGATCTATTTTTAGAAGATGGCGTGTGGACCACATCAACGATGTAGAGACACGCGCGACATGCATTGTCTATATTTGGAGAAGCGGTTCAAAGCATCTATGCATGGAGAACAAGCTAAGAATAGAATTGACACTTCAGTTAACTACAAGAGGGCTATAGATAGCGCACTTGTATGTATGGCTATGATTGTAAATGGCATGTGGCTATTAATAGCATGCGGCCTATTTCTAGAATAGTTAAGCAATGAAGGGCAAGTCCCCACCCTATATATATGATGTTAGTGGCATAGTAGATATATGTATCACAGAGAGCAGTGTATGTATGATTTTGGATGTATGAATGTGTGGTTCAGATCCATACGTGCATTGATATAGATTGACAATACTGTAAGGAGCTTCTATATTTATTAATAGATGGAAGATATTGGCTGAATCTAAGTGTTATTCTGTGAAATTGAGCAGTGCATGTTAATGGTTAAATCATGATTATTGTTTAAGCTTGTTATTTCATAGATCTAAGGATAGCATGCATTTTAGAATGATGTATTAGTTATGAATCTATATGTTTCTTCCTTCATCATGTTAACATCATGTTACAGCAACCCTAAAGAGGGACCTGGTACCTTTGCGTGCTTCGGGTGAGCACTCAGTCTAGGTTGAGTGATGTGCCAGCGTGACTAGGGTGTTATCTTACAAATTATAGGTTGCATCAACCATGTTTATCCCTATCCTTATTCCTTATAAACACCCAAAGGTTTTACACCCATTCTATCCTATTTCTTCTATCCATTTCAATCATGTTTTCGATCGTCGATTGAATTCTTCTTATCACCCCATCGACACTCGAGGGGGCATCCTTCATTATATTAATGTTTCTTCAAAATTTTATATGTTTAGGCATGTCTACTATATTTGAACTGAATTCACTTACTTCACCTCAAACAAGGGCAAATGTAGACACCTAAATTCTGTTTTGGCTCATTCTTGCCAATTCCGTTATAATTAGTGATTTCCACTAATTAACTAGTGTTTCTTACCCTTTTGGTCAATTAACAATGTTTTGTTGGTCACCCAAACCTCTTTCATATTAAGGATGCCACTTTACGATGAATCGTAAGTCAAAATCCTCTTCAAAATAGATAATTAGCGATTATTAGCTGATTAAGCCTATTTTGCCCTTGTTTTGGTCAATATACCTTACTATTGACTCAAACCCCTCTTCGAACCACTCAAAATCATCCCATTTTCCTCCACAATGTCTCAGCAAGCTTCAAAATCTTATCCTAGCCTCCTAGTTGAACCTAAGTGGATTAAGGCTCCTCACATCTTAATCACTTGTTAATTCACTAATTGTGATTAGGAAAGCTTAATCACGATTAACAATTCTAATCTATTTTTTACTTTTAGTCCCACATGCACCAAAATACAAGTTTTCCCCAAATGGAAAACTATAAAAAGTACTAACCACAAACCTTTATACTTTACACCATGTTTTGATTTGCATCTCATATAAGAAATATGATTTATAGCCAAGCTCAATCCTTGTCTAAAGTCTTGAATGGGGTTAATATATGGGTATTCAAAATGGCCATGTAGTCATTTGGAGAGACCATTTCACCTTCTTTTGGAGTAGCAACCATCCCAATTTGATTGCACTCTTAGGTCTATTTAGGCCCCATGTTAGGTAATTAAACATATTAGTAGGCATGATTACTTAGATTTTGAATTATATTCATGTTAGTTAAGCATTACATTAATCTCTTATCTTTAGTGTTACATTCCTAGACTTAGAGCCTTAACTATAGATGGGAATGGTGTTAGCCTTCCTTAGTTAGTTTTGCAATTTTATTTGTAAAGTTTAGAGTGCTTTCATTTATATAGATTTCATTCTTTTATCGATGATGATAAGGCGATATTAAACACAGATGCATTCCACTTCGAGTAACTTATCATTTGTACGTAATGCTTTTTATCATTATTGTTGTCATTGTGATGATGCCAAAGAATCAAATATTATATCTAGCTGTCTAAAATCTAATATTACCTCTATGCTAAATTTCATGGATATAAAAATGGTTTTTTTTTAAATGTACGTTAAATGTTGTCTTAACTTTATGTTTGCAAAATTCACACCTTACAATATTATACTTTTTAGTGTATATAAAGTCTTTTTTTTCGAATAGAAGAACTAAATTGTTCTTTCCAATCTTATGTTGCTTATAGATTTGCAATATGTGGATTGAAGATTTTCACAATTAAAAAGAAAGTATGATTGGAAATTTACATTGTTTGGTTGTTTTAACAATATTAACATACCCATTATTATGTTTTTTAAGAGACTTACATAGAACAAATAGTTTGAACAACATATCCCATTTGGCGGCCAATTTTTTTTTGAAATCTGACTAGTAAATAAATCTTTAAAAATGCTATAAACACTTTAAAAATTCAAGTTATTTCTAAATGTCATGCATCTTAGTGTATTTAAGCTCTTTAAAAATACATGTTTGTTCATGTTTTGGTTTTGGGAAATATTTTCTTGAAGGTACAAATAGTGCAAAAAAATGGGACAGTTACATGCTCTAACTGAAAAATACTTAATATCTTTGTACCTAACATATTGGTCTTCAAGGTATCTATATGGAAGCTTTCGGGGAGATGGAGTGTCGAATTAGCGAAAACTACGAATTATGCGAAATTCACAAAAGTAGTGAAAACTGCAAAAAAGGCAAAAAGCTTGTTTTTTCAAAAATAGAAAAGGTCGTGGCGGGAGAAGGGTTTCCTGCGCCGAGTGCCAAGGTCCTCACTTGTGTGAATAAGATCCCAGTGGGAAATAGCTAGAGAGGTGGCGCTCGTGGATCTACTCGCGAAATTGAAGCAGAAAAGGTAGTTCTTGAATTGGTAGGACAATTCGGCGCTTGTTTGGTTGTTAAAACCTTAGTTTCCTTGTTCGGGGAGTTGGTGCTGAAAAACATGGTGGAGGAGAAAAGTTTAGTGTAGGTTGAGCTGATCGAAGAGGAAACATAGGAGGTCCCTTTTAATCCAACTCCGGTTGTGTCTGATAGCCTGAAGAGATTGGAAGACTTTAAGGTCAGTGGAATCGACTTCAAAATCGCTGCAGAGAGCTTACAACTCTTGGTGCCTCCTCCCCCCAAAGCTGAATTTTCTAATGCGTGGGTGAAAAGGGAAATTTTCTGCAAGTTTTTCGGTACCCATTTCTCACGGAAGAGGATTTTAAGCTAGGTTTCACACTTCTGGGGCACAAAAGCTAAACCAAAAGTTAGTTTCCTTGCCAATGACTTTTTCCAAGTCAGTTTCCCCTCCCCTGATTTGCTGAATTTGGTGCTTGAAGAAGGACCTTGGTTCAGGAACTCCTCCAGCCTATACTTTCATCCTTAATCACCAAATTTCAATCCCTAGAAAAAAAATATCCAAGGCCCCACTTTGGTTAAGCATTCATGATCTATCTTTGGATCTCCGTAAATGGTTTGTTCTGAAGCCAATTGCGAACTCCCTGGGGGTCCTCATGCCCATCTGTAATCCTTCCCTAAATTTCTGGTGAAAGCACTCGATGCGTCTTTGTGTAGCGATGGACCTGACTACAGCTCTGCTCCCGTCTTTGACTCTCCAAACAAAATCTGGCCCTAAGTGGTTTTCTATTGAGTATGAGGGTCTAAATGCAAAGTTTTTTTATTATGGGTAGTTGGGTCATCTAAGTAAGGCATGCTCTTTGAAACTGGCTAAGGCTTCCAAGGAGTTGGATTCCCAAAAGGTTGACTCTATGATGAAAGGGCTGGAGGAGAGTGAAATGGCTTCACCCTTGGTGGGTGATATTTCACCTCTTTCTATTTTAAAAGAAACTGAAGAAGTGCATAAAAACTCCATGGAATTAATTTCCCTTATTAAGGAAGGGTCTGATCAAGGGCAAGTAGCTTCTCTGAATTCGCTATAATCTTGGCTCTTGGATAAAGTCGAGGAAAATAAGCTTCAGTCCCTTTTAGGTGATAGTGTCTTAGAGGAAGGAGAATTTGAGCTGGATCTCCTGGTACCAACTTTAGCCCCCTCAAAATTGGCTTCTCAAGTAGGGTTAAAGGAGGCCATATGTGGTTCAGCCAGCAAGAAAGGTAGAAAATCTAAACAAGAATTGGCACTGTTGGAAGTGGATATAAGCAAACAAAGTGTCCTAAACTTTTCCAAAGTTGTGTCTGGGAAGGTGAATGTCCTTCCCTCTTCTAAATGATAATTCTATCTTGGAATATCAGGGATCTCAACACCCCTGATAAACAACACTTGTTTAAGTGTTATCTCTTCTGGAGGTGAGTGTGGTGTTGCTTCAAGAAACTAAGATGGTTGTTGTGGAAGCAGCTGTGCTCTGGAGGAATTCAGTTAAGGGTTGGAAGTTCTTCTTCTCTGATGCTACTGGGGCCTCTGGGGGCTTGGGATTCTGGTGGAAGGAATGTCATGTATAGGTTGATCTTAACTTCTAGAATCATAGTTGGCAGTTGGGTTGGGTTTGCTCGAAACATTCTCAATCGGTCTTCTACCTCCTTAATGTGTATGGTCCGAATAGCATAATTGGCCAAAGAGAGGTTTGGCAAGACATTTCCAGGTCCTTGATGCCCCTCGAAGATCAATTGTTCCTTCTTGGTGGTGACTTCAATGCTATTACCTCTGAGAAAGATTAAAAAAGGCGGTATTACTAGGAATCGGCAATCCCAGGCTGATTTTTGTTCCTTTATCTCTGATCACTCTCTTTTAGATATCAAGCCCAAGCATGGTTGGTTCACCTAGAGAAATCGTAGGAAGGGCTTCAGTAATATTGTTGAAAGGCTTGACAGGTTCTTAGCCAGCCCTAAGTGGTCTCTGAATAATGTTGTTTTGGAATGCTCGATTATGCCCTAGTTTGGCTCTGATCACTCCCTGGTTTCCTTGTCAGTTAATATCGACTTTACCCCTTGCAAATCCCATTTTAAGTTTGAGCTTATGTGGCTGGGGGATACCTCTCTGGAAAATAACATTTCACAATGGTGGCACTCCTATCAAGTTGAAGGTTTAAAGATTTTGGTGCTTGCATAAAAACTTAAACTTCTCAAAGAGGATCTGAGGACTTGGAACAAATATTGTTTTAAAAATATCTTCCAGGAAAAGGCTAAAGTGGAAGCCAAGTTGAAAGCTCAAAATGAGATAATTTTTGTTTCTGGCATGGGGGAGGTGGAGTTTCTTGGATAAGTCTTTACTAGCCGAACTTGGTGAACCGCTTTTAAGAGAGGAGGTCTTCTAGAAACAAAAATCGAGGGAATCATGGCTCAAGGATGGGGACAGGAACACAAAGTTCTTTCATTCATCCATAAAAGCTAGGAAGAGCTCATGTTTCATCTCCGAGATAAAGAGTCACGATGGTATTGTCCTCTCTGATCAAAAATAGATTTCTGATGAAGGGGTCCAGTTCTTTACTTCCCTCCTTAAAGGTGATGTCGCATCCTTTGATTCAAAGAAATCCTCTTTCCTTGACAATATCCCAACATTGGTCACTGATGCTCAAAATGTGGCCCTTCTCTATGAGTGAAGTGGAGAAAGTAGTTTTCTCTATGGCTAATAACAAAGCTCTAGGTCCGGATTTTTTTCAGGCTAATTTCTTTCAGAAATTTTGGAACATTGTTGGCTATGATGTTTGGGTGGTTGTGGAAGAATATTACAGATCCTGATCAATGCTTAAATCACTAAATTGTACCTATATAAGTCTCTTCCCGAAGATACCTCAACCCTCTTCATTCGCAGACTTCAGGTCAGTTTCTCTGTGCAATACTTCCTACAAAATCATCTCAAAAGCCATTGCTTCTAGACTCAAAGGGCTGCTGGAACCTTTGGTTTCTCCAGAGCAATCTGGATTCTTGTCGGGGAGGTCGATTTTTTATGGTATTTTTCTTTCTCATGAACTCATTCATCCTCTCTCTTGCAATAAATCCCCAGGTATGTTGCTAAAACTGGATATCAGCAAGGCCTTTGACAAGATCAATTGGCATTTTCTAATTAGAATCCTTAGAAAGTTTGGTTTTTTGGTTCATTTTTGTAATTGGGTGTTCAACTGCATTGCTAGGCCTTCCTTCTCCATGTTAATTAATGGTAATACTGAAGGTTTCTTTGAAGGTAATCGAGGTATAAGATAAGGTGACCCTCTTTCCTCCTTCCTTTACATTTTAGTGGTTGATTCTTTAAGTAGGGCCATCAACAATAAAGTTCGGGAAGGCAAACTACAAGGATTAAGAATTATGGAGGGGGTGAACCCTATCTCTCACCAGCAATTCGCAGATGACACTTTCTTATTTGGTAAAGCTAGCATTCAGGAGGCCAGAGAACTGAAGGGGTTACTCGATGCTTACGCGGTCACTGATGGACAAGAGGTCAACCTTGTTAAATCCTTCATCTTCTTTTTTAACGTCCCCCCTCCTCTGGAAGCTAGAATTCTTGGTATATTTAGTTTCAAAAAAGGCTCCCTTCCGATCAAATATCTTGGTGTGCCTTTGTTTGGTGGCTTAGTTTGGACCTCGATGTATAATGATCTCCTCTCTTCGGTTAATTCGAAACTCAATTCCTGGAAAGGAAAATGGCTATCACTGATTGGGATACTGGTCCTCATACAATTTGTTCTCAGTGCCTCCCCCTTATACATGCTTTCCTTTCTGAAAATCCCCAAAAGTGTTCTAACGAAGCTTATTGGGATCATGAGAAAGTTCCTCTAGCAAGGTCCCTCTGTGGAAAGGAAAATCCCATTGATCAACTAGGAAAATTTGTTTGGGCGGGGATGGTATCCTCAACTTGGGTCTTCAAAACTTGGCCCTGGGCACCAAACTTGTTTGGAATCTCCTCACAAAATTTTTGAAACTTTCCAGTCAAGTGGTGGAAAAAAATATCTAGGGGCCCATCTTCCGGAATCGATTCTCTGCATTGCTAACCCCCCTCGCGGTTCTCATATATGGAACTTCTTAGTTGAATGTCGGGAGCTCTTCTTATTCAATACGGCCTGGAAAATAAACAAAAGGTGACATGGTGTTATTCTGGGATGATCCTTGGAATGGTTTTCCCATGCTTGGGAAAAACCCTGAGTTTGGGGAAATCAAGAGGCTCCTAGTTGAAGAATAGGAACTGTATGTTTCCAACTATGGGATAATTATAGAAAATACTCCTACATTATTGGAATGGAAAAGTATTGATCACCTAAATCTCTCTTTGGAAACTAAGGATAGTTTTCACTCGGCTTTGCAGGAACGACAGATTATGCTTTCTGGGGGTAATGATGAAATTTTCTGGACTACGGCCTCTTCTAGGAAATACTCCTCACGCTGTGGTTACAAATTATTGCATGTTGAGCAGGATGTTGAGAATCTGATCTGGAAGGCATTCTAGTCCCCCTCGTGTCCCCCTAAAGCTAGCTTTTTTGCTTGGATGGATTTCAAAGGCAAAATTCTCACTCAGGAAATAAGTAAAAGATTTGGTTTTCATGGTCCCTCAATGTGCTTTCTGTGTGCGAAGCATGAGGAAGATCGTGATCATATTTTTCTTCATTTCTCATTTACAAATGAGTGTTGGAGTTGGTTGTGTGTTAGGCTCAATCTCCCATGGGTCCAGCCCTCTATACTCCCTAAAGCCATTTTGGCTTGGCCTGTAAACCTCCATACTAGCGCTCTCTCCTCGATTTGGCTATGTGGTATCATGCTACTTCTCTGGCACATCTGGTGGGAGCGTAGCAAAATAATCTTTAGGGAGGAACAGAACTCGGTGGACAGAGTCATCCTCAGGTTGGAATGAGCTATCTCTGAGGTGGTTTCTGCAAATTGGTCCCACTTTCATCACTTCTCCAATATTGATAGGGAAATTAAGTAGCGCTATCCTAGAATTGTCAAGCCCGGGATGAGTGCTTAGTTCCCTATGATATCTTTTGCCGCGCTTCGTAGGTTAGCCCATTGGTTTCCCCCCACCTCAGGTTTCCTCAAGCTAAATTTTGATGGAGCGGTCAGAGGTAACCCAGGCACCTCTGGCGTTGGGTGCATTATAAGAAACGAAATGGGATTATTGGTGGGTGCCACCTCCTACAAGCTCATGGATGGCACTTCTAATTTGGATGAACTACAAGCTCTGAGCAAAGGTATAGAACTATCAGCCTCCTTAAAGGTGGAAAATCTAGAAATCGAAGGGGATTCGATAGTAATTGTGAATGTCATAATTAAAAAGAAAGATTTGTCTTGGAAATTGGACCTAAGAATTAAAAAGGTCCTTTGGAAACTCAGGAAATTCAGTGCCTAGAACATTAAGCACGTGTTTTGGGAAAGTAATCATTGCGTAGACAAGCTGGTGAATGCGGAATCAAGCAAGCACAATAGGAGATAGTGACATTCAATTCCAAAACGTGGGAAGGATTGGGGATATTGGTCTCATGCGAGGTGGAATTAAGTGCACACACCATCCAATGATGCACTTGTGTGAAGTGAATGGTCTATTTAAAGCTTTGGACAAGGGTTTCTCCTGATATCTTTTTTCTCCCTCCTTTTGTTGGCTATGGTTGTCCCCTTACCTACTACAAATTGCCTTGAGGTGTGATCTGCATGAGATGGCGTTTTGTTCCAGGATAACAAACAACCGGCTGAAAAGAATTTTTCGTCTCTCCTGTGTCAAAGAGTTGGAAGCCATCAAAGTAATCTTGGGTGATGTCTATCTATCTACAAATGGTTGGCCACACATCAATAGTGGTGTTGCCTCTGTGTTTGTAGAGAATCTGCTGATAATCTATCCTTCTAAAGTGGATGTTGTGAATTTGGCTCTGCACTGGCTTCGACCAACGTACTGTGGTAACCTGGCCTCTGAAGTGGCAAATTGATGTCTGGCATTTTGGGTTGTGCATGAGTTGATGTCGGGTGTGTCAAGGGTGGATGTGGGTGTCTTCAGAGAACTTGAAAAATGGTTCAGCATTACCCTAGCCTTCACTGAGTAGTTGGTGGTGTATGCCCGGGACTGTGCTACTAACCATGCCCACCTTGTGCTTCCTAATGTGAAGACCCTCAGTGTTCCATTGGATCCTATCCCACCTGGGTGGACCGATATGCGGCTGTCTACGGTAGGGGCCTATGACTTTCTCTGACTGAAGGTGAATACTGAAGTGAAATTTGAAATGGAGGAAGATGCCAGCTCTGGTCGGGTGTCTCAGGCTACTAGTGTTGTTGTCTCCTTGGGGACTGGAGAGTAACTCCTCTCATACCTAGTACTATAGTTATAATATATCTCAGATAATGATGGCTTATGTTCGTGTATATCCAGCTATTTTTTTCTCTCAATATTTTGTTATTTTTTCTTTGAACTCTAGAGGCCGGGCCTCTATTTATGTAAATAGGGAACGTGTCCCTTCAACCCATTTTAACTATTGAAAAAAACATATTGGTCTTCATTTACAAAGGTATAAATAGGTTGGTGATCTTAAATGAGGAAAAAGAGATTGAAAAAATAATTGAATAAGAATTATCAGTAGGAGATACGTACAATGGTCTTGTAACGCATAAGTGATTTTATATTCCCATACTTTATTAGCTTTTTTTGGTAAATTTTCCATGTCATTCTATGTTGGCATTTTGTTTTGCAGGGACTTGAATATCACAATCTACCAGTGGATAAAGAAACATGAAGGGAAATCACTGCTCATATCAACTACACCCAAGAGGTATGGTTTGGAACTGATTTCTCTACATTTTTTATTATGTGAGGACCTATCTATTTTTTAATCCATATATGTTGGTAGAAATTGGAATGAGTTGGCTACTAGAGTATTATATGCTTTGACTAAAAAATACTTAATATCTTTGTACATTACATATTGGTCTTCATTTACATAGGCACAAATAGGTTAGTGATCTTAAATGAGGAAAAAGAGATTGAAAAAAACATTGAATAAGAATCACCACTATGAGATACATACAGTGGTCTTGTAATGCACAAGTTCTTTTATATGCCCATACTCGGTTATCTTTGATTTAGAAATTTTCCATGTCATTTGATATTGGAATTTTGTTTTGTAGGTACTTCAAGACTACAATCTACATGTGGATAAAGAAAAATGAAGGGAAGTCAATGTTCATATCAAAAACTACACCCATGAGGTAAGGTTTTGAACCGATTTCTCTACAATTACTATTATGCAAGGTCCTGTTTGTTTTTGCGCCCATATATTAGTAGAAATTAGAATGAGTTGGCTACTAAAGTATGCTATTATAATTTTTCCTATTTTTTGTTTGTGCTCTAGGTTCTAAATCTTGATTAAGTTGTATTGGTGATTAAAAAAAATAAAGCCTAAATGGGGTATAGGGTATTAATGTTAATCTAATAAGGAGGACTAAAACATTGAATAAATAAACTAAAACTGTATGAAATAAATGTAGATAAATTATTCTAAGTGAAATAAAACCCTAATTATGTAAGTAAAGAAGGAAAGATGACTTAACTAATAAAAGGTGAATGTCGCATAGTGTCACAAGTTTGAATGTAGATTCCAGAACTCAAAATGAACACTCAGAGACCCTTCATAAGGTATATCAAAAGTTTTAAGTTGAATGAGGTATCGAGGAATGTAATGTGGTGCCCTAGTCTAATGTTTGGGCACTCTAATCTCTGTAAAATTTTAAAACCTGATTCTGGTATGGTCACAAGTTGGTTCGGAACCCTACCTGTCTATCGCACTGGATTCACTAGATGAGATGTATAATGACCTATAATACAAAAGGAAGTATCAAACCCTAGAAAAAATAAATATGTAAATGAATGGGTCAGTCTGACCTCATCCGCCAAACTAGTGGTCTTATCATTGAGCATTGCACTACATTTCGGACCCGGATATAGTTCTGGTGAGTGTGTACATGTCGTGTCATAGGTGCCCTCATGTCAGTCACACTTTATGAAATAGAGAGAAATAGTAAATATAGAAAATGTAAATAGCATGTGTGCATGGAATAGAATATAATCTCTCCCCCTATGCAGTGTGTGTGATGTAGATCTCCTAGCCTTGATGGATGGCACTATGTGGATGCAAGTGATTCAATGGATGTGACTCTAGATGGAGTGATAATAGTATGTGACAATAGGACCCTTATTATGGTCTTATAACTTTATATTTATAGGGCTATCAAGATTAATTTCCTAATTAATCCTGACAAGGCCGAATAAGAAAAGGATAAGGATGAAAAATTACTAGAAAGACCCCAAAAAGAAGCAGGAAATGATGTGCATAGATTAGGGCACCCAAGGTGTGACCAGGGCTACAGGCTAGGGCACCCTGATTTTGGGCTAGAATGACATGGCTGTTGCGAAATGGACGGATAAGTGTAAGAAAATATGCGGGAATGACGAAATAAAATATAAAATAAATATGGCCAAAAGGTGGGATTAATTAGTACTTTATTCACTTGAGAACCATTCAAATAGTAGTATAAGACCGGGCTAAATAATGTCTAAAGTGCATAATTTTGGTCTTCGAATAGTTGTTTTTTGCTCTATATGTTATAACAATATATATGTCGTAGTAGGGGATTATTCTTTTTATTGATAATTGGTTAGATTTTAATAGTTTAATTCACTATTTAGATTGATTTAAGTTTTTGCATTTATAAGAGTGGTTTATGTTACAAAATTTCTATTGGTACATATATTTGATAAGTCTCATGGCGCTCCTTGGATTTTATGTCAATTCATCAAGATTATTTTTATTTTCCTTTACTTCCTCTTAGCATATAGTTTTCTTTTGAAATGTTTGGAATGCATACACTCTTTCAGGGATATTCAAAACTCCAACTTGTTTGCAAATTTAGGAATGCCTTAGATCATTTGTCATTGAATTCAAAGAAACAACACTAGAATCCTTCCTTTTCAATTTCTCAGGGTTTATTTTTGTGATTAAGAAATGGTGTGTGAAAGTATCTTACAACTCCTAATCCAGACATATAGCTATGAATGACTAGGTTGTGTGACTAATGTTAGGAAATCAATATGTTAGTGCTCCACATTTGTATGTGTGTGAATAATAATTACATTGGTAATTATTATTATAGTGAATATTAGTAAGTTAGTCGTATATATTGTTGAAAATAACAATATATTATGAATGGTTAGTAGTTGGAGTATTATACCCATACCAGGTTATTTGTTATAACACCTCCCTAAATAATCAGAGGTTTTTTGACTATATAATAGCCATTTATGATGGTGGAGTAAACATAGAAGAAATATTATTGTGTGAAATTAATTATCGTGTGAGTTTTCCCTGTGTAAACTATGTACCGAAATTATATTTGGTAGCAGGTATGCAAGCTTGAGAAAGGGTTTTTCGTTACTAAGCAAGAGTTTTTTTTTGTCTGCAAAATAGATTGTAACTTTTGTTTTCATGATCTGGGTCTTTGTGATTTTTGATGGGGTTGAAGAAGCTATTTGTGGAAAATGTTGTCTAAATTTCAGTTGAACCCACATCCAGGATCTAAATAAACCTTAGAAAATATGACAGGGATTTTGTGTTGATTTTTCTCCTTACGGCCTATTGTAACACACTCCACATCCAAGTACAAAATATTCTTAGAAGAGAAAAAGAAAATTCGTCCTCTCTATCATATTTGAGAGCAACTTATCATGTCTAAAATTGATGATGTATATGGATGGCCATGTGGTGTAATATCTTGTGGATGAAATATTATATATCTATTCTTGTGATTAGTTTATTGGCTTGTGTAAGAAACTTCTTGTTGCTTATTATTCTCCACGTTGTGCATATTGAAGTCCATCTCTATACAGACCAGATTTGATGAAGTTTTTTTTGTTTTTTTTTAACATGCTCAAGTTCTTTGCAGTCCACAGTTGTACGCTACTCATTACATTTAGATAGAACAAATTACAAGCTCTACCCACATAAAATTTCTGCAAGATCTTCATTCATTGTATCATTGACCATGAATCTGTCCCAAGGCTGTATATATTTCATCAAAATTCCAAACATGCCACGCACATGAGTTGTCAAAAATGATAATCAGGTTGCAAATTTATATGTTAAAAGTCGGGTCAAATCAAATATTGTCATCGAATTGTCTCCATTAGGTTTTTCTTAAGAATCTATTATTGTGTCATTAGAGTAAAAAAAAAGTCAAAACAATCATTTTAAATTTTGTATTGTCATTGCCCAATCAAGTCTCCAGAGTATAAATTGTAAAAAGAAAAAATAAAAAAATTGTCTCACTTTTCAATAATTGGACGCATTTTCACTTGTACGTGATGTCCACCTTGTGGGGGTGAATTGTTCAAAGATTCTCAAAGCCAAATCAAGATGACTTAGTAACATCACACTGGAGGACGGAGGCAATGGAGGAAGTAGGTCATTCAACGACCTCTCATCAGTCACCAACTACGAGGCCACATAGTAGATGTGGTGGCATATATATAGTGTGAGTATTTACTTTTCAGTGTGCTTTAGTTTGCAGTGTGTCTGGTTGAATAAATAGAAAATTCACATTGAGGGGGGGAACATGATATAATGTTCCATTTCTAGTTTTCTATTTGTATTGTGTGAGCAACATATTTTCCTGTGTTATTCCCTGTAGTGAGATGTGATGAGAGTTGATGATAGTACTTAGCACATCATGATGTGGTTGTAGGTAAACCACTTGAAAACCTTCATTTGTAGTTTGTGATAAACCAATAGCAAAACCACCATTCTTGGTTGTTGGTAGTCCATTCACAAAACCATCACTTTGTGGTTTGTGGTAAACCAATTGCAAAACCACCATTCTCAGTTTTTGGTCAACCGTTTGTAAAACCATCCTTAAGGTTTGTGAATATCATGTGAAAATCACCAGATCATGAGCAAGTGCAAGTATAAGACATGTTTTCCCCATGTTCACACTAGGGGGGTAATGTTAGGAAATGAATATGTGAGTGCTCCACATTTGTATGTGTGTGAATAATAATTACATTGGTAATTATTATTATAGTGAATATTAGTAAGTTAGTCATATATATTGTTGAAATAACAATATATTACAATTGGTTAGTAGTTGGAGTGTTATAACCCATACCGGATTATTTTTTATAACACCTCCCTAAATAATCAAAGGTTTTTTGATTATTTGTTTGGCTATATAATAGCCATGTATTATGGTGGAGTAAAACATAGAAGAAATATAATTGTGTGAAATTAATTATCCTGTGAGTTTTCCCTATGTAAACTATGTACCAAAATTATAAATAACAAACCTATCCTCAAGAAAAGATGAAGGCTTGAACCTCATTATTCTTGGCTTGAGTCTAAGTGGTCCAAATTTGGTCTATAAATTTCTACAATCTAATTTCATTTTTTTCTCCAAATCTCATACATATATCTCTTATTTCACATTGCTTATGTGTGATTGGTAGATTAAGAAAATGTCCTTTGTGTGTTGTAGAAAAATGTTGATTTATGAACCTTGTGAGAGAATCTCACTAGGAAGACTATGCAACATCCCTTTTTTTGATCAGCTAGAAAAATCTCAATTATGAGATCTTCCCGATTGAAGAAACAAAGAATTGAATGCAAGTTTTGATTTTTGTTTTGAAATTCCATGATTTTGTGTACAATTGGGTGTTGGAAAATTTATTGATTTTCCTTTCTTTTATGATATACTTGTCTAAACATTGAAACCAATGAATTAATCAAAAATTATTGTTATGTTTGTTATCTAAATAGAGCAACCAAGAATATGTTAATACTTCATATTTGAATTTCAATATTTCGATACTCGGGATATTATGACCTAAAAGTTAACTAAACTTCCATACTTGGGACTCAACTTCTTTCTATTGTGTTTTAAGACTTTTTTACTTTTATAATAGTTAAGTGATAAACCCATAATAATTCTAGACTTCCGTACATTTTGAATAACCATTATAATTTTATATCGAATGGTGCATGGGTTTTCTAACATGTTTTGGTTTTATGATAAGTCATCAAAAATATTTTCATTTCTCTTTCCTTCCTCTAATATGAATTTGTAATATAATTATAGTTATTTTTTCCATTATTATACAACTTTCATCTATAGGTTTCATTCCTTTACAGATGATGTTAGGATACTATTAAACATAGTTGTACTCCACTTCAAGGAAATTATCTTTTTTTTCCTAATGTTTTTTTACTATTCCTATTAACAAGTACACTCGTGAGGTAAGGTTTTGAACTCATTTCTCTCCATTTACTATTATTGCGAGGTCTTACCTATTGTTGTATTGAGATATTGGTAGAAAATGGAGTGAGTTGACTACTGCAGTACATTATTGTAGATTTTTCATATTTTTTCCTTTGTCCTCTATGTTGTAGATCCTAATTACATTGTATTAGTGTTCAAATATTTATTTATTTTCTCTGGATTTAATGATAATATATATTATAATAGGGGGTTTATTATTTTTATTGATAATTAGTTAGATTTGAGTGGTTTTATGCATTTATTAGATTCATTAAGTTATTGCATTTATAAGAGTAGTTTATGTAACATAAATGGGCTTTATGTCAAGTTATCCATGTCATTTTAATTACTTCTTGCTTCCTATTAACATATACATTTCTTTTGACATGTCTAGAATGCATGCACTCTTTCAAGGAGATTCATAGTTGCAACAAATTCTTCACATTTTCATGTTTTCCCTAGACTATTTGTCATTGAATTCAAAGAAACAACACTAGAAACCTTCTTTTTTAAGTTTCAAGGATTAATATTTTGATTAATAAGTGGTGTGTGAAATAGCTATCTTGGAGCTCCCATTGGAGACATATGGATGCAAGTGATTGACTTGAGTGATTGACACACCTATCCTCAACAAAACTTGAACACGTAAACCTCATCAATCCTCACTGAGAACCAGGTGGTGTGGATTTCTAGTCTATTAGTGTCAACAATCTACAACATCTCACACATATATCTCTTAATCTACTTTGTTTGTGTGTGATAGGTAGATTAGAAAAATATGATTTATTTGTTGTAAAAAATGTTGATTTATGAGCCATCTAAGAGAATCCCAGCCATGAAGACTATGCAACATCTTTATATTGATGTCCTAGACAAATCACAATTCTAAGTTCTCTCCAAGTAATGGAAGCAACTAAGAATTAATTGCATACTGAATTTTGTTTTAAAATTTATTGATTATGTATATTGTTAGGGGTTAGATAAATTCCTAATTTTTCTTTCTTTTATGATATACTTGTCTATCTACATAGAAACCAGTGATGTAATCATAAATTATTGTTATGTTTGCTATCTAAATAGAGAAACCAACAATATGTTAATATTCATATTTGAATTTCAGTATTCCTGTACTTGGCATATTATCATTAAAAAGCTAATTTGAAGCTCTTTGTTCTATTATGTATTTTATAATTTTTCTTCTTTTACAATAGTTAATAATTCTATATTTCCATACATTTCAAATAACCATTATAATTTTGAATCAAATGGTGCATGGATTTTCTGACATGTTTGGTTTTATGACAAGTCATCAAGATTGTTTTTATTTCTCTTTGCATATAATTTGATGTTGAATTGTCTAGAATGCATGCAATAACTACTTCACATTTTCAAGGTGTCCCTACATCTTTTGTCATTGAAGTCACGATTACATTCCCTTATAATTTTTTTATAGATTTCTTACAAATTGAGTTTCAAATCCTGCCTTCATATTCTATCAAAGTGTCATTTTCCTCTGATGTTCCATATCCTTGTTTCTCTTATTCTCATGTTTTGAATGATACAATGAAATATTATATCAAATTATCTAAAATCATTGTTGTTTCTTTGTTGATTTGTATGTAAGACAAGTCTAAAACATTTTTTGTCCAGTTTATTTTGGTGCTACAATTTTATATTTCTGATTACCATTTTTTACTTTGTCATTCTCAAGCTTATCATATTAATACTTCTAACATTTTCTCAAAATAGATTGGGTGTAATTACTATTTTTTTGTCCTCTCCCACTGGAATGTGTGCCAGGAAAAGTCTTACTCTACATTTTTTTTTACAAACATTTACCTCTTTCTTGATGTTAATTCGATGTTGACAATTAATCTAATTTTGTATACTTTTATTTTCTTACAGATTCGAGATTGAGTTAGTTCTGGTTACCATTTTTTACTATTGGAACCACCTTTATATTAAATTATAGACAAAATGATACAAAGTGTTACATAGTAAGGGGGCGGGTTGGCAGTATTCATAAGCCTCAAAAAAAGAGAGAAAATGCCAACATGGGTAGACAAAAGGACAAAGCCACACGAGGGCGAACAAAATCATGGCCACTTAGGGCTACAAACAACAACCAACAGGCAAAGGATGAAAACACCAAAAATTATATCATAGACATATTAGAATTAGGCACAAGGAGCTGCGTGACACCTGGAGGAGGAGGTGGATCATCTCGTGGCGGAAGAAAGTCGAGGGAGCATCGAGGCTTGTCTGATGGTGGGATTGAGATAGCCAGCCATCCTGGTTGGGCATCTAAACACTCAGCGGAAACCATTATTCCCCACCCAGGGGGGTGGCGAGGCACCAAACTGGGAATCCCCACCAGGCGGAGAGCCCGAGGTTAGAAGAGATCCAGCCACCACCTTGCCACACGTCGGTAGGCTCCATCTAGGACCAGAAGGAAAATGGCCTTGGGCGAGATGACAGCGGAGACGACCTGGTGCTTCTCAAGTGACTGTGGGATCATCCATGACATCTAGGAGGTGGCATGAGGAATGGCATGGGGCATCGATCATCATCATTCTGCAGGAACCCAACTCATAGGGACAAGATGCACTACCTCAATGATCAAGCAACTACTGGAGATGAGAAAACTCCAGCACCACCTTTTGTGCTTGTGCCTGAATCTGCATATGAACAAGAAGGACAAGATTTCCATCATTTTACATTAATGGTTAGCTCAACAAGAAAGAGTACAATGCTAAAATAAGGAAATATTCCTAGCTTTCCAAAGTTGGAAAAAGAATCTAGCAGAACAAAATAAATACCAAATGGAGGCAATGTAGGAGGGCCCAAGTAGCATGGTCACCAAACAAAGTAACTTTCCAATAAAAAAATTCAGGGTGAAATGGACGAAAGAAAGGAATGAATCCAATGCCAAACATGTTGAGCACAATGTCAATAACAAAAAGACATGTTTGAAGGATCTTGGAGTGAACCATAATAGCTACAAACTAGGATTAGGAATGTCTAATATGACTTAATATTTCCCCTAATGGAAGCCCCTGATAAATCAAACACCAAATGAAATAAATTGAGCTTCAGATCAAATAGGCGGGTTCCAGGCTCATTGGAGATGCTTTAACCAGGTGACATGAGAGGAATGCAATGACCATATGGTATTGAGCTTATCTAATGTCAGCGAGGTTGGAGATAACCAAGGATTAGATAACTCCATGAATTATACTGTAACAAAGGGAAATGTCCACATTCCGTCGCCATAGTCTTTCCACCAAGCTTTGGGTGGCTGAAGGCCCAATTTTTGAAGCATAAAATAAGGTCAGAAAGGAATCTAAATAGCTAAAATTGAAGGCAGGATCAGAATTAGTAAGGTTTTATTTCGGTTTCAACGCCTTGGCTAAGGAAGCCAGATCTCAAGAGGAAACCATAGTCTCAGATAGTGGATATGCCTTTGTGAGCTAACCGCACCACATTAATGTTGGGATTTTCTACTAGTGGAAGGTCATCCAGGAGAGAAAATGGGCGATCACCATAGATTGTGCTCGTTGAAAGAGAGACCTATTTTGAATGCATCACTAACCCATTGCATTAAGGGTTGGAACCATCTCAAATTATTTCCAAATTCTTTTAACCACAAAAGGTGTCAGGTATTTTAACTAGAAATTTAGTTAATTAGACAAAGTATGGAACCCTATGTTTTTTCTAGCATTTTTTACCATATGGTGCTCCTGAAGAAATACAATGTCATAACCAAAACTTTGCCAAACTTGAGTTTTCCTGGATATAACAAACAACCCGACTTAGTGCATAGAGAAATACTCTTCCTGTAGATATCTAATAACAACCATACCACCCTGTTCCCCTAGGAAGGGTGCAAACCTCCCATGAAACTCTAATGAAAACTTACCATGTTTATAGCTTGGACCAAAGAAAATACCGTAAGACCTTATCCATATTTCCAAAGGAAGCACGTGAGATGGACACCAACATGCTGCGTAATAGACCTGAAGTGGTAGCAAGAATTTAAGTGCAAACCTGGAATTTCCTGGTGAAAGATAATGAACGGAGAGATCCATTTATGCACTTTCTACTCAACCTCAGTCAACCACAAATTTCCACAAGGTGGAAGAATCATTGTCAAAGGAAAAAAGGGAATTCCCAAAAAGTGGAATCATTCCCCTCTCTGAATCCATTACTAGGGGATAGGGTATGCAAACAAGTTGGGCATAGGCTAGAGGACTTTGGCAGAAACCCAATGACTTTGTAAAACTGAACTTTAGAGTCAGACGCTTTTCAAAAAATATCCAAACAAGAAAGCACCTCCTGCACATTTTGTTCCTATTCAACTAGAGTGAGAAAGGAGTCATCCAAAAAAGTTGCCATTGATGAGTCGAGATTGATATTTAGGTAAGCTATATGCCTCTTAATCACCCTTGAGCAGCTCTGTTGGAAAGAAGGTAACTGAATGCATCAGTAGCCATGACAAAAAGAGCTAGAGCCAAAGGGAAAACATCTCCCTTATCGAATCGAAAATAACCCAACAACATAATATTTGTGTCCATTAATAGTGAGACAAGATGAGGCATCAACAAAAAGAGTGCAAACCACATTGAGGAAGAATTCTCCAAAACCCAAGGCTTTAAGCATGAAAAGAATGAAAAAGGCCACTCTATACAGTCGTAGGCTTTTTCAAAATTGATTTTGAGAAAAAATAACTTCTGAAGAGAAGAGTGCAAGCCCATTCCAACCCTTCCCAAATAGCAATAAGATTTTCCAAACTGAAATTGCCTTTGAAAAAACCAGATTGTTCAGGTCGGACAATTTTTGGGGAGCAAATAAGCCACCCAAAGAGCAAGAGCCTTTGCCAAGATCTTCATAAGAAACATTTAGAAGTGTAATGGGCTGCCAGTTGGGTTATTAGCTCCAGGATTATCAACCTTGGGGATGAATTTGATATTACCTTTATTAATACTATTTCCCAAGGGATTGCAATTGCAAAGGGGCTTCCTGATAAACTTGTTAGAGATTTGGCCCAACAATGTGTGCCACACTTGCCTTATAAAATTCACAAGGAAACCCATCCAAACCTGGAGATTTTTCATCCACAAGACAAAGAAGTAGAATTATGAAGCTCATCCAGAGAAAAGAGAAGCATCAAAATTATTTCGATCATGTGGGACTAAGCTTACAGGGAACCACTTCAATAGATAGACGCAAAGTAGATCCGTTTTGATTTCAACAGAAGGATCCTAGCAGCGTGGAAGACAAGGGTATAATGGTCAACCAAAATAATAAGAGATTTCCAGTAAGGGGTGTGACGTGAACGTGGGGCCAAGCTGAACAAATTTTGATTTTCTCCTTGACATTTCAAGCCCTGATAATTTTGAAGAAACCTTTTGAGGCCCTGTCATTAGTCTTTAACCAGTGCAAGCGAGCCCAAATTTGAGCTCCCTTTGGCTCTATGTTGTTCAATAACCCTTGATTTGATTGACTAAGCTTAGCAATTCAGAACCTAAAAAAATTGGTGTCAAAAAGTTGGAGCTTGAGCAATCGAGTTATGCACTAGAACTCTTGTTGGAGAAGCCTCATGTCAGCGTGTTTACAGACCCTTGCCACCTATTTTCCAAAGTGGCAAAGAAACATGGCATTGCGGTTGAATAGTTTCATTCTACCATGAAATCCATCTAATAGCATAAGGAGGGAATGTGACAACCGTATTCTAGACTTGGTCAATGTATGCCAAAACCCTCTAGTTGATGCGTAGTAAGGAATACATTCATATAGAAATTATGTGCTTATATTTTTAATAGAGGCACCCATCCCAAGTAAGCATGAAAGAAACCAGACATGTGATATGACAGAAGAATATCAGGCCACATGGTGACAGGAGAGTTACTGTTAGAAAGCCAACTAGCAAAACTCGGGTGCTAAGATAACATGACACGATCAAGCCATTTGAGGATGTGCACGCAGAGCCTTCTAAAAAATTTGACCAAGTAAACCAATTTTGAGAAGTAAAGTCCCGCCAACCTTTTAAAAAGAGGGTCTTTGATGGCCCACCTACTTTTAAAATAGCACCATGCTTCACTCTCTCCAACCGCACACCATCTCATCGGCAGAATACCCAATTTGTCATCGAGATGTTCTACCATATTAAAGTCACCGCAGAACAACCAATAAGGAAAAGATAGACTATCCCCTAACTAACGCCATAATGTCATCATTTTTGAACCATTATTAGAGGCATAAAGATTAACAATACCAAAAGAAAAACCATTATCATTAAAAAAGCACCCAAACCACCATGTTGTCAGGATCATGACCCGTGGTAGAGATCATAGGCAGATAAATCTAGGTGACACAGAAATAGAAACACCACCTTTGCCTTCCGAAATAGAAACACCACCTTTGGTTACCATTTTTTACTTTGTCATTCTCAAGTTTCTCATATTAATACTTCAACATTTTCCCAAAATAGACTAGGTGTAACTATTACATTTTTTGTCCTCCTCTATAATGTCCCCTTTTCCTGTGCCAAAGGCCTAAGGGCTAGGTCGAGTCCAAGCCATGGTCAGACCCAAGGAGCTGTGGACGCTGGGAGCTATGGGGAGGGGGGCACGTGGTTCTAATAGTCTAATTTTACGTTGAGGGTCACTTTTGGACCATGGCGACTTAAAGGGGAAAAGTAACTTAAGTCACTTTATTTTATTGGACCCCTCCATAGAATGAAATGCGTATAGGGTCTGTTGGGGCTCTTTTGCCTCAGGGAAGTATATAAGGAGCTGGGGAGAAAGGAAAGGGACTTTTGTCATATACATTTTTAGCCTCCTTCACGTGCAGTTGTTGTTGTTGCGCATCTACAGCTTGTGGAGTCAAATCCCATAGGGACCCTAGCTTCGGTGGTGAGAGACCCGTCCCTAGCTAGCAAGGCATTCTTCGGTAGTGAGAGATCTACCCTAGTCTGTCATTTTGGAGCCGCTTTCAGGGATGTGTGGCAGAGACATTATTAGAGGTTTAAGAGGAAGGATTTTGAGGGTTTTTAGGGCATTTGGGGAAGATAATCAGAGGGGATCCATATCAGATTCATGATAGCCATTTGGGCTGGGTGTGGCAACACGATTGAAGGCGCCTCCATCATTTTTTGACCCCATTCCAAGTGAGGCAACTTGCAGCCTTTATTTGGGGTTTTCCAGTCATTTGTTTTCAGATCTGAAGGTGGAAATACTATTTCCTATATCTGTCAATGTTATTTCCAAAGACCCTTATTTTTTTCTCTTGTATTTAGAGAGTAACGAACCTCGGAAGTTTTCCAGCTGTCTAGGGCACACGTTGTGCTTTTTCTGGCAGCAGTTTAATTTGTGTAAAATTCCAAAAACAGTTTTATTATATCCTCTATAATAATATCAAGCTCTCTTTAAATTTTCAAGTGATTCAAGTGGATACCTTGGGAGATATTGATTTTATTTAGTTTGTTGTCCTTACTATAAAAATCTGCATAAATCAGTATTTTACTTTGCTGCAATTTTCATATATTTTGTGCATTTTTAAGTAGTATCCCATAAGGGATATTTCAGTGGTATCAGATCTGTTGTTCCTCCAGCCTGTGTGGGTTAAATATGGTAGTTTGGAAAGATCTCAAAGTGGGTTTTATGAAGGAAATGTTCACCAACATGGTGAAACAACAGGAAGCCACTAACCTTTATTTGAGTCAGCTCACTCAGAATTTGAATCAAAGTAAATCTTGGGACAATAAGGAAGAAGGTGAGAATAATAATAAAGGGCACCCAATAGAGGTGATTGATGAGGATTCTTGTTGGAGGAAATACCAATCTTTGAGTAAGGGTTTCAAGAGATAATATGTCATTTCCATATTATTGCATGATGAAGATTGGTAGCAAGCCCAAGCGAGATCATCATATGTCGGTACCTAAATTACAAAAGAACTCATTTGTAGAAGAAGCTTCTAGACAAAAAGGGTATGATTTCCATTGAGCAAAATAATTTCATTAGTGAAACTTTGCTTGTTAGAGAAATTATTCCAACTCAGGAGAAGAAATTTGTTTATGCAAGCAAGGAGGATGTAATGGAAACTCTTAAAAAGTGTGAGGAATGGAATAGCAGAGCTAGAGCTGCTAGGTTGATAGCGACTCAAGCAAGACAACACTTACAAGAGTTCAAGGAAACGATGAGGGAAATTGATGCAAGGAAGTCTACACCCATGAAAAAAGACTCTATGGAGCAACTGGAACATGAGGAGGAGCCTCACATGGACACTTGTGTAAAATTGCAGCCTACTGTAATTTCCAAACCAGCAACTTTTGATCAGCTTTCAGATACTTTCAACAGGCACTCAGGAAACAATGTTGGGGGCAAGCTCAACATATGTCTATCTTGAACACACGGAGGACATTGATGGCCTTGAAAGGTATGAAGAGCACACTAATGTGTCTTATTTATTGTTGCCTATTCCAATTTATTTCCATCATGAGATGCATGGTATGGTAGATGATGAAGTCTTCATCATGGAGTTTGTTGGACCATTGCTCCAACTATGTGTATATGAGCATCTTGTGGATGATATATGGTGGAAATTTTTAGCTCACTTAACAGATACAAGGGCTCATGGGCATTATAAGGTATGGGATCCTGGTAATATGTGGCAATCATCCAAAACTATCAATTCTGATTTTGAAAACTTTGTGACTGATTTCATAAGCAAAAGAAGGAATTTCAAATGTGTCTTTTGGGATTACAAGTGTTGGCAAGCATGATTTCTTCATTGGAGACTCCGGTGCAAGAAGGGAGAGTACCTCTCAAGGTACTAGCGTTGGTTTTATGATTGCTAAAAAGGGTAAGAGAATATTTTTTAATCATCTTCAGCCTGTTGGACTGTGTATAACAACAGTCATAATGAGAAGAGAAAATAGCAATATGGGACAACAGGGTCAAAGAGGTGAGAGTGGACATTCAAGGCAGCGGCCTCCCCATTCTTCTACCAGGCCTTTAGGGCTTCACGAACCTTCTTTCTTGAAGGATCTAGAAGTTTCATAGGTACAACAAGCTAGTAGATATTTTGGATGAGGAGTCTTGTTGGGAGAGGAACCAGACCTTGAGTGAGGGATTTCGTAACAACATGTCATTCCAGGAATATTGAAAAATGAAGATTGGCAGTAGACCCAAGAGAGATCATCAGAAACAGGTACCAGAGTTACAGAGGAGATTGGGACATATTTCCATTCCACACTTCGATGGTTCTAAGAAGTGTACTGCACCGTCTTGGGTTCAAAAGTTGAAGACATACTCCGACTTGAATCCTATGCGTGAGGAAGATGCAATTAAGTTTGCAATCTTGCATCTTGAGGGAGACGCTCATGATTGGTGGCATCATGGGTTGATTACACAGGGACACATACACATTACTACTTATGCAGAGTTTGCGTAGAGGCTGGTGAGAAGATTTGATAGGAGGGACCCTGACAGGTATTTCAGGGAGTTGACTCATTTGAGACAAACCGGTCCCCTAGATCAGTACATCACAGATTTTTAGAGATTATCAGTCATGGTACCTGATGTCATGGAGATGAGGTTGATTTCACTATTCATAGTAGGTTTGACAGGTGCTTTTGCTGGGTTTGTGAAGGCATTTGAACCTTCTTCTTTGCACGAGGTTGTTAGGAAAGCTCGGGACTTGGAGTTATCCACTCCAAAGCCGAGGGTTCCACCTCGCATTCAACAAAGGGAACCTCCATCTGGATCAGAACGAACTTCAGTAGAAGGGAGCCTCCACTGAGGCAGAGGTGGCTAAAAAGCCAATCATTTCCTGAGAGGACAGAGATGAGTTGAGGCAAAAGAAACTATGTTTCGATTGCCACACACCTTGGATTCCAGGACATGATTGCAGAGGTAGAGGGAAGGCCCAATTCATTGAGGTCTTCGAGGAGAGCAAGGGTGACAGAGGTGAGGAGTTAGAGACTCGCGAGATGGATGATGGAGATGGGGTTGCGTTGGATAGTGCTGATGCAGGGCAGGAGGAGGAGACTTTTCCTTGGGAGATTATAGCCACATTGTCTAGTACTCTGATGTACAAGGCATTTAGGATTAGAGGAGTTATGCAGGGTCAGCAAGTTGGGGTACTCATTGATAGTGGGGAAACCCACAACTGTATTGATGCCTCATTGGTTGAGAGGCGAGGATTACAGACAGAGGATTTTTGAGGGCCTCAACGGGGTTATAGCCAATGGAGAGTCTATGAGGGGCACATGGCAGGTTCCCCAAGTGAGCATCATGATGGGTAACTATACAGTTACCAATGATTTCCACATCATTGGTATGGAAGTGACCAACATAGTGTTGGGAGTGCAGTGGCTTCACTCTCTTGGTGAGTTTCTAGACTAACTTTCAGACGATGGAGCTGAAGTTTAAATCTGAGGGCAGGAATGTGATTTTGAGGGGATTATCTACAGAAGCACCTAGGGTGGTTACAGCTAAGGGGATGGAGAGGACGTTCTGGAATGGTGAGGAGTTTAATTATTGTGGATTGATGTGGAGAATGATGGATGTGGGTGTGACCAGCAATGTTGCACATGAGACTAGTTACAGAGATTGGGACTATAGGTTCAGATCATCCGAGTTTATCATTATGTTGGTCATCTGAAGTTTCGGTAGACTAGAGATCTCATTTTCTTGTTGAGTACTCCAAGAACCGACACACTTGTGAGATTTTGGATGGCCACATACAGGATGACAACTACAGATTGGAGGATGAGATGATCTTCTCTATCAGGGAAGATGGAGCCTTGTGTCAGATTCATGGTTGAGGATGAAGATATTGCGACATGTGCATTGTTCTTCCATGACTGGGCACTTGAGCTTCGATGAGACCTACAGGTTCATGTCAGAGAGGTTCATATGGCATAGGTTGAGGGAGGATATCCTCAACTTTATACAGGCATATACGGTTTGTCACTATGACAAGTCAAAGCTTACGGGTTCATCATTTTTTGAATCGACATGGGATAACACTCCTATGTATTTTACTACTTCTATGCCCGGTGAGCACTTCACCCACGTGTTAGTCAGTGGAGAGATGAAATTGACTCATGGTTATTCAGTAGGTTCACATTCAGCGCAGGAGGTGGACTATGTGGAGCTGATATTGTTGGTTGACTGTCTACTGGAGTCTTGGGACTTTTCCTCCATGGGACACATCGAGATACAATATGAGGAGCCTTGCTCTCACACAAGTGTAGGTCATGTGGGAGAGTTAGCACCATTTGTGCATAATACAGGTTGTTTCACAGGCTGATTCAGGGGATTCTATAGGATTCAGAGTGAACTTTCATACCCAGGAGTTGATTGGAGAGGCAGTGAGTGATCACATGATGATAGCCTTGCATTGGCAGGGATTAGACAGATTGGAAATTTCGATGTGGGTACCAGGGGAGAGTTGGTGTGGGTATCATACTACTTCAGGAGCAACATTATTCTCTACATGACATGGAGAGCATGATCACTACATGGGGTGTCTTGGTTACTTCAGATCACACCGATCATTGGTTGACTACAGGGTGAGGTGGAGAAACTTACGGCAGGTATTCAACTTCTACAACATGATAGGATAATGCTTGGGGTCATGAATTTCTCAGGAAGGGAGGATTGTAATGTCCCCTTTTCCTGCGCCAAAGGCCTAAGGGCCAGGTCAAGTCTAAGCCATGGTCAGACCCAAGGAGCTGTGGACACTGGGAGCTATGGGGAGGGGGCCACGTGGTTCTAATAGTCTAATTTTGTGTTGAGGGTCACTTTTGGACCATGACGACTTAAAGGGAAAAGTAACTTAAGTCATTTTATTTTATTGGCCCCTCCATAGAATGAAATGCGTATAGGGTCTGTTGGGGCTCTTTTTCCTCGGGGAAGTATATAAGGAGCTGGGGGAGAAAGGAAAGCGAAATTTTGTCATATACATTTTTAGCCTCCTTCACGTGCAGCTGCTGTTGTTGCGCATCTATAGCTTGTGGAGTCAAATCCCATAGGGACCCTAGCTTCAGTGGTGAGAGACCCATCCCTAGCTAGCAGGGCATTCTTCGGTAGTGAGAGATCTACCCTAGTCTGTCATTTTGGAGCCACTTTCAGGGTTGTGTGGCAGAGATATTATCAGAGGTTTAAGAGGAAGGATTTTGAGGGTTTTGGGGGCATTTGGGGAAGATAATCAGAGGAGCTCCAGATCAGATTCACGGTAGCCATTTGGGCTGGGCGTGGCAACACGTTGAAGGTGCCTCCATCATTTTCTGACCCCATTCCAAGCAAGGTGACTTGCATCCTTTATTTGGGGGTTTTCCAGTCGGCCATTTTCAGATCTGAAGGTGGAAATACTATTTCCTATATCTGTCAATGTTATTTCCAAAGACCCTTATTTTTTCTCTTGTATTTAGAGAGTAACGAACCTCGGAAGTTTTCCAGCTGTCTAGGGCACGCTGTGCTTTTTCTGGCAGTAGTTTAATTTGTGTAAAATTCCAAAAATAGTTTTATTATATCCTCTATAATAATATCAAGCTCTCTTTAAATTTTCAAGTGATTCGAGTGGATACCTTGGGAGATATTGATTTTATTTAGTTTGTTGTCCTTACTGTAAAAATATGCATAAATCAGTATTTTAATTTGGCTGCAATTTTCATATATTTTGTGCATTTTTAAGTAGTATCCCATAAGGGATATTTCATCCTCACACTGGAATGGTGTACCAAGAAAATTCCTACTCTACATACTCTTTTTAGAAACATTTACCTCTTTCTTGATGTCATTGTGATCAGTCAACCAAATTTGAAGGTCTCCCCATATTTTAATTTGATAGACTAGCTTAAGCTTTACCCTTCGTAAATGATAGATTAAACAACATGTTATCTTTCAATAAAAAAATAAAAATATTAATTTCCTTTCAATATATATATGTGATTAATTTAAATAAAATAAATATAAAAAAGTTAAAATTATGAAATATAACATATAATAATAATTTTGAAATTTATTTAAATTAAATAATCAAGATTCAAAAAAATAACTACACAAGTTATAAGTTTGACAAATCCTTGTAACAAATTTATAAGTTGGCCATAGAAAAAAACAAAATTTTAGCATGAGACATGAACCTTAGGCTCACCAACTTAGATAATCGCGCAGTGCCACATGTTTCAAATCATTTAAGTTATCTTAACCGATAGAAAACATGGGTATGGAGGACACACTGAGGACTCTCCAATTTAAATATTATTGTTCTCAAACTAGAATGTACCTTTCTAAGGCAAAAAATAGGACATTTGTGTAGAATTCAGGTCATGCCTCTCATATATTTGTTAAAACACTATAATTCAAGAAGTATAAGGTTATTGAAAGATTTTTTTTATAAATATAATAGAGCGTTGTTTATTGAATCAATAATACCTTCTTAATAAACATATCAAGTAATATATTACCGCACCTAAAATATTGTATATATAAGAAGTAATAATAAGTTATTATTGAGAAATAAAAATGACATAATTTTGGTGCTAATGTTTAAAATAGACATATTTAAACAAATTATACATTACGTAGCAAGTTGTTCTAAAATTCAAAAATACATTCAATATTTTTATCAAAAAAATGTCTTGGACAACACAATTGCATTGAAAATATAATGAGAAAAAAACTCACTAGGACTTGACTTCACTTGTTTCTTGTACAAATTCTCACTCATGCATAAGGTTGTGGATTTGGTAATCAAGCATTTATAGAAATAAGTAACATTTAAATTACCAGTACAATAATAAATAAGGGCATTGAGAATAAATCACCTAATTCCAAACATGATTTACAAGATAGCAAAAGCTAAAAGAGAATATCACTATTTTAAAAATAGAAAGAGTAAGGAAATTGATTATTTTCTAGAGGTTTTCTTTTTTTGCTAGTGATGTTGTGCATGATTTGTGTGAACTGAATGAAGACCTTTTTAGTATAAGAAAATAGAAATCTAGCAAACATGATTTTTTTTGCTCTAATTATTATTTAATATATAATTTGTTATAATAAACTTAACAAATTATAAAAATAAACTTACCATATAATGTACATGACAAGTGTTTTTTTAGTTAGCCTTTCTAATGAAAATTTATAATATTTAAATGCCTTTTAGTATTGAAGTGCAATTTTAACTTTCAATTTTTGTTTTTGAAATATTAAATTTTAATCGCCCTTCTATGACAAGCTGAAAGACATTTAAAGGGCATTGACAACTCCAAATTTGATCCCTGATTGTGATGTTAACAATTAATCTAATTTTTAGTCTTTTCTTTTCTTGCAGATTCAATATTGAGGTAGTTCTGGTTACCATTTTTTACTTTTTCATTCTCAAGCTTCTCATATCAATAATTCAACATTTTCCCAAAATAGACTGGGTGTAACTACTATTTTCGTCCTCCTCGCACTGGAATGTGTGCCAGGAAAAGTCCTACTCTACATACCCTTTTTAGAAACATTTACCTCTTTCTTGATGTCATTGCGATGTTGACGATTAATCTAATTTTTAGACTTTTCTTTTCTTGCAAATTTGAGATTGAGGGTAGTTCTAGTTACCAGTTTTTACTTTGTCATTCTCAAGCTTCTCATATCAATACTTCAACATTTTCCCAAAATAGATAGGGTGTAACTACTAGTTTTTTGTCCTCCTCACACTGGAATGTGTGCCATGAAATGTCCTACTCTACATACTCTTTGTAGAAACATTTACCTCTTTCTTGATGTCATTGCGAAGTTGAAAATTAATCTATTTTTTAGACTTTTCTTTTCTTACAGATTTGAGATTGAGGCATTTCAATACTCTCCCAAGTAACAATCGGGAACTAGTTGACATTGCCTATATAACGAACAAATAATTTAATTTTCTCCCATTGTTATGTTCTTCCACAGAATGTTTTTCCACCCATTTGTCAAATCTTCTTGTATATGATTTAGAAAGATAAATGGTAAGATTATTGTAGTGTGATGAAAAATTATTTTAGCATCCTTCAATTGTGACATTCATAGAGGCACTTGATTGGTGTATAAGTTTGCTTTTAGTGTCATACAAATATGTATTATGTGTATTGACATCACACTAATTATAGAAGAATATTTTCAACATTTATGAAATAAGCATGTTTTGTTCATATGCATCTTCATTAGATATGGGTAGATAGAGCATGGATAGTTCATAGTTACTTTCTTCCACATTTCAAATTTTGTAACTCTCAACATTTTCCTCTTACACCGACGAAAGACTCAATAATACAAATGCATGGATATTCATATAATGGAAACCTGAAAAAAAAAACAATCCTCTAGATTACATGTTCAAAATAAAAATATAGGAAATAAATGATTCCATTTCCAACACTAAAATTTCTACAATTGAAATTAGGGCCAATACTATGCATAATGCGTGGCCAAAAAAAACCTTCATTCTAGAACACAATTGTGCCTATGATAATAATATATTCTTTCCCTCCTCACATGATCCCAGAGCAATCTCCAATGCATGTATTGCCTTCATTGAACACATTTTCCCCTAAACAAACCATCTCTACCCGATTGCAAGTTCATGGTGAATCCTTCCACAACAATTGTTCGATCTTTGACATCAAACTACCTTCCTCCTCTCACCTCCCATTCTATTTCAGCTTTCGACATACCCATTACACACTACAAAAGCGTAATTACTAGTATAAACTAGTCTCTATACATGTGATTATGATTGGATAATAGTTACCCATGTCCTTTATAACAATTCTTCATTATGTTGAGAATCATTATGACTAACAACTAGCTTTGTTTACATTTATATATATATATAATCAGATATAATTTGTGTTAATACTTGTATACTTTGAATATAAGTAGATAATTTTTAGATTGTGATTAAGATGTAATATATAGCCATCCTAATTATTTATTTACATTTTTAAAAATTATGTTTTAAAAAGGTTATTATTTTAGTACTCTAAATAATTTTAAATTTTATTTATTAATAAAACTTCCAAAATTAAAAATAAAAATATGTATATCATAGTCTCTATGGTGTTTGAAAGTTGTATCCATCCAATATAGTAGAAGTTCCCATTTAAGTGTAACCTCTATATCTTTAAATTTTTAAATTTATATTTTAATCCCTAAATTTAAAAATTTATATTTTTTAAGTTTGAAATTTTGTATGATGCATATTTAGTACAATTAGAGGGTGCTAAAAGCATTGAAAATTGATATATTTTCTTGTAAGGGTTTGTCTACCACTAGGTCATTTTTCAAACCTAAATTAAAATTAGCTAATCAAATTACAAAGTTTTTTTTTAATTGATCTATGGTTGAGTTTTTAATAGGGTGTGACAACTACAAAAAATCTCGAGAGTCTTGAGCTCCAATTTAGTTTTTTTATCAAATGGCGTTTGACTCAATGGTGAAAGATGTTGGGCTTTTAAAGAGCACACTGGGGTTCAATTCTTGTTGAAAGTGAAGCCAAAATATATCGTAATAAAGGATGAGGTTGGGATCATGCCCCAATGAATTTGGTAGAATGGAAGCCCCTCAGTCCTTGGCTGCTTAGCCGAAAAAAGTCCACCCACATCAACCGTGGGATATGGCGGTCTATGACCTGCCAGATTTAAAAATATATATACATTGCTCGCCAAGATTGTGTTGTTATCTAATTTTTCCCCTCAGGCAAAATTGACCAAACACGACCTTACATAGGAGAAAATTGAAGGGTTGGTTTGATCATGTGAGCTCACAAGTGATTTTTCGAAACTAGGTTGTGGTCGAGCTCGGGTAATGGAAATGATGTTACAATCAGAAAGGATGGCTAATGACAATGTCAAAAAATATCAGAGCTCAAGAGAAAAACAATGGAGAAAGCCTGAAGTTTTCAAGCTCGAAATTTCGGCATTTTGGGAAAAACAGGGCAGAAAATGAAGCAAAAAAAGCCCGAAATCCCGAAGTCTAAAAGTCCCAAAATTTTAGACTTTCGAGGGTTTCGGAACTCTCAGGTGTGAAGTTGTAAAATGGCCTCAAAAAGTTCCAAATCTCCAAAGTCCAAAATTTTAGACTTTTGGGGTTTTGGAAACCTCGGGAATCCTGCTAGAAAAGGAGCGGAAAAGTTTTCGAAACCTGAAACTCTGAAATTTCAGATTTCAGACTTTTGAGGTTTCGGACTTCAGAGTTTTGGAAGTCTCAAGCCCCAAAACCCGAAAATCACCCCTCAACTTTTTGAAAGCCCGAAGTCCGAAAGTCTGAAATTTCAGACTTTCAGAACTCTCAAAGCAATTTGGCAGTATGAACAGTGTTTTTTTCTCCGAAATGAAAATGTTTGAAAGTCCGAATTTCGGAGATTGCATGCATTTCGGACTCCCGAAAAGTGATAGATTAAGAACCTGCCATTTTTGCAGAATGACACCTCGACCTTTAGATGGCCATAACTTTCGACTGGGGAGCTCAGATTTGAGAAAGGGAGGACTTTTTTGAAAGCTCTCGACGTCTACTACTCAACTACGACTTTTTGGATATCTTTAAATTAATGAGACTAAGTTCTTAAAAATGAAAAATACAGTTTGCCATTTTTGGGATGTCCCAGGGTTCTCACCTACCACCATTAATGAGGTATGGGCTTCCTTTCTTGCCCAATAAGGAACAGTATGTGGAGGCATGGGTTTTGTCATGGAACCCCATCATTTGTTGCACGAAAATTCAATGCATTTCTTGGGTGGTTGAGGATGGATTTCGGGTTTCTTCTCATCTCCTTCTCTCATTCTTCTATATATTGTAAGGAGGGGCAATTTTCTAAAGGTTGGACATTTTTGTTTTGCACCCTCCCTTCTTCCCTTGTCTGCAAGTGAATTTGTGGAGTTTTCAAACCTCCCATTCAAGTTGTAATGTAATCTTGCTTCTTGGCCATTGTAGTGTACTGTATCAATTCTAGAGCAATAATACATGTCTATGGATGATTTTCAACCCTCTCAGTGTTCATTGCATTCATCTGATCTCTCATTGCAGTTTGGTTATCTGTGTATGGTGGTTGTATTGCAGTTTTAATGGTTTGTGTTTAATTGTAAAGCAGGTGTTCAACATTCCAAGTTGGTGCATCACCCTTGTTAGTTTAGGTCTATTTCATGCATCTTTCTCAACCTTGTCTCCTTGGCAAGTTAGAGTAGGTTTTTAGAGTAAATCCTCTGCAATCTGAATGTGTGTACCTGAACAGAGGAATAGAAACTGACCTTCATATGGAAAGCTCTCCCAATCGCAAAGTCCCACACTTTGGGAGAGGCTCCATGTTATGCAATCACACTGAGAGTCGCAACCCATTGAGTTTGCAGGACATTTAGGGGTGTTGTGATTAAGCATCAACATGTGCATAAATACCTTGCATGGTGTATGACTAAGGTGAACAATGTTATCTTAGAAACAATAACATATATGAAATGAAAACTTCAAAGTTTAGACATTGTTGGGCTTAGTTTTCATCAATTCATGGTCCTACAAAGACTTGCCTTTCTCAATAAATATGAATACTCATACACAAACATATCACTTGAGCAAGAACCTCAAGTGTTCACACAAGGTGCAAAGATAGATAAGTCTACATAATTAAAACATAACACATGAAATTTATGGATTTTTAAGTTAACATAAGAAGTGGGAAAATCAACAAAGAAGCTCACACAACAAAAAGCCTCCAAAACCATACAATTTTGGTTTTGGTAAACAAAAAACCATATAAATTTGGTTATGGTAAACCAAAAACTATCATTATAATCCTCTTAGGCAAAATTATGAATACATGAAGAGAGAGAGAGAGAGAGAGAGAGAGAGAGTACATTTAGAAGGCTAGAAATATGCAAATAAAACTTCATCTAAATCAATAATCGACAAACATACAAATATCCTAAAATAATGTTTTTTTATGAAAAAATAAGTTGATAGACATCCTACAATGACAATTAGGAGTGAATAGTAAAGTGGTGAGTTATTCACAATTATACTACCTAAATTTACGTCTATTTAAATATCACAAGACAATTTTAACTTTAAATTTAAATTCCATTTAAATGTCATTTTTAACAAATTCCTCTTATTTACATAATTCAATCAAAAAAATTGTAATATCTTAATCATAATAAAATTTGAAACTAATTATTTTTTTCAAATATATTATTTAAATCCCGCAAAAATAAAAATAAAAAATTACATTACTGTCATCAATAAAAATGAAATTAACATACACTAGCTAACAAAAAGAAATATTCTAAAATAAAAACCTCCTACATATCACATCATGTTAAATTCTTGTAAAAACTAGCAATTGCAAATGAGTTGCAAGTTACGCCGGATAGGGAATGAGATTTGTGTATGCAAATAGTACGGGTACAAAGTGAAGGTGGTTTGTGTTTGTATTGCATTACAAGTGGCGTTTGCGTATATATGTGTACAAATCTTAACTGTTTTACTGTTGGAGTTCACCAATGGATCCTAGATCGGGGTTATTTAATGTGCGCATGGTGGGGGAAGGAGTATTTCCATGCATTGTCCGCCGTGTGACAATGATGTGTTGAAAAGTCTTTTCTCCTCCTCCTTGTGTGGTTTTACGTTCTTGGTATATCTCATTCGTGCGTAGCGTTCAAACGTAAAAGCTGGTTGGATTTGTAGATCGTTGATGGCACGAACTCTTGACATTGCTGTGAATGTTAGTCCTTGACGGTCAACATTTCCGATGTCTACTGTGGCCTTGTCAAGGGTTAGGCCCTATGATTTGTGGATGGTAAGGCCCCAAGACATTTTTAGTGGGATTTGGCGACGATTTCCACGTGTGACAGGAGGTAGGGGCAAGTGTGTTGGGTTGAGTATGTCCCATGGGGGCCCTTGGTAGTGTTTGAAGTTGACAACAACAAAGGATGGCAAGTCTGGTGGTTGTGTTTCTGGGTTGTACACGATATCTGTCACTTGCCCGAGTGCACCATTAACCAATCCTGAGCTAACCCATAAGTTAGATGTCAACATGACCTCTTGTCCTGTGCATAGGAAAACTTCTGGGTCTAGTTGAGTGTCATTGATGTCTGAGTCAGAGTTATGTTTGCTTTGTTCTGCGATGCTCATTGCAATTGGTACATGCAAGGATTTTAGCATTTGTTTATTGTGCTTGATTGCTAGGTCCTTTGTTGCAAATAGGTGCTTCTTAGTCATGAACATGGATTGCTCTGAGGTAGACATGCACGACTTGGTACGTGACATGAGAAGAGACCAATCCTTAATGGTTGCTTCTGCGTTTCTAATGTTGGTCAACATTTCTCTGAATTCAAGTTGTGTCGAGTTTAATCCTTGTTGCCTAAAGTTTGTGTCCAAGGTGATCACGGTATCAAAAGCATGCCAAAGGGAGCTTCCTACTTTGTTGCCTACATATAATGGTACATCGTTGACCGGAGGGAGCTGGCCTAAGTCTCCCACCAAAATCATTGAACAGTTACCGAACGCGTGGTTACTATGTCGGGGGAATGCCTCACGAAGTCTTTTGTTGATGTTGTGTAACATTGTAGGACCTATAAAGCTCATTTCATCTATGAGTATATAACGTATGGGACTCATACGCTCTTGGAAGATTGCTAGGGCTTGGCCTTCGAGAGGTTTCATGTCGGATATGGGTATTCGGAGGGAAGAATGTATAGTAGATGATTTTATATTGAATGCAGCAATACCTGTTGGGGCTAGTATAAGGAGGGAAGATTTTAATTTGCTAGCCATATTTTTAAGCCCATTTCTTATGCATTGTATGAGGTATGATTTTCCTGTACCAGCGGTTCCCTGAATGATTATCTTCAATGGTGGGTGTTCTCCTTGTTAAGTTGCATGTGAAAGCACAATTGAGTAGGCAAGGTGTTGTTTTGATGATAGTTGCAGAGTGTCTAAATGGGTAGGTGGAGTAACAATTGGTGGCGAATTTTAAGTGCGGGCAATGTCTATAAATTTAGGTGCACTTATTTGTAAGGCAGCAGGGATTGAATGAACCTTCCAATCGTGGTTAATGTCAAAGTCACGGAGGCCTATCATGTCTAGATCATCAATTGTTGTATTGAGTGTTGGGTGCATGCGGGATATATGCTCCCATTCAAATAGTTGTGTGTGCAACGGATTAGATCCTTGCGAGTCATTGTCGTCGCTACTTGCCCCAGGTGCAGTTTCTTCTAGAGTAGTGGCTCTATTAACATGTAAAGGGGCGTAAGAGTTTTTCTTTTTTTCCCAATGGTTAGTTATTTCAGATGTGGAGATGCCAATGTCTGTTTGGATATGCCGAAAGGGCTTATAAAGTAGAAGCTTTGTCCAGCAGAAATCCTCATAGTGTATCGCATCTGGGGTGGGGACATCACTGTATCAGGGGAATACGCGGACGACAGCAGGGGTTCTTCTTTGTAGCCATTGAGTAACTTTCCTTTGGCTGTTGTAGGACCAGGAACGAGTAGCTTCAAAGAGGGAGGTGTTCTCTAATTGTGTAGGGCGTTTAATGTATGCATCTATGAATGAAGGGAATTGGAATGTGTTTCCTAGGTTTGTGAGGACACGTTTGAATACTTGCTTACCGACAGATAGGGTGATAAATGTTCGGCTACAACTGGAAAGGGGGAGTTTTTGTAACATGTGGCATGTTTCTTGTGCACCAATGTCCCGGTCAACAATAGTTTCATAGAGGAATTTGCTGTAGGCCGTCTTTGCAGGGTGATCGATGCTAACTTCATTAGATATCCTTGTTAGCATGTGATGGTAGCTTTCTGATTTCTTCTTTGCCTTGGCTGCATATTTTGCAATGTATTGTAAGACTGCATGTCGTGACACAACGGGCTGGCAGTTGACATTGGCTCGCCATAGTGCTAGCATGTCTGAGTTGTGTATGTCTGAGTTGTCTACATTGAAGTGTCCCATTTTTTTCTGCAAGTAGGTTGCCTCAGTACATTTTGTGTGGCGTTGCACGCGGTTCAACAAGTTCTCATAGTCAACTACTGGGTTGTTTGTAAGTATCCCGTATGTGTCTAACAAGCACGGGTCATCTTCCTGTGAACGATGTATCTGACGTTCTCCACTCTCAGGGCCCCTTGGATTCCATGCAATTACTAATTGGTCAAAGTAAGTCGTCGCCGCATCAAGATCACGGGGGTTGTCCCAGTTTAGGTCCTCCATGTTTGGTGCATTTGGAAGCCATATAAATCCGTGGATATGAGCCGAGCCTCGGTGTTGCCATTCGTACCTGTATTTTACACAAAGAGGGTCTAGCTTGGTAAATGGGGTAGGCGGGGTATTGTATTAAAATCTAAGTGGTAGTGAGCTCACCTGTACCAGTAGTCAGTGCAATGCATTTTTTTTGAAGCACCTCCTCGCAAAATATTGTAAATCTTTTTTCCATGTATGCAGAGACGATATGGGGGTGCATGTTCAAGTTCGCGTTTCTCCACTGCTGGCTTGTTGTTGAGGGTGGCGTCGGTGTTCCCGGCATTGCTCTGTGTAAATCAGGCCATTTAGTATCTGCTGCACTTAAAGTGAAGAAAAGTGTAGGGCTTTCTAGTTGGGTTATCATATCTGTGAGTTCATGTCTGCGCTTGCACCAAAATGATTTAGTTCCTCGCAGGTTGGACCCAAAGCGCATTAGTTACTCTGCAATGTGGGCATCCGGGTAGTGTGCAAGTTGCTGGCTAAACTGTGGTAGGAAAGTTGTCGCCTATATTTTTTTTTGTGAAAACAGCAGATGTTGATTGGCTTCTGTGGCGCAACATAATGTTGAGAATGAAGTAACGAAAGCGCGGATGGCTTCCAAATCTATTATCATGGTAACGTAGTAGGTGTAGTGCGTATTCATGCATGTGAACCCTCTTGATGCGTGCTTGGTGGAACAATGCAACCCCTGTTGGGAACAATGTTGGAAAAGCCATAGATAGCAAACCCTCAGTGTCGTATTCGCTGACCGGGGCTGAACCAATGTGTGGCCACTCAATTGACTGTAGCGGAGTTTTTTTCCTGCCTTCGATGAAATTTGTTATTTGGTCAACTTCTGAAGTGGCTGGAGGGAAGGAGGACACAAAAGAGGATGGCTGTCGCTCGTGGGTATTTGGTGGGGAGCTTGGGCGAAGCTCTGGTTCTGGCTGTGCTTCAGCATTGTCGGCGATAGTTGAATTGAAGTGTGGTAGGGAAGTAGATATATCAGTACTGTGATGTGGTAGGGAATGCAATGCAGGGTGGTCTAGGACAACATCCTTGTAGTAAGGGTCATGAGCTATTTTGAATTCCAATGCAGCCAAAACACGAGATCTGCTTACAAAGCAATCGTAAGCTTTATTTGTTGCTCCGATTCTTCGGATGATTAAGATGTCCAAGTCTTCGACGCGCCGAGGCAAGTGTTTAGTTATGGATGAAACTTCTTGGGGGAAGCATATGGTGTGGCCCCTATATTGTATTGGCCACCTACAGCGTGAGTCACTTGCAATATTGGGTTGACCCTTGTTATTAGCATTTCCTCAACTTGTGTAAGTGAAGATAACACCTTAGGTTGCGGGCCTAGGTCCATGTTATTCCAACTTGAGAAGCGGCGATCATCCTTTTCAACAATGCATTTGTGACAGGTGTGGGCACCTTTGTAAACCCTTGTACGTAGCCCAACATATAATTCATTACAACATGAACATGTGTTTGGAGGCGGGAGGTGATCTATTCTTTGGCAGAATTGGCGTTGTGTATCTTGGAGTGAATGCGTATTTGGTGTGTGATCTTCGAGTAGGTTGGCATGGTTAGCTATATAGACTGGTGCCTTTGTGTTCAGCTTTTGTCGTTTCATGCAAGCTATATGGCGGCGTTTCTCATTGAGGTTGTTTTTGTTGGCTGCATACCTCAACCGAGCCTTTGCATTTTTCTCAGTCCGTGTTAGGCCTACAAAAAATGAGTTAAAAAGGTAAGAGTAATTAGGTATAGAACGTAGTTAATGCGAGCAAAAAAGAAAAGTTCTTTTGTTTGTTTGGAGTGAAGTGTAACAATGTATGTTGACAGTATTTGCATTGCTAGTATAAAGTGACTTTGATTGCACCCGAATATGTGTATTATAAAGACATATTAAGAACACAGAGTGGTGTATAAATATAGGAAAACTTGAGCACAACATGCGTTAATATTAAAGGTTATGTAACTTATGAATGCAAAAACCTATATGTGGAGTAGGTGGTATGGTAAGTATGTATTGGTAAGTTGCGCATATTGTGTGGGTACAGTATAATATGTTTTCTGAGGTAGTGTAGGATCTTTTTGATCAATACATAGTTAAGGTGTTGCGAGGAATGCATCTAGTGGGGATTCCTGCATGCTGGAAGTTGTGTCCTTAACTGCAGCGACAACAGTGCACTGGGCTTTCTCTTCTGACCTGTAGACCTCTAGCTTCGCGGATATTGTGAACATGTAGCGGTGGAACAGAATTGGCTTAACAACAGGCCAAAACTTGTCAGGTGTTGGTGCAAGAAGTTGTAGCTCTTGTGTTGATATACCCATGATTGATGTAGCAACCTCATCAAAAGCAGTTACCCATGTTGTTGATGTGCCATCCTCAATGATGAAGTGTAATGCATATTTGTAGTCACAATAAGAGACGTCGTGCTTGCATTTTTGGCAATACCAAGAGGAGTTTGTAGTTAGATCAAGTTTTTTCTTGCATTGCTGGTTGTTAACAATTGATGTGCATGCTGGATAGCCGAAGGAGGACATATTAATGTGTATAATTGTTGCTGCGGTGGAGAAGGTGAGCGGTTTACCTAGCTGCGAGGAGGATTTGATGCCTGTAATATCGATTTTCTCAAATTTTCCAATACTCACTGAAGGGTATGCAGTTGTAGAGGCAAGCAAAGTAAACCATGCACGCAGTGCATGAGCCTCAGGTATATCAGGATCTATGAAGATTTGTGTATTAGGGCCTGTGGCCAATGTTGTTCCTTTTAAAGTTGTAGTTTTTGCTCTTTTAATTGCTAGAATTGGTCGGATTGATGTCTGTGTAGCACATAATTCACTTAGAAGTTTGCCCTCATTGTCACTAAAAGCGCCCCATAACGTTGCCTCAATACATAGTGCTGAGTTATCACTTAGTACGACTGTGCGTTTGTGGCTGAAAGTACTATCACTTTTCCTGATAGTGGAGGGGGCGGTAATGGATAGTGCAATAGCTAGTAGGTCAATGGTGGATTTGGCGGGGGTGGAGTTGATTTCTGCTATTGTTTTGAAGCGGAAAAGATATTGCGGTATGTTTACGGACTGGTTTGTACTAAGCTTTACAGAGGAGTCCAAGTCTAGGATGATGTCCCAAGGGGTTGTGGAGTTGTTGTAATCTTTTTTTGCAGGCCGCAAGGTGCCTCCTTTGATTGTGTATGTTTTACCTAGTTGTATTTGGTTGTAGTAAGAAGTTGCAGCTAGGTCGAAAGAAGTCACCACTACATCTGAGTTGCTTTTGTCGATAATGTCGAAGCTGAAAACCTGCCCTGTGCGTTTTTCCATGTTGTAGTTGTTTAGGTTGCCTTTTTGGATGACCCTGCCTTCAATAGTCCAAACGCTTTGGTAAGGATTTAACGATTTAATTGGCGTGAGTTGCATGCAGTGTGCAGGGCGGCCTTCAGGAGTAGCCGGTGCCAAAGTATCTGTGCGGGATGTCGGCAGGTGTACGGCCAGTTGGGGAGGAACAACGTTGGGGGCAATGGAGTCTGCGATGCTGGTGGTTCCTAAACAATAAAATAAAATGGAAATGAATTAGCAAATGGGGTAATGTTAAGTACGAGGGAGCATGCGCTAAACCATAAAGTGGGGAAACCAAGTTATGGCCCACGTAAAGTGTTTTTTTAGAGAATAAGCACGTAAAGATATGTACAGAAGGGAAGATGTTTATATAACACAATAGTTTATACGCTCATTCTTTAAGTAAAGTATGAAACATATGTACAACAACTCTATTGTATATATCATAATTGGAATTATACAAAACTTTTGACGACGGTTTCAAAATGGAACATGTACACCATATTTATGCAAGTATAGGTTTATCAAGTTAGGCCTTCAAAAAGAGGTTACTGTGGGGTAGGATGAAAGATGTGGGCATATGTATGAGCAGTGCAAAGTCGTAGTAGGGGTGAGGTAGGGACTTAAATTAAAGGGATGCAAGATAAGCTTTGAATGCAGCTCTAATGGAGTGTTCCTCGCCGCCAGAGTAGTACTGGTCGTAGCTGAGCGAACGAAGGAAAGTGTACAATGCGTCAAGCCTAAGGTACATTGCATCTACCTTGTGCATCATGTCTAAGACAACGGTTAAATCACTATCGAGAATCATTGTTGATGGGATGAGGGACTCTGATATTCTACCAGAAATGGTCGAGCATGTAGCTGCAACAGAGGTAGCCAAAGTATGGACAGAAGTCGCAAGCGGTGGCTGGACACTTTGTATTGAGCTTTCATTGGTGGTTGCTTGGGTTGCATATGACTGTGGTGTCCCATTTGAAGCGACCAGTTCAATTGGAGGGCTCCCGACAATGGCACCAGAGGTATCATCTGATATTGTGATAATGGATGGGCTTCCACTTGGAGTGGCCATAATACCTGGAAAAAGCAACCAACTTTGTTAGTATAAATTTAGCTTCTACTGACAAGTACATAAATATATATACATTGCAAAATACATTGGCTCGCTGAAACTGAAATTGCAACTACATCCATAAATCATATATCATATATTTCATCCATAATTCTCTGTATGTAACTATGGAAATGTCAGATATGCTCATTGTAGTTTTCAGCAGAGCTTACATAAAGATTATCACTAACAGATTAAGAGCCTTTGAACTATCAGCAGCAAAACATATTCCAATACAATTACTCTACCCGAGATGATTAAACAGCTGTTGTCCACTTACAGGCGAAACTATTTCATGATTATTATGTGCTTATTTATAGTATGTATCCACAGTACATTTCTTAAGATAACATGCTAATCCCAATCACGGGAGCATCTATTTCTATCACACAGAATTGGAGGTCCCAACAATTACCAAAAACAATAAAAAAACTGAAACAAAAAAATTAAATAGGTTCAATTCCATGCAATAATTGTTCGACTAAACAGTATAATCACATAGATGGCCAGCTAAAGTGGCTTTTCCATACACAAGATTTGCTATGACATCTGTGTAAATAATTAATCAACTCTGCAACTGCATATTTCAGTACAAGCTCCATTTCACATCCGGACATCAAATCTTTGGTCAAATTTATTTTGTTTAATACTGATCAACTAGAAGCATTCCCAAACCAAGTTCAAGTTTTAGTCCAAGCTCAAATCCGCATTTATAAATTAAAAGTCGCCTCATATTTATACCATTTACCACTGATACGTTAATAACATTGAGAATCCAGATCAAAGACATGAGTTTTTCAACCAAATTGAGATAAAAAAACCACAAATTTGGTAGTTCTGTAATAATTTAAGCTCTTTATACCGATCATCTAGAAACATTTCTGAGAGCGGTTCAATGTGATTCGCCGGAGGCGTTTACTTTGGAGTAGGCTTTGCTGGAAAGTGTCAAATTCCGGCAACATTTTCCGGCCTAACCTTTCCGGCTACCCACTTTGCTCTTTTACATGAACAATACCCTACAAAAACTTACACATCAAGAGCATGTGGGCATACATATGATAATAGGTAACAATACAAACAAAATTATAAACTATACAATATGTCATATTTGTTTTTACTTGCAACAAACAAATTATAATTACCTTTATTGTGTGTGTGAAATGTATGTTAATTGTAAAAAAAATTGACAATGACAAAAAACATTAGATTTTAGTTCTTAATTTGCCTATCACATATTCCTTTATATAAATTTAAATTTAGTTATTAAGATTACAAAATGAGTCATTTTGAGTTAAATTAAATGAAAATAAATAACAAATATAAAATAATAATAATTTGATATATAGTTGAATTAAATTATCTAAAAATGAGGTCATTTTGAATTAAATTAGATGAAAATAAATAAAAAATATAAAATAATAATATTTTGATAGGTAGGCAGAATACCCGACGTGTGGCCGGAACAGTGTAAGCCATTATTGAAGACATTAATAAGATACTGCCTTTGCTAATATGGCCCGCTCAGAAGCAAACCGAACAGACTGCGTAGTGGGTGGGAGGAAAAAGAAAGCAAAATAATTGCATGCTACATGACGCTGTTTATCAGTTCCTGTCGCCGTGTCCACCGCTTCGCCATAACTCCCGCTGGAAACTGCACACTGTGTATGCGTAGTGGGCGAATAAAAGCTTGTCAATCGGATATACGTGCAACTCTGTAACAGTGCGAAACTCATGTCAGACACAGTGTGCTGGTGCGATATTTAGAGGAGTAATTGCATTTGTTACAGAGTCGGTCATTGCTGTGTACCTGTTGTCCTCCTCTTACAGGCTGCTTCAACTATATCTCTCTATAAATACACCCCTGCTCTTTTAAATTTACATCCTGCACCATCTCCCCGCTTGATTGTTATCGCTAGCGCTTGCAACACCCTCTCACCTCATATACGCCACAGTTCAGAGATATAACAGGTTTGCAAAGTATTGTTCTGTTGCTATGCCAACTTCTTCTGGATCAGTTTTTAGCAGCATTTCTTTCTTTCTCTGTATTTACTGTAATGACACGCTGGGCTCCATTCATACTATTGGATTATCATTATTCATTTCTCCTAAAAGATTCTGCCATATCTAGCTGTCTAGTATATTGATTGGAAAGAGAATCAATGCAAATCGATCCAGAAGTTAGTTTTTGTATTTGATGTACATACTGTCAACCTTTCAAAGATTTTGTCCATCCAAACAATTAAAGATACAGAGGAAAGTTGTACTTGAATACAACATGAAATTGCTCTATTTAATTTTGGGTATTGACTAACTATGAAATAGAACTGTGAAATACAAAATATTGATTTTATTATTTCGAAAACGCCCTTTCCTACCCATAGCTTTGATTTTATCAAATAACATGTACATATGACATTCCTTCCCTTTTCCTATCCTTATCTAATTTCTTATGTTCTCCTTACCTTTTCCTATTCTTATCTAATATCTTATGTTCTCAAGACATATTCTTGCACGGCGCTTACGCTTTCTGCTATATTTACCTGTCTTCCCTCAATTTGCTAGTAAATCAGTTCTATTGCTTATTCTACTGTATCTATCTGGACATAACCAAGTACCCCTGTTGAAAGCCTGAATTCTATGGTAAAAACTAAAAACTTTATGCAACTTTAGCTCTTTATAGCTTAGATAATTTAATTCAACTATATATCAAATTATTATTATTTTATATTTGTTATTTATTTTCATTTAATTTAACTCAAAATGACTCATTTTGTAATCTTAATAACTAAATTTAAATTTATATAAAGGAATATGTGATAGGCAAATTAAGAACTAAAATCTAATGTTTTTTGTCATTGTCAATTTTTTTTACAATTAACATACATTTCACACACACAATAAAGGTAATTATAATTTGTTTGTTGCAAGTAAAAACAAATATGACATATTGTATAGTTTATAATTTTGTTTGTATTGTTACCTATTATCATATGTATGCCCACATGCTCTTGATGTGTAAGTTTTTGTAGGGTATTGTTCATGTAAAAGAGCAAAGAGGGAAGACAGGTAAATATAGCAGAAAGCGTAAGCGCCGTGCAAGAATATGTCTTGAGAACATAAGATATTAGATAAGAATAGGAAAGGTAAGGAGAACATAAGAAATTAGATAAGGATAGGAAAAGGGAAGGAATGTCATATGTACATGTTATTTGATAAAATCAAAGCTATGGGTAGGAAAGGGCGTTTTCGAAATAATAAAATCAATATTTTGTATTTCACAGTTCTATTTCATAGTTAGTCAATACCCAAAATTAAATAGAGCAATTTCATGTTGTATTCAAGTACAACTTTCCTCTGTATCTTTAATTGTTTGGATGGACGAAATCTTTGAAAGGTTGACAGTATGTACATCAAATACAAAAACTAACTTCTGGATCGATTTGCATTGATTCTCTTTCCAATCAATATACTAGACAGCTAGATATGGCAGAATCTTTTAGGAGAAATGAATAATGATAATCCAATAGTATGAATGGAGCCCAGCGTGTCATTACAGTAAATACAGAGAAAGAAAGAAATGCTGCTAAAAACTGATCCAGAAGAAGTTGGCATAGCAACAGAACAATACTTTGCAAACCTGTTATATCTCTGAACTGTGGCGTATATGAGGTGAGAGGGTGTTTGCAAGCGCTAGCGATAACAATCAAGCGGGGAGATGGTGCAGGATGTAAATTTAAAAGAGCAGGGGTGTATTTATAGAGAGATATAGTTGAAGCAGCCTGTAAGAGGAGGACAACAGGTACACAGCAATGACCGACTCTGTAACAAATGCAATTACTCCTCTAAATATCGCACCAGCACACTGTGTCTGACATGAGTTTCGCACTGTTACAGAGTTGCACGTATATCCGATTGACAAGCTTTTATTCGCCCACTACGCATACACAGTGTGCAGTTTCCAGCGGGAGTTATGGCGAAGCGGTGGACACGGCGACAGGAACTGATAAACAGCGTCATGTAGCATGCAATTATTTTGCTTTCTTTTTTCCTCCCACCCACTACGCAGTCTGTTCGGTTTGCTTCTGAGCGGGGCCATATTAGCAAAGGCAGTATCTTATAATGTCTTCAATAATGGCTTACACTGTTCCGTGCCACACGTCGGGGTATTCTGCCTACCTATCAAAATATTATTATTTTATATTTTTTATTTATTTTCATCTAATTTAATTCAAAATGACCTCATTTTTAGATAATTTAATTCAACTATATATCAAATTATTATTATTTTATATTTGTTATTTATTTTCAATTTAATTTAACTCAAAATGACTCATTTTGTAATCTTAATAACTAAATTTAAATTTATATAAAGGAATATGTGATAGGCAAATTAAGAACTAAAATCTAATGTTTTTTGTCATTGTCAATTTTTTTTACAATTAACATACTTTCACACACACAATAAAGGTAATTATAATTGTGTTTGTTGCAAGTAAAAACAAATATGACATATTGTATAGTTTATAATTTTGTTTGTAATTGTTACCTATTATTCATATGTATGCCCACATGCTCTTGATGTGTAAAGTTTTTGTAGGTATTGTTCATGTAAAGAGCAAAGTGGGTAGCCGGGAAAGGTTAGGCCGGAAAATGTTGCCGGAATTTGACACTTTCCAGCAAAGCCTACTCCAAAGTAAACGCTCCGGCGAAAAATAAAAAATGAAAAAGTAGAAAAGATTTGTGAAAGTCGTGAAGCCCATTTATAATTATTCCGGTTGCTTAACACTTAATTATCTTTAATCTTTCACCACTAGAAAGGTGGAAAAAAGCACAAGTGACAGGTGGAAAGTAACGTGGCCGAAAGGTATTGTTTTGACTGCTTTATTTTGGTGTGTGGTATTTTGGGTTTGCACTCTTTGCAGAGTTATTTTGATTTGTGTTTTTGGTCTGCAGTCTCTGTTTTTGTTTTCAGTTTTTTTTGGGGGCATTTGATATGGAGTCTATGAGTTTTCATGGCCATGAGATTTAGTTAGAGT